>SJYO01000233.1:5975698-6074846 GCA_006410555.1 Capra ibex | reverse complement strand
ACTTTCTCTGTGTACATGGGGTTACAAGTAGCGTCGTGACAAATATTATCGGTCCTGTACCTTTGTTGGATCTACAGGTAGTCGTCTACTTACCTATTCTTTCGACACCATGTATATGTGTTACCTCATAATGAGTCGGCAATTTTTCTTAAGTAAACTTAGTCAAGACTACTCTACCTACTTTGACCTCGGCTAATATGTCTCACTTCATTCGGTCTTTCTTTTTGTGGTTATGTCATATGATTGTGTATATATACCTTAAATCTTTCTACCGTTACTGCTGGGACATACGTTCTGTCCTTTTTTCTGTGTCTACACATATTGCCTGAAAACCTGAGTCTCCCTCTCCCTCTCCCACCCTACTAAACACTCTTACCGTAAGATTGTACATATGATAGTACATTCTTAACTTAGCGGTCAGATACAGACTGCGTCCTACGTCGTACGAACCCCGACCACGTGCCACTATTGGGTGTCTCTACAATACCCCTCCCTCCACCCTCCCCCCAAGTACAAACCCTTGTGTACATTCTTAATTTCTAAAATTTTAATTTTTATTTATTTTATTTTATTTCTATCCTCATGATTGTGATTAACGAAATCTTTTGATAGTACTCTTAATTGACTTTGTTTTGTATACTCCCTAATCGAGAAGAACAATGAACCATTTGTAAGTTCTTTGGCAATCATAGTAATAATAAACCGTTAGTAAAATTAGAGTCTGGTATTATTATCCAACCCCTGTTAGAGGTAAACATTTCATCGAGTGGAGACTCGGTTCCTAACGAAATTAATCAGTTACAATAACTAACAAATGGACTAGTTAATGTACTGGTAGATTTTTGTTCTTCGTCGAAAGCCGGTCTGGTATCTCGAGAGTCTAACGTTTAGTCCCTCACTTCGATGACGGAAATAGAGAACACGTGACGTTCCATGACAATCGGAGACAAGACGAAACTCGTACGGGAGTACGAAGACGAGAAAGCCCGTCCGAGTATCGAGAGAGAAGAGGTCTTTACACCCCGTACGTTCATACTGAACTTACAGTTGAGCAGTAAGTGAGTGTAGTACCTAGTTAAGACTTAAGGTCCTCACTTGTATACCGACTAGAGTCACCGGATTAACAGGTAGTGACGTAATAACCCAACCGAACGAGTAAATATCGAAGGTAACCCCACGACCTCTTATTCGGTGTCCTAAACCTTCACACTTTCCCTCACTGACAGGACCGGTAGTACTACCGTCGGATCGTGTCGTGAGTTCTCGGGTCTGTTCCAAGTGGATAACAGAGACGGTGACGTGAGTCTACCGTGTAAAGTGATACATACTAAGTTAAGGCAGTACACATATTTTGACCTATCACTATTAGTATCATTGGTATTGGAGTATTCCATCGGTACTTTAATTGACTCGACTACAAGATAACTCACTGAGTCTTATATCTGTCTACATGTATACATACATCCCTCCTCAATTTGGCTGTCGTTGGTCGGACATGGGTCCTGTGCTCGACAGTGTTAAGGTTTTTGACCGGTGTTTCTTTACCCTTTTTTATCTGGGACCTTGACTTCTAATTGACATGGATTTTGTTAGTTCTACTACGACCAGTCTGGTAACTCCTGGTTAAACTTCTACTGACAATCTCTGCTGACACGACAAAAATATACATCGACGGACGGTGACACAGATATTTTCGAAAGTGGGAGACGAACTCCCACCCCACACCCCTTCAGCCGGAAACCTGTCTACAGACGGTGGGAGGGGTGTGGTCTACGACCGTAGACTTTATTTCGTTTGAAAGGAAAGGTGGTTGGACCGAACAAATAACCGAAAACTCCCCGTTCGTCGGCATGGGGTGTGCGTATGAGAAAACCATTGTGAGAGAAGTACAGTGAAACTTCCTCAAAAGTGGACTTATACATAGAGCTCTTAGGTCCCTACCTCCTGGGACTAGGAATAACGAGAGTCTTTAATTATACAGGGGGTTATGGGAGATGAAAATACCCTTTCTAGTCCGAAGACTCAGCTTGACACACGTAAATAACCCTTAGTGCACGACCTTATAGACGCAGTAGTCATAGGAAGGGAGGGTCTAATTTATGAACAAGCGAAGAGGAGTCAGTCGAGTCTGAGTAATAGAAACTTAGTGACGAGACATAGGATCTGGACACGGAGAGAACGACTGGATTTGAATTAGAGACGGGGACTTTCAGTAGTTAACGAGGTTGTTACGGTCGAGTCGGTCGACAAGGACCTTGCCACTATAGGGGTCACAGGACTTGAAATGATAGGTTCTTAAGATTGGGACCTTCCTTAGTCTCCTCCAGTCTCTGGTACGTAGATAGATAGGTAGGTTGGTAGGTGCGACTGGAAAATCGTCTACCGTCGGTCGGGGGTTCCCAGAAGGATGGCCGTCGCGACACAGGGACTATACTCGTGGTCGAGTACTTCAGATACGGTGCCGTCGGAGACATAAGTTGTTCACCCACACCGTGGGGGGACTGTCCCCAGTTCCGACCAATGGGATCACGGACCCTTCCCTAAGTCTGGGGACGACGACTCGGGATCCGACGTTAATTAGTCTCGGGTTCCGGTTAAGTCCTAGACCTATAATTTAGTCCGTCAATTCGTTTCCCTCGTTAATCCTCGGTCCTAGTCCCACGAACCGGTCCCTGTCTCTATACCTCCAGTCCTGGACCCCCTTCGGGTCCGATCTTTACCTTAAGTTCCAGTTCTCACATTCTCTTACCTTAACCCTACAGTCAGTTTCACCTTTCGTCTTCCTTCGTATTACTTCCTCCCGCTACCACTGACAAGACCTTTTCTCGTCTCGATCCTTTCGTCTCAGGTCCGGTTTCTCCCCGACGACGGGATAATGGGTCGTCCCACGGGAGGGCGGGACTCTCAAGAGCAGAACCAAAGACACAAAGAAGAGATTGAGACGGTAAGACACAATTAGGGAGGTGACGCCTCCTGCGCACTATCTTCCTACCCGTCACTACTACTCGCGTCCGAACTTACGATCTGGTGGACCCACACTCAAGACGGTGACGGTACACGATCGACTAAGTTTTGACTATGATTTGGAGTCACTCTGAGCCAAAGAAGTAGGTGACTTACCTCTAAGATTACCACGACTTAACGTCCCGACAAGTCCCCTCAACCTAAAATCAGTTACATACCTTTCGTGAATCATGTCTCGGGTACTATACGCAGTATATGTACACACGAATAATGACAATGCTTTACTTACGGAACCAGGAACCTCTTCTCCCAGTGCGTGTCCGGTAGTCTCGGACCTTCAAAAGGTCTAGAAGACCTTCGGTTTGAGACGGTTCTAGTCCCCCTTTTCAAAGTTTAAACCCTATAACAATAACATGCATGTTCCCCCCTTATTTTTTTTTAAGTAAAAAGGTTCTAAAGCGGACTAACGGGGTCTTTCTTTTGTAAAAGTAACACACCAGTACTAACCCTTGTGTACACTTGGTGTGGGGTGAATCGAGTCGGGGAAACGCAGGAATCAGAGGTACAAAGAGGGAGCGAGGAAGAGAGACAATGATTAATCTTTCTTTGGTGCATCTTAAACCACAAAGGAAGGTCCGAACCATCCCCACAGACATCACCTAATTAATGGGGTTCGGTAAAACCGAAGGGATTCTTTGTTAACCGCTATCCTGAACCCCAAGTCACCGAATCCCTCCGTACTGTTTAAATGTTAGAGGTGGGCTTCTGTGGTCTTATCCTCCGTCACACCAGACTTCAAATCGCCTCCTCCTCTTCATTAGTCTTAATACAAAAGACAGAATCGAACTGGTGATTGAAGAACACTCTGAACCAAGACAACATCTTAAATCGACCATCCCCTTTATTTAGATGGAAAGTCGACCCCTCCCCACTTGCTTTTTACTATTGTCGATAGTAAATTACTCAAGAATGACCACTCTTGGTCCGTACCATGAATAGTAAAGTATATATAAGATATTCATATATGTTTATATACGTACACACACATATTTTATATATCGTATATATTTTATGTACATGAAAATATATGCATATATAATAAATATATAATAGACGTATACACATATATTTCATATGTATATATTGTATGTATAATATATGTTTATAACATGTATAATATATATTTTATCCTGAAGGGACCACCGAGTTGACATTTCTTAGACGTACGGTTCGTCCTCTCCACTCAAACTAGGGACCCAATCCTTCTATGGGACCTCTTCCTTTACCAATGGGTGAGGTCATAAGAACGGATCCTTTAGGTAACCTGTCTCCTTGGACCACCCGATATCAGGTATCCTAACGTTTTCTCAACCTGTACAGAATCGTTGATTTGTTTTGTTGTCATATATTTTAATAAATACAATATATATACATGTGTACATACACACGCACGTGTGTGTGTATATACATATACAATATATTTTGTTGTTTACGATAAGGACCATATATATATATATATATATTTATTAGGAGAAACCATTCTGATGCTAAAAGGGGTAGTATGTTTACTTCTTTACCTCGTCTTTTTCTACATACACTAAAAGGATTCCTGTGTTACTTACCCTGTCGTAATATGTAGTGTGAGTCAAGACTAAATGGGAATTCAAGGTCTAACATTGACGAGGAAGTGTGGCACGTAATTACGTCCCTCCATACTAATACGTAAAATCTTAAAAAATTTTTTTATTTTAATTCCTAACCAAAATTTCCCAACTATTCTACTAAGTCAACCGACTCTCTTGTGGAACTAATAAGACACAATGAGATGGTCAAATGAAACCTATACCGACGTAAAAACCGAAACTCGAAAATTATTTATTTTGATTAAAACTCTTTTTAAAGGTCTTTAGTCGATCAACCAGGGCAGAGATGTCTGTACCATAAAGAGGACCTCCCAACACCTCACCTTTCAACCTTGTCTGAGGTCGTTCCACGAGACAGACTTTAGTTCTCCCGTCACCACACCCTCCCGTCATCACCTGTGTCTTCCCGGAAAGAATCAACTCCCTTTGGGGCTACAGGGTACTACGAAGGGACCATCGAGTCGACCATTTCTTAGGTCCGACGTTACGTCCACTGGGTCCAAGTTAAGGACCCTACCCTTCTAGGGGACCTCTTCCCTATTCGATGGGTGAGATCATAAGAACCCGAAGGGACCATCGAGTCGACCATTTCTTAGACGGACGTTACACCCTCTGGACCCGAGCTATGGACCTAACCCCGATGAGTAAGGTCATAAGACCGGGTCTCTTAAGGTACCTGACACATCAGGTACCTCAGTGTTTCTCAACCTGTATGGACTCGTTGAAGGGGAACGTGACTACAGGGTACCGTTTAGTCTCCTCCTTCAGTCTCTTTCTCAGCCCGACTAGTAGTTCTCTTTCCTTGGTATTTGCACAACCAAACTCACAAAAACTCTATACCAGTTAGGACGACGAGGGTCTTAGTGCTGTCAGACCGAGTCACGACACACGGTACGACACAAGGCAACACAGACTGAGAAACGTTGGGATACCTGACATCGAAGACGTCAGATGGTCCGCGGAGACAGGTACTCTAAAAGGTCGTTCTTATGACCTCACCCAACGGCACAGGAGGACGTCCCCTAGAAGGGTTAGGTCCCTGCCTTGGTCGCAGAGGACACAGAGGATGTAGAGTCCTCCTAAGGAATGGAGACTCAGCAGTCCCTTCGGGGCATAACCTAGTCGAAGTGGACGTTTAGGTAACGGGTCGGGGACGGGACTCGAAGAAACCCACCTTGGACCCGTCGGGACCCAGAAATACTGAAATGGTACCGAGATCTAGACCTTTCTTACTGATCATCGGTCTAAGTGTCAGAGGGATTGGGGGAGGAATTCCTATTAAGGGTAAGGGAAGAATACGGTTTTAGAATGTTATTCTTATAACATGTCCAGGAGACAAAAGGAGTGTGACGGGTGAGTACGTGAGTCCTCTTGAGTTTACCTTGTAATAATTCCCTATCCTTAAGGGACCCCTGTGACTCCCTTTGCTCCATTAAAGAAATGACCACCTATAACACACGGGGGTAATTTGTCGTCGTTCTTGGGACCTCTTCTTTCGTATGAATTGTTGGATTTTGTGTTGAGGTTTGCTTCCCCTTCCGTCCGAACAAAGTTAGTAGACGGGGAACAAGACATTATTTTTACATAAAAAAAAAGGACTCTTGTTAAATCACACCGGTTATTTTCGGGTCGATTAAAGATTTAGTCGTACCTCGGTTCAGTCGGTGGGTCCTCGAGAGAGGATCCCGTTATAAAGACTCTGTGTGTGTTAGATATGATTTCGCTAGTCGAACGGAGGCAGGACGGTTTCCCTACGCAATCGCCTCGGGTTTTATACTGTTCTCCTTTAAATACACGTTGAAAATGTGTATTATAGAGTAATACTGAGAAGAGTTAGAAAGTTAAAATTTTTATTTGCCGGAAACATTACTAAAATGGTCCTCTTGTAGATTTGATTCTAATTTTTCTTTCCTCCCTTCACCAAGTCGACGACACTAAAGAAAGAAAAGAGGAGCAGAAAGACCTTTAAGTCGAGAAGGAAAGAGAAGAGAAAGGGAGGTAGGGACTGAAAAGAAAGGGAGGGAGAGGAAGGAAGGAGGGAAGGAGCAACCGAAGAAAGGAAGAAAAAGAGAAAGAAAGGGGAGTTGATTCTTCCTTGTCTTTACAATCCTAGACTGTAAAATAGATTTCCTTGTTCTACAGAGAATCTTCGTTTTTACTGAGACTGAGTAACCATGTACTATGTTCAAAGGTGAATCTTGACTGACAACTTCGTCTCGTGGGTTTCGAGTACTAGGCTCTGTTGGGTCTCCCTATTCCATCCCTCCCTCCACCCTCCCCCCAAGTCCTACCCCTCCTGTGTACATATGGACACCGGCTAAGTACAATTACGTACCGTTTTTGGTAGTGTTATTAATAGGAGGTTAATTTTATTTAATTAATTAAAAAATTTTTTTCTCGACTTACGAAATACGGGTTCTTAGACCACAATTAAGTATAGTGTGAGGGTTTGAGAGAACGGAGTCAAAGGAGGAGAGAGGGTGAGAACCAAGAATGTCGTATTTACGGGTGTCTCTGTGTAGGTGTTTGTGTCCTCATCTACACAACCCGAAGGAGTGCAGTGTGTAGGGGTACAGTAGACGAGACGAGTACGACCCGGACCCTAACGACCGGACCGTTAGGGTACGAAACACCCCATACGTTGTCTCATCTTCTGTTATCTACCACTAGGGACAGGTATCACCCCGAGTTAGAAGTCTCTCTAGGTTGTAAAGAAGGGGTCGCCAACCGGAGTTCGAAATATTGTGACAGGTAATAAATAGACCACCTCTATAGGTTGAGGACCCGAGGACAGAGGAACATATATGTAGAGAGAGAGAAGACGATCTCTTGGGTAGAGGACACCCGATAAAGGACCTTGTGTCGACGGGAACCGTCATAGAGGGTTTTCATTCCGAGACGTGACCAACAAATATCAGTAGGTAAACATACAAGGTCGTGAAAGGTACTTCTTAATTGAGATGGGTCCAAACCTTAAGTGTCCACTTAAGTTGTCGCATCGACAGGAACTTCTTGAGTAGGATCGACCCCTGCGTAGTCAAGTCAAGTCAACGAGTCAGCACAGACTGGGAAACACTGGGGTACCTAACGTCGTACCGTCAGAAGGGACAGGTAGTGGTTGAGGGTCTCGAATAAATACCTTGTGTATGGGTATTTGTTAATTTTGGTAAAGTAGTACTTTCACAGTCTTACCTCCCATCTGACACCTCCGTCCACACCGACCGACACGAACCCCTATAGTCCGGACGGAACTAAGTCTTGGATACACGGAACTTAAGTCCGGTCTCATCTCCGAAAAAACTCCTTCTTCATGATAACCCTCCAAAGATTCGTAGCACAGAAGGATTGGACTCGACTTGGAGATACTTTACCCTAAGATAAAGTCCCACTGTTTTGTACAAAGGACACACGTACTCTTCTTTCCCAGTAAAGTTCCCGTGGATCCGTAGTTTGAAGTTCCCGTGGATCCGTAGTTTGTCTAGGTCAATTTGGTCTCTGTCTCCTAACTCCGTCTCTGGGTCCACGAAACTGGGAACTGAACCTTAGGTCTCTTGAACCAACTCCGGTACTCTTCTTGACCTTAATGGTACCATTCGACCTATTACCTACTATCGGACCCGGATACTCCCTATGAGATTTCGGGATGTTTCGTACCAGATAGAAGTGGTGGTTGGGGTGGATAAGACAGACAAGGGACAACAGTTATTTGTAAAAGGGGTATCACATAAGTTGGACACAGTGTACTCATCATGTCAGTTCTACCACGAACTCAGGTACTAGAATAAATTGGAGAGTCGAGAAATCTTCCTCTGTAAGAGTACAGACACTATGACCACATATTTAATCCCAAGTGTCTACAAGGCGGTGAACCGGTACCCGGTATCGGTGGTTACCGTCTTTCTCCTGAGTCGAAGTCCCACGCATTTTACGTCTGTCATGAAGAACCCCGACGAACGGTGACGTAGGTCCGGCATGTGAAGGTCGGAACTGGAAACTGATAGGCACAGAAGAGGGGCGGAAGATAGTAGTTAGACTCAAGACAGAGGAGAGTCTGGAGACTTTTACAGGGACACACGTCACTGGAAGAGGAAACCCTTCAGGAAAGTACTTGTATATAACTCATAGTTGGTATACGATCACAGATCAAATCCAGAAAAGTGTTCACCGAACCGAAATCAGAAGTATAGCTTGAACTCTCCATATAGTCTTTCGTGTGAAAGTGGTCGGTGATTTGTTTTTATCTCGGACGTTAAGTCTCTCAAGTTGATTGTCCGTCTTAAGTTGATCGTCCGTTCTGTGGTGTAGGAGCAGTTACTCTGGTTCTACACTCGGGTGAAGGGGTCTCTTTTAAGTGACGAAAGAGGAGACACTGGGAGATTGTCGAAACGGAACAAAGTTGTTAGTGGTACTACGGGTCGTAAGTATCCATTAGTTGGGTATAAGACTTGTTATTTACTCATTTACTTACCTGACAAATATAATCCCTCCTCTGTGTCCGATCATCTTTTCGTGCACCTAAGACTCTAACCTAAGGATCCCGAGTTTGTGTCTTCCCCTACAGGTGGACAGGTACGCCGACACTGACCAGTCATTGTCTCGGACACAAATTCGGAGTGTCTCGGAGCACGGATGGATACTGGTACATGCACGAGTGAGTCGACGAGTTAACACAGACTTAGAAACGTTGACGGACCCGACATCGGGTGGTTAGAGGAGGAGACAGGAACCCTAAAGGGTTTGGTCCTATGATCTCATTCAACGGTAAAGGAAGAGGTTGGATACCAGTTAGTGATAGTATAGGTACTTTGACCGTGGTTTGACGGAGAGACAAAACTTATAGACGGAAAAATAAAAAAAGATAGTGTCTCTGTACGTCATACCGATAAACAAATAAATGAAAAATTTCTCTTATACGTTCAGATACAAAAAGACTCTTACTCTTTTACCCTTGTCGTACCTCCACTTTCCTTCCTCTCGTTCTTCTACCACATTTCACTTATAAACCATATTCGTGAATGACTCAAACCCCGGGGCCTAAACGTGTAACTACGCAGAAGAAGAACTTTGGAGGGTTGGTGTAAAGTTCACCTTTTCATTTCAGTCACGTCTTCGTCTCAGTGTCTCTTGCGTGAAGTAGATGGGTTCCCGTGGGTCGACAACTCATTGACCGGTTCTACTTATACAGAAGACCAAGATTTAGGTATCAATATCAATGAGTATCAATATCTTAACCCTTAGGAACCAGAGTCTGTTTAAGTCACAGTCTCGAACCCAAGTTTTAAGTCCCAGACCCACTCTGAGCCTCCTCTCATTTGAAACTGAGATATCTGGGGAAACAGTCTCCCATCTCTTTGCAGTCCTGTGTGGAAGGTTTTTATAGACAACTTGAAAATGAAGGAGTGTAGAGATAGGGAGGTTTGATTTACCGTTGCAGTTTTGTCATAACGAGAAATTTTATGAACTACACTTTTTGGGGTCTCTCTTCCTCAATTGACAGAGAAAAGAAAAGAAAAAAAGGGGAGATTCATATTTGTCAAAAAGAGAAAGAGAGAGGAATTCACTATTTAAACTCAGACTTTGTGTAATACTCCTTTCACGAATAAAAGAAGACTACAAACTATCCTTAATCCTAACCATTTTGGGTTTGAGGTAAAGGGAAAAATGCGTCGGACAGTAAAAACAGTTTGTTCTTCGACTAATTCAAAGGTAGTTTTCTTGTTTTCCGAGGTCTTTCTAAGGAGAACCTTTTCGTTACCGAAATCGTTAATGGGGTACCTTTTATGTAACACAACTCGGACACTGAATTGAGATTTTGCCCAAATAGGAAAGACAAATCTACCTCTCATAGTCTTTGTACAACGGGTTACGGTGACTTAAGTGGGAGACTGTATATTCTCTCGGAATACTTGGTGACTTTGGTTTTAGAGACTTATAAATAGTACGGACAACCCCATTAAAGAAAAATCACCTACATAAAGTCCAGTCATTAACATTTACCTTTTCCTCTACTCAGATAGTCCTTGTTTGTCCTATCTACCTTCTCTCTTTTGGGAGCACTGACATTTTTATCGTTGGGTACTGAGAAGTGGGAGAGAGGAACCGGGAACCCTCACAGAAGGATATGAGACAGACCGGACGGTGGTACTGAACGAAACCAGTCACACTGGGTTTGACTATAAACCTGTCCCTTACCTGAAGTCCGGGAGAGACTGGTGGGAACTCTCAGAATACTGGTTTATGTCCCTTTACTCGGATTTGGTCGGAGCACCCAAGACTCTCTATACACCAACTCAGTTAGGACATCAGGGTCGACCGAAGCGTAGTTGGTGATCTACACACTCACCCCGGTAGGAACGGGTGGGTTCGGTGGGGTGTGGTCTTCTTGGAGGGGGTAGGAGTGGGGGTGGTCCCTCAGTACTTAGAGTGTCTAGAGTCGCTTCACACTGTTTATTATATATAAATATCAATGTCTCTAAAACCTCCACGAGACAAGACGTTGTTTTTGATTGGTTAGGTTACTAAAAAAAAGAAAGGTTTAAGGTCAGAGTCAGATAACTAATACTGTCCCATTCCCAGCGTTTCTCAACCTGTGCTGACTCGCTGACCTGACTTGACTTGACTTCTAAGATTTGTATTAAGTCTTACGGGACGAGAAACTCTAGATGGTAGTCCCCGAAAGTCCGCATCTCGGACATAAATCGTTTAAGTTTTTCAACTGAGGTAACAAATGTACCGAACAGAAGGACGGTGGGTGTACACCGAAACTGGATTCTAAATTTAAGAACAAGTGATCGATGACTCGTGAGGGGAAAAGTTTAGACTACGTAAAACAAACAAAATAGTAATCTGACATTGGGTAGGTCAAAAGGTAATATATCAAGTCAGAACCGTGACGGTCCATCTTCTCTAAGATTGATTTACCTTTTATCACCACTCTATAGTCTCATCGGTTCTTCGGAGACAAAACTTAAAAGAGTATTAGTAACAGGAGGAGTGTGAAGAAGGGTAAGGAAAAGAAGAGTAGAGCTCACATACACCTTGATATAATTTCTTTTATTTCTAGATTCGGTTTGAAAAACTTGAAGAGAAGTCACTCATTAAGTCTGTACAGAGCACAGGGAACAGACCAAGGGTCCCTCAGACTTAAGACCAAATGAAACTGTTTGATTGAAAAGGTATATCTAAACGTAATTATTGATTAGTTTGGACTATATAGAAGAGAACGACAGAAGCAAAGTAAGTCAGTAATATTAGTTTACACAACAGGACTCGAATTTAGTCGAACGTAAACTCTCAGTAGTGACCGGAACCTTTTTGGGGTCTCTACCACTTGAGTTCGTTCAATTCTTTTAGTAGTTTGGGTGTGTCGAAACGACACATGGTCTTCGGAGGACGGAAAAGACACTTTACTCTTCTTCGAGGTTCGGGGTCACGGTCTGGTCTACTTGGGTGAAAGTATATCTATGACCCTTTCTTCAGTAGTGAACACAAAAGGACGACCGTCGGTCGGGACGGGTAGAAACCGGAGTGGTGTCTGATGGAGGAACTTGAGTCGGTCCTTTTGTGCAGACGAGTGTTGGAGTGAAGTAAAGACCGAAAAAAGTAAAAAAAAAAAATTTCTTTCAGTTTATTTGAATTGGACCCCACTGAGTTCCCTACAAAGTACACGAACAACAACATTTCGTGTCTCACACGGTCATTGTTGTACTCTTCCAGTGTTCTTAATATTGTCTTACTTACTATGGAAGAATAATCAGATTACCTCCCCCCTTTATTACCACAAGACCTCTGTACCTTCTGGAGATCAGAAGTAAAGATCACGTATTTCATTTTGGGAGTTGATATATAAGGTTCTTAAGGTCAAAACAATATCGTTACTGTAGTACAACAACCAACAGGTATGACGACGATAAATCCTCGACGGACCTCTTTTTCCGTAAACTAGGGTCTGCTGTAGATCCTGTCTTCGAAGATACACAGGTCTAAACTCCTGAGTGAAAAAGAGGTCATACGAATAAAGAAACTAAGTTAATAAAGAGTTTTCGTGTCATATTAAACTCAAGACTTTGTTCCCGTCGAAATCCACCGTTTCAGCAACCCCAGTTCAAATACTCAGTTTCGACGAGACAGAGAATATCTCCTTTGGATTGTAGAAAGACCGCAATTAAAAACGAAATTTACATTAAAACACTATAGTCATTCACTTTACCCTCCCGTGACTCGATGACTCCTTGTCTCAAACATACAAAGACTTGAATTCAACTATATTTAAGTTTAATTTCATAATATCGAAGTGATATAATTTACGTTACGAGTACTATTGGTGTTCCTTTTAGAAATATCTTATGTGTGTGATTTTCTACTCTTACCATAATTTTATAAAGTGATAATTTTTGTTTAATTGGTTTGTCGTTTCTTCTGTCATTATGTCCTTTACTTCCTGTCTTATTATGTCCCGTATAGTTTTTGTTTATTGTGTCGATGTCTTCATTCAGAGAGGAATGACCATTAATCAAATTTACATTTACCTAGTTTAAAAGGTTAGTTTTCTGTTTCTAACTGTCTTACTTTTCTTGTTTGTTTTTAGTGTGTTTGTACTGGGTTGACGATCAAAGTTCTCTAAGTTTAGGTTTCTGTGTCTATCGAACTTTTGTCCACTATTACTTTCCCACCTTTTCTGTAAGTACTTTATCACTGTTTTTCTCTCGTCACATAACATTTATCACGACGTTACTTGTAACCCCATGTGCACAGAGAAAGTTAAGACCAAAGGAGCCACACATACGGGTCGTCACCCTAACGACCCAGTATTCTGTCAATATAAAGGTCAAAAAATTCCTTAGAGGTGTGACCTCGTCTAATATGTCTCACTTCATTCGGTCTTTCTTTTTGGGTCATGTCATATGATTGTGTATATATACCTTAAATCTTTCTACCATTCTTATTGGGACATACGCTCTGTCGTTTTCTCTGTGTCTACATATCTTGTCAGAAAACCTGAGACACCCTCTCCCTCTTCCACCCTACTAAACCCTCTTACCGTAACTTTGTACAAATTATAGTATATTCTTTACTTAGCGGTCAGATCCAATCTACGTCCTACGTCCTACGAACCCCGACCACGTGACCCTACTGGGTCTCTCTACCATACCCTTCCCTCCACCCTCTCCCCAAGTCTTAACCCTTGTGCACATGTGGGCACCGTCTAAGTACAACTACATACCGTTTTGGTTATGTCATAACATTTCATTTTATTTCATTTTGATTTTTTTTTTCTCTCTCTCTCTCTCGTCCCCACCGATATGATTACAGTCTTTTTTGTCTGAAGTTTATTTTTTTAATTTCTCTTTTTCCTGTATTATAATTCTTTTACATGTTGTGTCTACCTTCTATATTCAATATATACAAACACATTGATTGTTGTCAGTTTTATATACTCTGTTTTTAACTTTTTTTTTACTTCCCTCTTTATCTGTCGAGAGTTATTATCGACTTGTGAAACTATGGGGTGAGAGTTACGTATTTTGTTGATATGTCTTATTTTTACTCATTTATCTTCTAGACTTGTTGTGTTATTTAGGGATTTATGGGTTACCATACATGGGAAAAGGATTGACATGAACCCTGTCCTATTTAATAGGTCCTATTTAGTATACGATCCAGTGTTCCATTTTAAGTCATCTAAATTTTTCTATCTGGTATATTTCACAGAAGAGACTGGTGTTATCTTACTTCAGTCCTTAGTTATTATCTTCTTTATAACCTTCTAAACACTTGTACACCTTTATTTGTTTGAGTTTATCGTTTACCTAACTTCTACTTTAGTGTCCTTTTGAATTTTTTTTATAAATCTCCCATTTGTTTTATTTTTGTACGTTTGGGATTGTCCTGGAAATAGAATATGGTGTATGTTTTATATTAAGTTTTATTAATTTTTTATTTACCTCTCGATTTTGACATTTCTAGTGTGTTTTTGTATGTCACTTTAGAAGTATTGAAACCTAAATAGTTAATAAAGAACCTTAACTTTGGTTTCCGTGTCCGTCTTTTCTTTTTATAACTTAAAGTATTATTCCTTTGTAAAACAAGTAGTTTCCTGTGGTAATCGTCTTACGTTCACGTCAGATATTTACCCTTTTTTGTATAAACGTTATCGAATACACACTATTCCTTGATTATAAGTCTTATATATATCTTGAGGATTTTAAGTGGTTGTTTTTATGTTTGTTAGGTTAATTTTTGACTGGTTTTTTAAACTGATCTATGAAAAGGTTTCTTCAAAAACTTACAGATTATTTGTGTACTTTTCTACAATCTGTAGAGATCTCTGTACATGTAGTCTTGGTATGACTGTATAGTGAAATGTGAGTAACCTTCTTGATGATATTTTTGTTTTGTCTTTTATTGTTCACAACACTCCTACACTTTTTTAACCTTAGAAACATGTGTAAACCATCCTTACATTTTACTACGTTGGTGACACCTTTTAAAATACTGTAAAGGAATTCTTTTTTGATTTTTATCTTAGTGGTATACTAGGTGCTCAAGATGAATACCCAAATATGGGGGTTTCTCCACTTTATCGTTACTCTATAAACACGTGGGTACAAATCTCTTCACATCTCACGGATTTTACACCTCTGTTGGGTTCACAGTTAACTATCTACTTACCTATTTATTTTACACCATGTATGTTTTTTACGTTATAATCAGAATTTTTCTTTTTTGTAAAACTGTACACGAGATAACTACTTGACACTCACTTAATACGATTCACCTTATTCGGTCAGTGTTTTTCTATTTATGACATACTAAGGTGAATATACCCCGTTGACCTCATCAGTTTAAGTATCCCTGTCTTCATATAACCACCAATGGACCCTGATCCCCCTTCTCTCTTACCTTTCAATGAGAAATTACCCATGTTTGAAAAGTAAAACGTCCTAAATTTCTCAAAACCTCTACCACTACAAACGTGTTATACTTACATGAATTATGGTGACTTGACTTGTGAATTTGTATTGATCCGATGATTCATAATCCACTATATATAAAATAAGATTAAAATTATTTACGTTTTTTTACAGTCTCACGTCGTAGGGCACGGACCTCTTCTCTAGGACCAACACACATTTCCTCAGTCCCTGTCTTGATTTCCCAGACGTCAACTCTTGGTGACTCACGTATCGGGGACTAAATCCCCTTTCAAACTACGTACATGAAGTAAAAGTGCTCCTGATACTCCCTTGTACCCGCAAGTCACCTGTGTCCCTGGTCACTAAGTGGGACCTGACTACGTTTCCGTTGGTCTGAAACTCGACTCTTCGAAGTCAATTTCTCCAGACCCTTCGTCGTCAATTGTCTTTGGAGGAGATTGACCTCGGTCCGGACACTGGAAGTCACGAGTCACGACGAGTACTAAGGGTCACGACAACGTGTCGAAAAGAAACAAAGTCCGTCCTTCCTTTTTAGGTCTCTACGTAATCTGAACTTCCTAAACCCATAAAGTTCTTTGTTATTGAGATAGGACATTTACAGGAGTAACGGTTCCACATACCTTCCCGATCTCACCCCGACCGATTTGGTTGAGTCGTCCCTTAACAAATTACTTTTAAGTCTGAGGATGACTCTAACGAACATAAGTCTTAAGTAAGTTTGTCGACGTCTTTGTAGTTACTACCCGTACTTAGTCTTACTGTACTAAGAGGTAGGCAAGGGAACTCCTTCTGTAACCAAGAGGACTCCCGAGAAGTCTTAACCTAAAGAACTTGGTGGTACGTATCAACGACAGACCCTGAGTTAGTAAAAAACGAACAAATGTCGTTTATGTAGTAGGAAACATCGACACCAAAAGGGAGACGCTCGACTGGACGACACATCCCACTCCCACAAGACCTCAGACCCCCACCAAAACGTAGAGGTCTACATCGTGTCTCCCTTCATTCTCACCCTCCTTGAACAAATGAAGGACATCCCGCGACGACGACCTACGAGTGGTCGATACCTAAATCTGACTGACGATGTTAAAGTGAAGTCGACGGTCACCAACTCCGTCTCACAAGGGTAAGATAGACGTGGGACGGTAGAAGTCCAAGACCCTTTGTTTGTTTGTTGTTTGTTTACGTAGTCCTAATAACACCTGGGTACTTACTTCCTTTAATGTATAATATTAACAGTCATTACCTAGGAAGTTTCGGTCCTCACCCGAACTAAAATAAGGTCCCTTCCTTCCTTTGTATTTTGTTTTGTTTTGTTTTTTGACTCGATTAAACCCGAAGGGACTAGTGAGTCAACCACTTCTTAGACGGACGTCACACCTTCTGGACCCAAACTAGGGACCCAACCCTTCTAGGGGACCTCTTCCCTTTCCGACGGGTGAGTGATAAGACCGGACTTCTTCAGGTACCGAATACCAGGTACCCTAGTGTTTCTCAACCTGTGCTGACTCTCTAGAAACGAAACTTGATTGAATAAGTTAGTTGTTATTAACGAAAATCATCTATATGCTCCATACTTCGTGTATCAACTCCGGACTATTCTTTGTTTCTTGAAACATATGTAAACAAGTGCCTTAGTAATGGGGTGGTCGAACCCTCTCCCTGACACTGTAAGACATATCTGTACCTTTGACTCTGTCCCTCTATGATTCACTGAACGAGTCAGAAACGACCATTCCGAACTTGGGTCTGGTAGACTGACGTCTTTGACGTAAGACTTTTTGCGACCGTAGACCAGTTAGACTGAAACCGAAACCTCTTTAAGATTATAATTTCAACGGTTCCGTGTGTACATTAAGTACACCAAGTACAATCTACGTCTCCCAAAAACCAAACCCCATAAAGACGAAAGTAATAAAATAAAATCGACTCGACAACTCTCTCGTCTTAAGAAATTTTATAAATAAAGATTGGAACTAAAAATGTAATGTCACTTTTCAGGTTTTACTGATAGAAGTTAGTCCAGTACCCGTTTCTCCGTTTCTCTGGTATAATTTACGACCTTCGGAGTCTTTCTGTTTAGTCACAAACCTCTTTTCTACCATGACTGAACCGAGACAACGAGGTCTGGTTCAGATTGATAATTATGTTGGAACCCGACCTACCCGTCCCCACTACTCTTCAGCTATACCGGAAGGGATTCCACTACCTCTAGGACACGGACCCGTCCAACCCCCTTTATCACTCTTAATCAGGATGTTCCTATTCTCTTTTTGTCTACGTAAGTTGATGGTAGATTCTCCCTTGAGTCCCTCTCGACATTCTTAATATTTCTTACATTGTAGGGGAAAAACAAGGATGGTAATTTTTTTTTTTAGGAGAAATGGGATAACTTTTGACACAGACAGTAGGTTCTACGAGGTAAGAATAAAAAAGACGTGAACTATTTTGTAAGAGTCTCTTTACAATTACAGAGTGATGCTAATATATAAAAAAGAAAGGGAAAATAAAAACGACTAAAAACGAAATACATAGGAAGGAACAACAATCCACAGATTACCAAATACTACAGATAGAAGAAACACTTAACATGGAAAATAGAAATTAAAATACAAAGACAAATAAAAAAATCATAAATATCTAATAAATAAAAATTATATTTAAATAAATAAAATTAACCTCTAATTAATGAAATGTTATAACATAACGAAAACGGTATGTAGTTGTACTTAGGCGGTATCCATATGTACACAAGGGGTAGGACTTGGGGGGAGGGAGGAGGGAGGGGTATGGTAGGGAGACCCAGCAGAGTCACGTGGTCGGGGTTCGTAGGACATAGGACGTGACTTGGACCTGACCGTTAAGTAAAGTATATACTATAATATGTACAAATTCACGGTAAGAGGGTTTAGTAGGGTGGGAGAGGGAGAGGGTGTCTCAGGTTTTCTGACAAGATATGTAGACACAGAGAAAACGACAGAGCGTATGTCCCAATAGCAATGGTAGAAAGATCTAAGGTATATATACGTAATCATATGACATAACCACAAAAAGAAAGACGAATGAAGTGAAACACATTATTCGAGGTAAAAGTAGGTGGAGTAATCTTGACTAAGTTTACATAAGAAAGATTACCGACTCATTATGAGGTAACACATATACATGGTGTCGAAAGAATAGACAAGTAGCCGACTACCTGTAGATCCAACGAAGGTATAGGACCGATAATAGTTGTCACGAGACTGTATGTACTATCGTCCTAAGAGATACTGGGTAGAGGGTCTTATAACCTTTATTTTCGTTTTCATTTGTTTACCCTGGATTAATTTGAATTTTCGAAGACGTGTTGTTTCCTTTGATATTCGTTCCACTTTTCTGTCGGAAGTCTTACCCTCTTTTATTATTGTTTACTTCGTTCACTGTTTGTTGATTAGAGTTTTTGTATATTCTTTGAGGACATCGAGTTGAGGTCTTTTTATTTACTGGGTTAGTTTTTCACCCGTTTCTTGATTGATAGAAATTAAAATTTTGATTTTAATTTTTATAGAAAAATTAAAACGGAAATAAATAAATTTTTATAAGTAAAACAAAGTAAACTTTTATTTATTTACTTATCTAAATATTAAAAAAAATTTTCTTTTGACAGACTAAGGGACGAGTAAGAAGGATAATTGAATTAGTTTGTTGTGTATAGTCCCTAAAGGGACCTCCAGGGCACCAATTCTTAGACGGACAGTTACACCCCCCGTACTCAAGTTAGGGATTAGTCCCTTGATTCTAGGGTGTACGACACGTCAAACCGGTTTGAAATTTTTTTTCTTTTAGTCTATGTCAGTCCGTAGTCATTCCGACCGACAGACCGTGTGTATAATCATATTATGTCCTATCCCTCACGAAGATACCTATTCAAACTAACTTAAAAGACAATCTTTTATAACCTCCGATGGTACAAAGTCACTTTCCTCGATAAGTAAGTACTAAGGTAAACAAACAGGTAAGTAGGTAAGGGGGTTGGTCACAAGTACTTTGTAAATGATACATGATCACAACCCCTCGTTACCGTGAGGTAAGGTCATGAGAACGGATCTTTTAGGGTACCTGCTTCCTCGGATCACGTGACGTCAGGTACCCCAGCGATTCTCAACCTGTTCTGACTTGCTGAAGTAAAAGTGAAAAGTGAAAGTACGTAACCTCTTTCTTTACCGTTGCGTGATGTCATAAGAACGGACCTCTTAGGGTCCCTGCCCCCTCGGACCACCCGACGACAGGTACCCCACCACGTCTCAATCTGTGTTGACTTCGCTGAATCATCGTCGTCGTCGTCGTCGTCGCAACCCCTCTTTGGTCCCTATTCCAGCTCGGGAGTGAGAGAGTCTAGTATGTAAGGTCCTCCCCTCGGTCTTAAAAAAATAATAATAATAATAGGTTATACATTACCTGTTATGTTTGTATAAGTCTACTAGCGACATGTTCCATAAATTTGTTCCACTACGATATCTCTTAATCCAATCTCACGTACCAGTCCTTTCCGAGGTTCCTCCTCAACAACTTAGTTTTGAGACGTACTACTTTTACTCGGTCATGAACATTTTCAGTCTCATGTCTGACAAGATCCAGTCTTTCAACGAACGGGTTCCCGAGACTCCGTCTGGGAGGGTTGGTACAAACTTCGTAACTTTCTTTTAGTCAGTAGACGTCGCGTGATTCGTCTTCTTCATCAATCTATGCGCAAGTCCCTCAATCTTTTCTGGTCCTTAAACCCCCACGATTTTCGGATGGATTCGTTAAACCGAAACTAAGATTCGGACTAACCTTTGGTTACCACATAAATTCGGATCCTCACCCTAGACTAATTGTAAAGTCTACTCGTGACACCATATATCTCCATCCTGACATCCTCCCCATCTTCAGATCTGTCCGTCGGCCTCCTGACAAAGACACCAGTACTCTCTCCCTTCTGTAATCTCTACGAACGTTCATCTACTTAATACGTCTTCGTACTCTATCTTCTCCCTCCTACCACTAAATTTAGTACTCAGAAGAAAGTAGGAAAATAAGAAAAGTGTCTTTACATAGCTCGTAAGTAAAAATGATACATGGACCATACGTTTTGAGTCATGTAATTTTAGGGACTGAGGTTCCTTGGGTTTCAGGATCACCTTTTCTGACTCTTGTTTTGTTTATTAATTTTATGTAAAATTATTTTAACATTAGTTTCCCATATGTATACACGGTACTCTCAGGTTTCCTTTGAGACTAATTATAATTTATACAGTCAGAAAACTTTCCACAATAAAAATAACTTTAGATAAGTAACTAGGTAACCCAACACAATTATATTTTTTCGAGTTATATTAAATACAGTCAGTTTACAAACCCGAGGACACAAGACCTGTATTTGAACAAGCTACTGAGACCTACTGAGTGAAGATGAAAGAAGTGCAAACATTTTGTCAAATTCAATAATGATGGGGTTAAAACCTGGATCCTGTCAAACACTACCAGTGTGGAAGTACAGTCGTTGAACCACTGGAGGTCTAATATCGTCTCTCGACGCGTACAGTGGACCCGGACCCCTTGAGATAAAGAGGGAAACCTGGTGACTACTCCTTGTTCTCTCAACCATGATAAAAATTTTACAGGAGAAAGAAGTGTAATGAAGAAATAATTTAATATGATAACGTGTCCCATTTTGAGTGAAAAAACAATGTGTCAAGATGAAAACCCTTTATTTGTAAATTTTGGTGGTTTTAGCTCTAAATCTGGTATTTGTTATGGGGTTTTGAGATGGATGGAGGTTAAGGTGTTAGAGACTAAACAAAAGACAAGGAGGTCAAAAACGGAGAAAGTCTTCTGTAGACAGAATCACACAAGTCCGATACTATTGTTTTTATGGTATCTGACCTCCCTAATATACTTTGTCTTTATATAAATAGTGTCAAGACCTTAGACCTCTCAGGTTCTTCTTCCACGACCAAGATACCTTCTACCATACCCCTAAGGAAATTTTGGCTCCTTTTTTGGTTATATACTAGGTCGTTAGGGTGAGGATCCGCATATGGGACTCCTTTGGTTTTAACTTTTTCTGTGTTCATGGGGTTACAAGTAACGTCATGATAAATTTTATCGATCTCTTATCTTCACCTCTTCCGTTACCGTTGGGTGAGGTCATGAGAACGGACCTTTTAGGGCACCTACCTCCTCGGACCATCCGACGTCAGGTACCCCGGTGATTCTCAACCCGTGCTGACTCGCTGAAGTGAAAGTGAAAAGTGAAAGTACGTAACCTCTTCCTTTACCGTTGGGTGAGGTCACAAGAACGGACCTCTTAGGGTCCCTGCCGCCTCGGACCACCCGACGACAGATACCCCATCGTGTCTCAGCCTGTGCTGACCTCGCTGAATCGTCGTCGTCGTCTCGTATCTTCGTTGGATCTACAGGTAACTGTCTACTTACCTATTTCTTCAACACCATGTATATATGTTACCTTATAATAAGTCGGTATTTTTCTTTACGTAAACTCAGTCAAGATTACTCCACCTACTTTGATCTCGGATAATATGTCTTACTTCGTTTAGTCTTTCTCTTTCTATTCATAACATATGGGTACATATACCTTAGATCTTTCTACCATCACTTCTTAAATAAACGTCCCGTCGTTACCTCTTTATCTGTATCTCTTGTCTTAATACCTGTACGCCTCGTGCGTACATTTAGACCCCCTGTATAAGTCAGGTATCGTAGTAGATTTGTCTTAGTATATCATACTTCGACGAACTTACACTGAAGAAAGTGTATCGTAGTACGTAACTCAAGTCATCAACGTACATAATCGACAATCGAAGAAAAAAAAAATAATGACTTATCATTAAGTCACATACTTAAATGGTGTCAAATAACTAAGATGTCAACTTTCTGATCACCCAACAAAGGTCAAAAACTACTAAGACTTACTTTGGTGACTTCGTAAACGTCAATAAAAAACTTATATAGTTTCTTATTTGAATATAAAGAGAATCCGTATGGATCCTCTCCTTAACAACCCAGCGTATTATTCATATACAAATTACAGTATTTTTGGTAATGTGACGAAAGATTTTACCGACATAATAAAACGGACATATAATCTTCAAGGTCAACGAGATAGTCAAACGGTTGTGACCTATTACAGTCACCAAAAAAAAAAATAAAAAATTAAATTCAATAAGATCACCCATAGAGTAACACCAAAATCAAGTGTAAAGGGATTACTTAATTATTATAACTCGTACAAAAGTACACGAGAAGAATATGTACTACGTAATATATTTATATACAGTACAGGATAATAAGTTTATGTGGATATACACAAACCAGAAAAGAAACATCATGATCTCTCCGTTTTTTTTATTCAGAGCCCAGACGGGAGTCCTTAAAGGACGGTACGTAACATCTATTTATATAATAGAGACGTTTACATTATACTCACAAAGACACCCTCAAGACTCAGTCCATTCTCATATTCGACAATCCTGTTAACCTTTTTAGAAGTCTTTCGTGTGTCCAAAACTTTCCCGAAGTCTTAAATTAAAACTTTCTGTCCGACCCTGTCCCCGGTACCTCTCCCCCTAGAGGTCCCTCTATGTCCTTAAACCGAAGTCACTACCCCTTCTTTGGTTGTTTTGACCCTCCTTTCACGAAACACTTCCCATTTCTACTTCTTTTCTTTCAACACGGTCGGACCCGTGTCTTCAGACTCAACTACTCGTTCTCGAGTATATCTACTCACCTGTATATCTAGTAAAGTCTCCAGTCTTCTTTCTTGAAACTCCCCCGAACTAAATTGTTCGTCAACTGTGTTGTAATGGGTTGGTCTCACTCCTCCCTACTCCGTCCGAAGTCTGAACTTACTGCGTTTCCTGTTCAACCCCCTCCCGCTCCTCGAGTCTCGATAGGACCGACGTAAAGGGTGAAGTCTGATTATAAGGACGGAACTGAAGTGTCGCGTCCTGTAGGGTCCCCGTCTTACCTTCTCAAAGTAGGTATCGATTCTAAGAGGGAGGGAAGAGACAGAGACGGGGGTAGAGTCGGAGGGTAGACCCACAGACGATGAACCGATAAAAAGTTGGAGGAGGTGTGTGGTAAGTGTATATGTAGAAGTCAACCGCCGATCTAGTCTTCGGGGCAGTTATACCTTTTAACTACCCCGTGGAGGGTTGAGGAAGAGGTCATCTCATAAGTGGTAATATAGTCCCAGTTCCGTCCTGGCCCCCTCTTGGACGGGGTCTCAGATAACAATGTTTCACCAGGACATCAAGTGTCTGGGAGGTGACGGTGTCACGTTCCTAATTTCACGTTACGTCGTCTTCATTCAAGTCTCTCACTCCCGTACTACAGACGTCATCCCCACGAAGAAAGTGGGTCTTTCTTCTGAATTCGTCTTTCCATTCCGTACTTACCACGCCGTTAATTTCCGTACTCGACTCAGACCGGTACAGTCGTGTTGGTGTCCAGACGGGGTTAGTACCATCTTCGAAGTGTCAACAAAGGTCGTGACCAAGGTACTGTTGTTACCCTTTCTTCTGTCATTACATGTCAGAACCGTTTGTCCACACTAACCTAAAACGTCGGTTAAGTCTTCACACTTTGAAAAAGTAAAAGAATACATTCCTATTCTTTATACATTTTCTATGATTATAAGGATCTGATATAGTAACACATGAACGATATACAGTCAGTAAAGTACTTCGTAAAATAAACTGGAAGTCTTTTTGAAATACCCATTCTAAATAAAGAGGTAAAATTTCTACACCTTTGACTCGAAATATCTTTCACTGTACAACTCTACATTTAGGCCTTCTAGGTTAATCTCTTTTACGTAAGGGCTGGAGATGTATGTCAGTGAAGGAACACTATGTCACCTTGTCAGTGGAGATTCTGATGAAAAAGGTAAACTTTGTCGTAATGGCATTTAAAAATTTTGATTCGCTAGGGAACACATTTCGAACTCTTATAAAACTTATTATAAACGATGAAAGTAATACGGGACCGATTGACACTGTGTTAGTCTTCATACGTAAACCAGAGACGGGGGACAAGGACTGTGTCTTGAGAATTTTGGGAACATTAAAGGCCTCAGTATCCCCACCATCCTCGTGAAACACAGCATTATGAACCAGAAACTGGGGTCAAGGACTGTCTCAAGGGTTTAGGGAACCTTAAATGACCTACTATTCTCAAAGAAAATAAGATACCATGTATACATGTCACCTTATGATGAGTCGGTACTTTTTCTTGGTTTATTACAGTAAACGTCGTTGTACCTACCTGGACCTCTAATAGTACAATTCAGTCTGTCTCTTCCTCTTTTTAACATACCGTAGAGAGTATGCACTTGAGATTTTTTCTTTACTATGTTACTTGAATGGATGTTTTATCTTTCTCTGAGTGTTTGAATCCCTCACTTAAAAACCAACACTACCCCACCCTTACTACCTCCCTTACCTATCAATCCCTCGGACCTTACTTGTACATGTGTGACGATATAAATTTTACCCATTGGTTATTCCTGGTGAGATATCTCGAGACGAGTTACAGTACACCGTCGGACCTACCCTCCCCTCAAATCCCCTCTTACCTATGGACATATTCGAAGCGACTCAGTGAAGTGACAAGTGGACTTTAATAGTGTTGTAACAATAAACCGATGGAACACTTTCACAATCAGTGAGTCGGGACAGACTGAGAAACACTGGGGTACCTGACATCGGGAGGTCCGAGGAGATAGGTACCCTAAGAGGTCCGTTCGTATATGGAGTTATGTTTTATTTTTCAAAATTTTTTACTTAATTACTTTCTCATAGAAAATAAGATACTACCTTAAGAACCACCCGAGGGACTTATCGAGGACCTACCCTTGACAAATGATCTTTGTGGTTCGGTACTAATCTTCGAACCTCGAAAATAGGGATGGGTGATCGGAAGACCCCTTCCTTCTCCCCTCCCCTTTAAATCAATTATTAGTCGTTACGGATACACTACTTCGAAGGTATTTTTGAAGATTTCATCTCGTAAATTTCTTGAGGACCCAACCACTTGTCTGGGTACATGGTCCTCCCATCGTGTTGGGTCGAGGTATCCCTATCTTAAAGAAAACAAGTTTTGGGAAGACCTGCAGTGAGGTACATGGAGAAGTAAACTGACAAGTAGATGTCGAAACGTTATGGGAAATATTATTTGGTCATTTGACCTGTCGTCTATAATTTCGAAACGTCCAAAAAACTAACCGGTTTGAGTTATAGGTCGGACACCGGACAGTAAAGAAATAAACATAGGAAACGTAAGACGTATCACCTAAAGGTAAAATTATACAAAATTATGTAGTTGACGAAAAGTAATAACCATAGCTTCTCTTGGACGGTATTTACAGAGAATGTACAAAAATTTCTACATAAGAATCTATAGAATACGAGAGATAACGGTAACTTTTACTATGGGAACTTTTAATTAATAACATTGATAGAGAACGACCGATACACCTATTGTCGAAAAATTATATAATTGACTGATCAGTCGATAGAACGAGACGTAGGCAATCCGAATCGGTTTTTATGTATTTGGTGAAGTCCAAAAGTTCGTTTTCACTAAAATATCTTCCCTAACCTACCGAATGTTTTAGTGACCTTTTCGACTTCCTACATTATACTCCTACCTCTCCGTTGTGATTGAAAGTCGAAGTCCAAGTCTTCTTATGACTTCTTTGTGAAGGAAACGGTCTATAACTTTATATGATATACCGTCGTATTATTTTTTAAACAATAACCGTATTTTTTAACAGTTTCCCTAATCTCTTTTGTCTTATCTCACGGGTCTTTGTCTAAGGTCATATATACCGGTAAATTATTTACTTTGTTCACCATAAAGTTAAGTCACCTTTAAATTATTTACTACGGTCACGTTCACCAAAAGGTAGTTTTTCCCCCTTTTTTTAGAATCCGCGGATGACGTACGGTATAAAAATTTTTTAAGATAGACCCTACTTTTGTATTTATAAATGATTTTTTTTTTTTTTTCTTTCCATCCCCTGTACAATTTTGGACTCCCCAATTCTTTAGTAATATTGATTCTGGTGTTTTGGGTTTTGTTTAAATTCCTTTCCGTCTGAAAACTAACAAATTTTTAATTTGGACCCAAATTTATACAAAATTTTAGTCATGAATTCGTTTCGTTTATTACGTAAGATGTGTTCAAATCCATTTTCCAATCTTATATAATTTTTATTTGACTATTGTTTAACTGTTGTTTTTACGTATGTTTAGACGTCCCTTTTTTTACCTGTTTTATACACTTACTACAAACGTTCGTATTTTCCGGTTACCTTTGTTTTCTTACTTATGGGTTAGAGAAATAGTCATTTTTTTAAAAATTCTTAATTGTTGTTCTAGTAGAAAATATAGATTCTCTACTCTCCTTTTTCTCAATAAATACCGTTTATCATTATATCTACTATACCTTAATTAGGTGGTAACGACAGTTGTACTTAGTCATCTTGTCGGAAAAAAAATTTAAATAATTGGTAAATAGTAAATAATAATAATAAATTGAAATGTTATAAACCGGTCATTAAAGTTTCCAAAAAATTTTAAAAAGAATTTTACATAAACAACTGGGTTATTAGGGTGAGAACCCCTAGATTAAATATCTTTATTTTTATGGTTACACATCTCTAGGTTTGTACCTTCGTTTATAAATGACCTCCTAAAAAAAAAATTGTCTTAGACTCCACTCACTCGTTTTCGAAAAACTCTATATGTCAAACTCATCTAGTACGATGTAGGTGTTATCCCTTATAATACAATTGTNATTAGGGTGAGAACCCCTAGGTTAAATATCTTTATTTTTATGGTTACACATCTCTAGGTTTGTACCTTCGTTTATAAATGACCTCCTAAAAAAAAAAATTGTCTTAGACTCCACTCACTCGTTTTCGAAAAACTCTATATGTCAAACTCATCTAGTACGATGTAGGTGTTATCCCTTATAATACAATTGTAATTTTCTTCTACAATCTCAGTCTGGTTTGTTAAACTATTCTCATGATAGTAGATACCACTTCCCTCTTTTCGTTCTACGTAATATATGACACCAGTAAAAATTTTATTTTACCACCTTTTAAAAAATGATAGATATAAGTATAGATATGAACGTTTTTATAGTTGTCAATTTCGATGTTGATATCCATGACCTAGTATACTAGTAACTTATCCCATACCTTACAATCGTTCTTCACAAACTATATTCAGTACACCTCGTCCTACCCCCTGGTCCTTTCCCTTTCGTCCCCTGTAATAAAAAAATTAACATAATTCTATGGATTTTATTCGTTGAATTACAAACATATACACGTATGTGTGTATATATATATTTCATGTACTTTTCTATTTGTCGTTGTACAACTAAAACTAATACGACCTTTCGTCCTAAAGTTCTCTGTAATTTAAATTATACAGCGGAAATAAAAATGTTTATTTTGTTTAATTGACGTATTAGGGATCCTTGATCACTACCCGAAGGGACCACCGAGTCTACCATTTCTTAGGTGGACCTTACGTCCTCTGGGTCCAAATTAAGGACCCAACCCTTCTAGGGGACCTCCTCCCGTACCTCTTAGAGTACCTGTCACCCCGGACCACCCGATGTCAGGTGCCCCAGTGTTTCTCAGTTGTACTGACTCGCTGGTTCGTGTCGTACTTGATCACTTCGATCAAAGTGACAACTTTTTACTTCTTCCTTCTTTTAAAACAGAGAAGATCCACAGATGTATTCGGAAGAACCGGTTGGGTTATACTTGGTTTTTAGTGCCCGTGGGTCTTTTTTCAGAGATATTTAGAGATCAGTAAGTACAGCCACCCAGTGTTGTCTAGAAGTATACCAGATGAGAGATGTGACAGGTAAGACGAGTCCCAATCGAGAATTCTCTCCCAAAAGAACTGGTGAAATAGGCAAAATGGGTAGTGTCTAGTAGTGGATTCGGAAATACAACTGAACTGTATTGTAAATAACATGTGTCAATTTTAGTTTAAAATAAAAGTCGGAAGGAGAAAATTATTAAAAACTTTTACGTTAAGCCCGAGAAAAGGAAACTTTTTTTATGTCGAATCGACACTGGACGTTAAAAACAATACTCCAAACCCAAAAAGAAAGGGTAAGGAAGAAAATTTTTTATTGATCATTAAAAGTAAAAGGGGAGAAGCAGTCCACAACAAAGTTTTACAAAATTTTATCTTTGCACGATCAATGTAAAAAGTCCCCGTCTTCAGTAAACAATAACTAAAGGTATAAAAACTTCTCCTCCCCCTTCATTAAGATTTTACTCTGGATATTTTATACGGGAAATCTTTAAATGACTCGTAAAAACACCGATGGATATACCAATAAAAAACGGTACAAGGTTCCTGTATTTTCCTGTATATAAAGGTAAAACAATCCTATTGTATGAGAAATATTTAGATAATTTAACACGAATGACTAATAAAAAGAGTTTACAAGATAATGATGGGTGTACCCAAAAATATAGAGTTTTATCAATCTGACTTTTAAAGGTTTATTTACGTAAAACTGTTTAATGGTACAATTTAATGGTTTGACGGTTTAAGATTGGGTTGCAAATGTAAAACGACGTCACAAGAAACGACACATCCCTACATGTAGGAAACATTCAGAGAATGCCTGACAACGTAAAATAATAATATATTATAGGAAGAAATAGAACGAATCACGGATGCTGAAACTAAAAAGAACAGGAATATAAACATAAAAGAGATCGTGAAGTAAAATAAACATAAATAGAGTCTCGGGTGTTATTACTAAAAAAAAGAAGGAAGAGAAGAGAGGACCATTAAATCTTCGAGATATTCAGACAGTCATCAAGGGTGAAAATTAACAGTTTTAGTTTGGACACAAAGAGGGTGACTACGAAACGTATGGATGAGGAGGTAAAGGTAACTCTCCTTACAAAATCGTATGTCAGTGAAAATGGAGGTATCATTTGGAAGTCTTGACATCATTTGTGTCGGTTTGTACTAGACTTCTAACACGTCAATCAGTCACAGAGGACTGGAGACCGGTCGAGGTCAAAAGTTTGATACCACCCAACCAATTTCAAGAACGAAAAAACCCAACACCAACCTTTCCTTGACGAACACTGATTACCCCTGTAAGAATCACCTCCGTTGTAAAGTATTCTAAAGTGACAGAAAAAAAAGGACTAGAAACTGGTAGGTCTAGACGTTTATTGTGACATAATACATAAAGTAATTTAAGTATTGTGGTTCCCGGACGCAGAAAACTGTCAACCCAATAAACCTTTGGTGTATAGGGTAGTGTCACCTTAAAATAGTATAAAATTAAAAGACGAGAAACGGTGAGGGAGGGAGGGGAGGGTAAGAGGGTGATGACCTAAAACGACTCTCAACACAAAAAACAAAAACAAAAATACTCCTGTAAGATAATTTTCAGAAGGGAACAAAACCCACAGTAAAAAAGGTCCTGATGAATGAAATATGGATACGATGTTTAATTATCATTGTAACAGTATTAGTTAACATGTATTAACGGATGTATATACCTCACGAGTGGGTAGAGATGGACGATATATAAATAAACAACGGATAGGGATAAAGAAAAGGAAAATATAGAATGTTATCCAACTTCAGAAGCCAGAATAACTTTAAATTACAAGTATTAATGTCAATGAAGGAGACTGTGACTTGTACCTAATATGAGAGACTGTGGAAAAAAAAAGAAAAAAACCGGTTATCTACATATTACACATCTTATAACTGTGACGTGTCCGAAGGGTCCACCGAGTCATCATTTCTTAGGTGGACGGTCACGTCCTCTGGGGTCAAACTAGAGACTCAACCCTTCTAGGGGACCTCTTCCTTTACCGTTGGGTGAGGTCATAAAGACGGACCCATTAGGGTGTCTGTCTCCTTGGAACGTCCGATGTCAGGTACCTCAGCGTTTCTCAGTCTGTGTTGACTCACTGAATTTGTGTCGTTGTTGTTTCGCTGCAACTTCGGTAGGAGAGAATTCTCAGATGTCTACAGCGTCTTGTCAATCAAAGGGTATGACCTATCTTTAGACTGTCGATATGAGTCGATACATTTTTTGTTTTTGCTTTTTTTGTCGATGAAAATTTATCTTTGAAATTCCTGAAAACACATCGAATCTTAAATCCTTAAAATTACCGAATCTAAAAAAACCATTAAAAGTTTTGGGTCATTCTCTAAAATTGACGTTTAAATAGAAGGAAGTCGAGTTCATTTAACGGAATACAAAGAAAATTTTAATAATGAAAGGGGAGAATAAAAAGGAAAAGAAGAGGACAATTAGGTCACTAACGTTAATCTAAAGGACTAAGACAGGAGTTTTGAGAATAAAAAATGAGAACTTGAATACCGATATATAAAGACGAAATAAAGTACTGTGAAAAAAAAAAATAGTTGTAGTCGAAAGTTTAGAAATTAATGTTAGAACCGTTCCAATACGAAAGAATATTAAATACATAACTAAAAACTTTGACCTTTTAGTAATTGACCACTTTGATAAAGGGATTAAAATAGAGAAACTCTTAAGAAAGGATCTGATAAAGGGGAAGGGGGTTTGACCGTACCTTTAATTGGGAAGTATAATCCTCTTGGAACTAGTTCAGTAAGAATGTCAACCTGTCTATCTACGTTCATAGATTTGGTGAGTGAGCACAGGTTGAGAAACACTGGGGTACCTGACATCGGGAGGTCCGAGGAGACAGGTACCCTAAGAGGTCCTTTCTTATGACCTCACACATCGGTGGGGGAAAAGGTTCCCTAGAAGGGTTGGGTCCCTAGTTTGGGACCAGAGGGTGTAACGTCCGTCTGAGAAATGGTAGACTCGGTGGTCCCTTCAGGAAAGATTTAGTGTCTTTAATTCTTTCAAATTCGTCTTTAGACTGGGGACGATAAGGGTCCAGAAAAAGAATTGTTATTTCACTTATCTAATAAATTTTGTCTAAATTCCTAAGTAAAAATTGAGAATTTGGGAGACCTTGAGGATTTGGTTGTACCTTTATCCACAACAGTATGAAGATAATGTTACGACACCATTATCTTTATTTGTAAAATGTATTATTAAGTTCTCTCTATTCTTCTGTCTGGGAGAACCTCGTAGTACTACATATCCTTACTACGACCGTCTTCACGAGTAAAGATGTGACACTTTCCAGATAAACACAACACCCATGGACTAAGTCCCTGGTCTGGTTTTTCCTCCGATGAAAGGAGAGGGAAGGTCTTGGAGTTGTAAACAGGCGAAACGTCAAGACAGGAAATAAATCGAAATCTTAGTCCGTATTAGTACTGACTGACCCGTACGGTCTCCCGTCATGGGTTACCACACTCTCGAAGACCCATCCTCCCCTCTCCCACTCCCAGTCTGTCCTGACGATCTTCCCGCCTCTCTTCTCTTACCTTCCTCACGCCCACTCTTGCCTAAAGAGACAACTGGAGTCGTGTGTGTCCTCCGGTGCGAGTCTGGGACATGATTCTTTTCTCGAGTCAGTTCCCGTAGTCTGAGTGGTGAGGTTAAGAGTGGAAGAAGGTCTAGAAGTTCCAAATATAATAAAACAAGGTTGTTCAGTCAATGACTATTTTGAAAGAGGTCTTAGGGTCTTTCTATAAAGACAATGGTGAAAAAGAAGTAATATGTTGCTTCTTGGTAAAGGACTGAAGATGTGTTTCGAAACGTTTACTTCAATATTATTTAGTGTAGATTTTTAGGACGGTATTCTCTCTTTTTATCATTGTTACCTTTCTCGACCGTGATGAGATTGGTTCGCTACTTCCAATTAGTTCACTACTTCAAATTGTAGTAGTTACGGTACACCTATAGTACAAAAGGAACACCCTAAGAAAGGTTTTTAGGTATTCGTACTCCTTTGAATCCGTCTAAGTTTGACTCCCTTGAATACCCAAAAAGAGTTTTAGTATTCTAGTACTTTTTGTTCCCTTCTGATTCTTTGACAACGTCTGGTGTCACGTGAATTATCTATACTACTATTTTACTTTATGACACAAGACCTAAACTAGGGTTTTGTCGTTGTCTTTTCCTATAATTACCTTTTTGAACACTTGAAAATATTTCAGACAAAATTCATTTTGTAGCTACAACCGAAGAGTCGAAACTGTTCATATATGTTACCATTGTATACTATCATTGAAATTCCTTTTAACTTTGACTCTCCACATCCCTCCGATAGACATAAAAAGACAATAAAAGTAGTTAGATTTTATCGAGGTATTAACTTGTATAAAAATTTTTCAAGGGGTATAAGATTTTTGATCAAATGGAGGAATCGAGATCCGATCTATTTGAATTAACGAAGAAGAAGTCTAAGTCAATAGATCTTTCCGTTTATACGGTCCTTATATTAAGACTGTGAGTGTTTATAAATACCTCGTGGATGTGATACGGCTACTAGACTACCAAATTGACAGTACATATCTAAAATGTATGTCCTACACAGGTTCAGTAACAGTGACCTCTTTGGTAAAGAACCTCGGAACAAAGAAAGACGACCACAGGAAATACAGATGTCGAGAGGTTTTCAAATTAGTTCTATAACTCCTGAAACAAAGGAATATAGAAGAAATCATCTATCTCTCGAATCATCGAGAGAGTTCTGTAAGTAACTGAGAGTAAACCCATTACACGACTCGAACGATGGTTATAAAACTCATTTACCCTTGTCCGAGACTTAGCCATAGAGACACGTCTCTGACGTAACAAGTTTCCTATACCTTGTGTCGACCTACATGTGGAAGTAAGGCGGAAGTCAGTCCAGGTTTGGCCTACCACCTGTCTTGTTACCCTCTGTCTATCGTAGTTAAAGAAGCGGTTGTTTTTCACGTTCTTTATCATAAAGGGGAAGGGGACTTTGGACTACCCTTAAGTTCTTAGTTCGAACTAGAACCCCACTCTCCTCTCCCACAAACCCTTTCCTTTCTCCTCTTTTTCGTACTTGACTCGGTTCCCAGAGCGAGAGAGAACGGAAGAAGGAGACATCCCTACAGTCACCCCCTTCCTTTATCCGGTAATCGTTCACACACAAGTAAGGACTGTGTCAACTCTATTAAGGGCAGTCGGTACCAGAGTAGTAACAGCCTACCCGGTAACCTTTCACTTACACATCAGAGACGAGAGTTTCAGTCTCCTCACCCAAACCCAACGTCGGTCTAGGAAAGACCGGCAGTTACGTAGGGTGGAATCTGACGTCGTTCTCTCTTCCGTCCTCGAAGACATCCTGCGGTTCAAAGAATTTCAAGCTATCCGTAAGTACACGAGAGAAACGGCAACTTAGAAATTTGCAATGTATTGTAAATCCAGGTAAATTTTAGAGACTGGGCATTGTGGAATTTAAAACAATAAAAATTTCAATTAAAATAACCGAATATCAACGAAATGTTATGTCACAATTAAAATGACATGTCGTTTCACTAAGTCGATATATATATGTATACAGGGGAGAAGAAACCTAAAGGGAGGGTAAATCCAGTGGTGTCTCGTGACTCATTCCAAAGGACTCGATATGTCACCCAAGAGTAATCTATAGACAAAATATGTATCATAACTATTACATATATACAGTTAGGGTTAGAAGGTTAAATAAGGTGGGGTGAGAAAAGGGAGAACCACAGGTATTAAACAAGAGATGTAGACACAGGGATAAAGATAAGATGTTTATTCTGACAGATATGATAAAAAGATCTGAGGTGTATACACAATTATATACCTTTCTCCCTTGTACCACTACGGGTTGAAGAGAGGTTTGACTTTTGAAAGACCCAAGATGGAGATTCAAGAGTTCAAAATGTGTTTCATCCAGAAGTCACCCACTTTGTCCACGACTGAAGACGTCGTCAAGTAAAATTTTATATTGTTTAAAAACTCTAATCCTCTCATAATGAATGGTAAATACTCAACTCTGTACCGTACCCGTCAGGTTGAATCTCCACTTTCTATAAGACCTATGTAAAGGTTTATAAGTTCGTTTACCTTTTTCTCATAGAACCTCAGTACTGGACGTGTTTTACGTCTTCTGTTTATGGTGACATTCGGCATGTCAATAATTTTGGTACAAGATTGAACGACAAAGATAGATCATGTATATGTGACTACGTCTGCTAGTAACCTGTTCTGAATCTGATTTCGCACCATACGAAATCAAGGAGTCAGTACATGCTGAGGAACTCTGGGGTACAGATCTGAGAAACGATGGGTTATCAGGTCTGGGGAAGGAAACACCGAGTCGACCATTTCTTAGACAGACGTTACGCCCTCTGGACCCAAGCTAGGGACCCAACCCTTCTAGGGGTCCTCTTCCCTTTCCGATGGGTGAGGTCATAAAACCGGACCTCTTAAGGTACCTGATATATCAGGTACCCCAGTGTTTCTCAGTCTGTGCTGACTCGCCGAAAGTGAAATGAAGTGAAGTCAGGTCTACGGTACCTGACATTGAGTGGTCCAAGGAGACAGTTACCACTAAAAGGTCCGTTCTTGTGACCTCACCCAACGGTACGGGAGGAGGTCCCCTAGAAGGACTGGGTCTCTAGTTTGGGCGTAGAGAATACAGAGGACGTATCCGTCCGTCTAAGAAATGGTGATCACGGTGGACCCTTTGGGGAGAAAATACATACATAAGGGATATAAGGAAATCCGAAGAAGAGGAAAAAAAAAAAAAAAAACGGAGATTCAAAGTTTCAAGAAAAGTGGAAGAGAGAGAACACTATGTATAATAGAAATCTTATTTTAGATAATGGAGAAAATAGTACCCAGGCACTACATTTTCAACACGAAGGGTCGACCGTGTTCACCATTTCTTAAGCGGACGGTTAAGTCCTCTGGGTTCTCGGTAGTCTCTTCGGGTTCTTATGACCACACCCGTCGGATAGGGAAGAGGTCCCCTTAAAAGAGTTGGGGACCCCAGAGGACGTAACGTCCTCTAAGAAATGGTCTACTCGATGGCCCCTTCGGACTGAATCGTACGTGTATATGTATTTTCTTACATATACTTATATATGCTTATATATGTATGTGTATATCTTCTTTATAGAGTCTCTTCCTATCTTTTTTAACTAACATTTCTCATTCTTTATCCTTTTTTTCTTTTGTCAGCTCATTTTCTTTTATTAGACGACTGATTTCGTTAAGTAGTTAGGTGTCGTTTTCATTATTTTGTCTTATTTTAGGTTCTAAATGGGTTTGTTGTAAGTTAAATTCATACTACATATGGAAGGGGCCACCGAGTCTACCATTTCTTAGACGGACGTTACGTCCTCTGGACCCAAGCTAGAGACCTAATCCTTCTGGGGACCCTTTCCTTTACCGATGGGTGAGGTCATAAGAACGGACCTTTTAAGGTACATGTTTCCTCTGACCGTAGATGTAAGGTACCCCAGTACTTCTCAGTCTGTGTTGACTCGTTGATTGTGAAATATGTAAGATTTCCTTCATACTTCTTTTCTATCCAACCATATTTATCTGTGGTTTAGTGCCATCGGTGTGTGCACGGACTTATTTGTCTTTGATGACACAAGACTCCCCCTTTATGCGACCGGTGGCACAGGATGCCGGCTACTAACACACTCCTGTCTACTTTTTGTAAGAATCTCTCCGGACCCGACTCTTGACTCCGTTAGACACAACGGACCGACTCTTTTCATGAGAGTCAGTGAGATGGACTCGTTTTCTACTTAGTTATAGTTGTTGAGTTTTGACTCCTTCAACACCATTATTCCTTAACTACCATAGGGAAACCCGTGACACGAAGAATCGGACATAACTCGAAAGAGGTGACGGACTGATTACCACCCCATGTACCGTATACCGTTCGAGAAGGAAAATTCTTCCTTTCCGTCACATGAACATTTTGTCCTGTTTACCTGCACAGGGGAGGGTGGTCGGGGTCTCCCTCTTGACTGTCTCGAGGTGGTCTTATGTGAGACACCAGTCGTTCCCATTTTAGTTTCCGTCGGGGTCCTCACTCGGGACCCATAAAGAACAACCGAAAAAACGTTGAGAGGAGTGTCTAGACCGACGTAGGGTAACTTTGACCTTTACTTTCACGTTCCCTAACTTAGACATAAACGGTAAGAGATAGACATTGAAAATAAAAAATGTAATTTTTCTTATTCAAAAGACCCAATTTGACAACGGTAGTCTTGAGTTGAAAGAGGAGGTAAAAACCAAAGACAAAAAATTTTTTATACCTAATAGATCGAAGTGTTACAAAACAATAAAAGACGACATGTCATTTTACTTATTCGACATACATATGTATATAGGGGAGTGAAAACCTAAAGGAAGGGTAAATCCAGTGGTGTCGAGTAATGTATCTCGAGGAACACGATCTGTCATCCAAGAGTAAGCAATAGACAAAATAACTATCACCACATATATTCCTGTACTCGAACTCGTTTGAGACTCTCTATTACTTCCTGTCCCCTCGGACCACACGACGGTAAGTACCCAGTGTTTCTCAGTCTGTGCTGAATTACTGACTTGTTGTTGTTTCATATAAATGCAGTTAGAGTTAGAGGGTCAAGTAGGGTGGGGAAGAAAGAGGGGACCACAGGTATGGAAACAAGAGATGCAGATACTGAGATAAAGATGAAACGTTTATCCAATTAGACATGGTAAAAGTTGTTAATTTATTCAACCTTCAAATCCATAGTATGTTCTTAGTATAAATACTCGTATTACATTCGGAGTAAAAAGTGTGAGACAGACTTCAAAAGAACAGTTTTGAGAAAGATTAGTTACCCTTCTCCAAAACTATGACCTTTTTACAGATCAAAACAGGGTTTGGGAAAATCTAATATGGTTACAATAGAAGTCACACTTTAAAAGGATCCTAAAGTCATACTGTCCCTATTTCGACGGAATACTTTCCACGCCTTCTTAAATATTCGTAGGAAAGGATTTCTGTGTACAGTGTTGGTCAGTCCCCGGTATACTATTAGTCCACTGTTTCCCAAGTATGTTATTCTCATACTTCTTTTGGGTATACATCAATTCAGGGGACATTTATTGCGTCTCGTAGTCCGAACGGAGATTGGTCGACCCTACCGTACTGTGTGTCTGAAGAAAGATCAGATACTAAGAAGTCAAGTCAAGTCAAGTCAAGTCTACGAGTCAACATAGGTTGAGCATCACTGGGGTACTTAGTGTCGTACTGTCCAGAGGGACAGGTAGTGATTGAGGGCCTCAAGTGAGTCTGAGCGCAGGTAGCTCAGTCACTACGGTAGGTCGGTAGAGTAGGAGCCAGCAGGGGAAGAGGAGGACGGGAGTTAGGGAGGGTCGTAGTCTCAGAAAAGGTTACTCAGTTGAGAAGCGTACTCCACCGGTTTCATGACCTAAGAACTGTCATACTAAAAAGTGAGTCACGAATAAGACATTAGTAGTGTGTCAGGACTTTTAAACCGTAAAATTAAAATAGAGAATCCCCTTATACCTAGGACCGTGGTACTGTTCATATTGTCATGTTGTCTTCCTGTCAATGGAATCCGAATGTGAGGTAGAAAAAAAAAGTCTAAAGGTTCTTTCTTTATATAAAAGTTCCAAGTATCGTTTTTTAAAATGATACTGAAGTATACGTAGTAGAAAGTGATGTGTTTTAAAGTTTTTTGACACACAAGGTTTGAGATAAAGAACAGACTTATCAGATTGGTATTCAGTAAGTAAAAATTGGTAAGGTGTTTATATAAAAGACGTAAGTAACATACGGTTTGTGGCACCACCGGTAACCCTTCGTCATATCACATCACCACTTCTTACCCTCGAAACTTGTGTCTATCCCGAACTTAGGGTCGACAGTAAATGACAGAACATACGGAACTTACACAAGAAATTGAAGAGACTCAGAATAAAAGAGTAAATACTCTTCTCATTTTATGAGTTCGGTTAAATAGTCTATTAGTACTCCAAATCCCTTAAGGGACCACCATGTTATCAATTCAAAGACACAAAGGTTACATTCCCCATGTCCAAACTAAGGACCAACCCCTTGATTCTACGGTGTACGGTACACACGTTGGTTTTTTTTTTTAATAACACTCCTAATATCCTCGTATTTGTGTTTTATACGAGTCTATTGTTACCACTACTACCTCTACCAAACATAATCGAACAAGTCTGACAGTAATTTTTTTTTTTTAGAATCGGAGTCAACAAGTTTGTTGTCTTTAAATAAAAGAGGTGTAAGACCTCAGACTTTTCAGGTTCTAGTTTCAGGTTGTCCAGTTTCAAAGACCATTCTTAAGAGAAAAAGTGAAGTCTACTAGTGGAAGACGACTCAGAAGTGCACCGGTTCTCTCTCACTCGTTGGAAAGACTACGTTTCCCGTGATTAGGGCAGCCTAGTCCCGAGGTGGGAGTAGATTGGGAATAATGGTGGGTTTCAGGAGTAGGGGTTTATGGTGACCCTGAGTCCTGACGTTTTCTATTAAGACCCCTCTGTGTCAGGTCAGACATCGTGGATATAGTAATAAAGGTGAATGGACTCCGTTGCAAAGTAGTAAATATGGTTTCCTCATTCTTATGAATAGAAAAAATTCTACGGTCCTAGGGATACCTTTAGCGTGGTAAGTTTTTTCGGTGGAAACCCGGAGGATCTTTACTGAGTTGAAGAGAGAAATTCCTGAGAGATTTAACTTCGTCGGAGATATAAAAGTTCTAGGCGAAAAACGGGTTGGTGTGAGAGGTCAGTAGGTATCGTCTACAACCGAGACCATTTATGACATTGGGTTCCTAACATTTGTAAAGACTTCGTTACAAATCTTACCAATGTCGATGGGGAGATTAAATCGATTCTGTAAAAAAGTGTTACAGTCCTAATTTATCAGTTGAATACGGGACACGTATGTTTACTGAGGTTGTTATCCCAGGTGTCGACTGGGTTATTACTTGAAAGAATTGGATAGGAACTTTTCTTTTTTTGTCAGCATAATAAATGGAAGTCTACCCAAAAAGTCCCAAAGACTTGGTAGGTAGACTGAACGGTAAATACAGTCCTGTGACTTTCAAGGACAATGATTCCTTCTTCTTGTATAACGTGGGGTTTCAGGTAAAAGTAATCGTCTCGTTACTACAGTAGTACGTGAAGAAGTCCCCCTTAATTCCTACACTTGTTTTAAAACGACATTGATCGAGGTTGGTTAACGATTTATGAGGTTTGAACGTTGGAGTAACAACTTAGGCTCAAACTTTGACCGACTCTATCCTTGTAAATGTGGAACTCTTAGTCGTTTATGATAATTTAGCCCCGAAAAAGGGGAAGACCTTCAAATGGTCATAAGTCACCTGAAGAGGGTAAAAATTTTCAGGATCTGACCCTATTCAGAAGTGATATGGACCCCTATATCTAGTATGTTAAGCGAGATTATATGTCTAAGAACCGGAGGTATATCATAGATTGCGTATTATGAGAGACGATGACAGAACCGTGAACTATGAAAGCTTCTGGTTTTTAACGGTGTTTTGACCAAAACTTTCATAAATATTTTTGTTTTTGTATATAGACTATCTATAATCCTCCTTTTACTCTCACTCCTCACCTTTATTTTGGTTCACTTTTTATTCATTTAGTTTACTCTCCAGAACGTGTCTACTATTTTAGTACGGTTCAGGATACTGTAAATTCATTAAGATAGAGGACATGGACTTCACATTCCCCACCCCGCTCTCATGTAACGTCTTTTCAGTTACAACTCACATTATACACATGTATATTAACATTGTGGTGTTTGATGAAGTCCTTCCTTAGTACAGAGTGATTAAAGAAGTGGCAGTCATAAATGACGTTACGAACAGTAACTCTTTCTTAAGTATTGTACAAAGATTTTGTAGACTCAATAACTTATTCACTTATTATTATTGTCTCAAAGGGACCACCGAGCCACCATTTCTTAGAGGGAAGTTACGTCCTCTGTTCCCAAGCTAGGGACCCAATCCTTCTAGGAGACCTCTTCCTTTGTCGTTGAGTGAGACCATAAGAACGGACCCTTTAGGGTACCTGACATCGGTGGTCCGCGATGTCAGGTACCCCAACAGTCTCAACCTGTATCACTAATTTGAAGGTGGTTGTTGGTATTATTATCGTTACGATTATTATTATTTTGGAGTGAGAAAGTCGTATCAATGGAAAGTGATACCTATGGTTATTTTACCAAAGGTTATGTGTAATCTACGGTAGTGACCGAAGGATATTGTGGATTTGAGTGATTGGGACCGGGGTTCAGGAAAGACTAGTCAGTGGGTGGATTAAGAGTAAAACATGAGGAGACGGAGAGTAAATGAACCGAGACAGATGTGATTCGGAAGAGAGGAGAGGCATTTACAGAGTAAGGATCGAGTCAAATACGGAACAAGAGAAAAGGACATCTGGAACTGAACCGAATGAGAAACTGAGTATGTCCAGAAAAGGGTTTCCAGTAGGGGAGTACCTTTTATAGGAAACCCGCTACATGGATTTTATCTTGGTGGGAGTGATCTGTCACAAACTAGAAAAATTACAAAATAAAAAGACTTATCGTGAGTGTGAAAGACTGTAAACAAATGAGTCACCAAACAAGTAACAGGAGTAGAATAACTTCTAACTAAGATCCTCTGACCCCTGAAACAGGTGGAACAGGACATACCATGGGAACTAAAGACCTTGTCATGGGTAGTGACATCCTAGAGTAATGTGAAAACTACTAGAAAACTATTCACTACTTACTTACTCCCTTACTCCCTTACTGAAGTAAGTGTTGTTAAGATCTCATTAACCGGTATTGTGGTACTGGATGTCCCCATAGAGTTAGATGTCTCCAGTATTGGGACGATCGACGAGGACCTCTGTTCGACTACTATGACGTCACCATTCGTACCGTCGAGAGGTCAGACTTGGAGATTAATATCCGGTCCAAGACTCATTGTCTTTGTTGTATAAGCGTACGTATTACGTCTGTTAATATTGAGTTGTAGGCTTTCGGTTGACTTACATAGGGGAGTAGGGGCTGAAAAGTAAGGAAAAGAGTCGAGTACTATAACCGTTTTGGTTTGTTACCCCATGGTAGGATCTAAAAAAAAAAAATAAGAGGTGTGACGGTGGGAGTCTCTACAGTAAGATTTTACAGTACAGGAGTCATTTTTTTTTTTTTTTTTTAAGNTTTTTTTTTTTTTTTTTTTTTTTTAAGGTCATGAATGTCCAAGTTTGGGTCTGAAGAATTTTTCCGAAGTTACGATGATGAGGGGGCTGAGTCTAGATCAAAGGGTTAAAGTAAAGATCTCAGTATATAATTGAAGGCCGGTGACCGATCTAAAAAAAAATGGGGTGTGTTCGATACAGATCGAAAGGTAAAGAACTTAGGGGGTACGAGTAAGTACGGTAGTTGAAATATGGAGACTCTAGGAGACTGATCTGATAGAACGGAGAGGGTCGGACCGTATACTTAGTAAGTTACGAGAGTGTCCTTCGGAAAGGACTGTTGGTGGTTCGACTAAATTAACGGAAGAGGACTACACAAGAAACCTTTAGGATTCACCCGAGGACCAAGATTGTCAAAGGGAGAACTTTTTCGAGGTTGTTCTCACGATTAGAGGTCCCATGTGTACAAATTGGGGTAGTGACTTGACCGATTCAGACGTTCCTTTAAGAAATGTTTATGACTCTTCTCTCCCGGTTTTTGGATTAATTAAAAAGTTGTGGCTTCAGACTCAAAATGTTAAACAGAGAAAAAATACTATTATTTAAAGAGATTTTGTTCGTCCCGGACCACCAACCCGTTCCCCGGTCGTTAGGAGTAAACCGTTTTCCAACGGAACTGAGTCCGACACATATAAACCTCTTGTTACGGTATCCAGTTTACAGTTACAATCGGGTCAAGGGAAGGTTATCTCTTACATCTGGGGGGGTATACACGGTTGACGGTTCTCTATCGGTACCTACAGGAAGACCAAGAGTGGGACTCTCGTGAAACCTGGAAACACTTACGGTTATAAAAGTTTGACTTTAGTGTCTGAAAATCTTGAGTACTAGAACTTCACTGGAATCTTTACTAATTCAATTAGTAAGTGAATAAGGTATCCATTCTACATAGGGACGAAGATTGTGATCGAAAGTCAGGTGACTGTGGAAAATAGGTCAGGATCGACAAGTCTTTCTATTAGACGTAAGAAAGAGAAGGATAAGGTCTCAGTTCTTCTTGAGTCCATAGTTATGACATTCTTTAGTTTGTTAATTGACGTTTGATGGCGACTCCCATTTTTGTTAATGATAAAGTAAAGATTGTCGTCTCCGTTCTCCGAAGGGACCACCACGTCACCAATCTTGAAGTGGAAGACTACGTCTCCCACGTTTAAACTAGGGACGAGACCCTCGATTCTACGGTGTACAGAGTAACGGTTTTTCTTTTTTTTTTTTCAGTTTTTTGTATTTTGTCTTTGTTATACCATTGTTTAAGTTATTATTATTATTATTATTATTATTAAAATTTTTTTCTGAATTTTCTTATGTCTATATCCGCTGTACGTAGGGGAAGTACGAAATCCGTCGAGAGACCTAAGTTTTGAAGTATCACCCTTTTGTTACTTTCCAACGAAAGAATTAAGGGTACACACACTCATACACACACACACCCACACGATTCAATGAAGTGAACCTAGACTGAGAAACGGTACGATACCTGGCATCGGAAGGTCCGAGAAGAGAGGTACTAAGAGGTCCGTTCTTATGGTCTCACCCAACGGTACGGGAGGAGATCCCCCAGGAGGGTTGGGTTCCTAACTTAGACACAGAGGACGTAACTTCCGTCTAAGAAAAGACGACTCGGTGACCCCTCCTGGGATTAAGGATGTATGGATCTGCAAAACTTTTGACGTAAAAGAAAAACGAAGTTCAAAATCAAAGGATAAAGACACATCGGGGACCTTTACTATGTATAGATACTCGAGTGTGAAGCATATCCAACCTTCAGAACCACGTGTTCTGACCTAAGAGACGGGTCCTAAAGTAATTCGATTTCAACTCTCCTGTCGTCCCAACCACAGAAACAAACTACAAGTCCCGGGAGAAGGGACGAGTGGTAACGAAAATCTTAGGTTAAGTAACGCCAACAACATAACTTTAGAGACGAAAGGCCGACCGACAATCGTCTCCGGTAAGAGTCGAGGATCTTCGACGGGTACAGAAAGTGGTAGAAATTCGGTCATCACTAGGTGACTTAGAACATAAAGTGTAGAGACCGAAGGAGAAGACACTACGACCTCCTTTGTCATATGAAAAATTTTCCGAGTATACTGATTCAGTCAGAGTGTACTACTAAAGGACCAGTCAACTAAACCATGGAAATAATGTAGACGTTTTAGGGCAGTATCGTTGTGGATTTAATCGGGAACTAAATTATTGAACCTCATACACATATATTTGGTCTCCAGAACCTCTCTATAGTACCTTAAAACAGACGGGATGGAAGAGTCTCAGTAGTTCTTTCATCTAAAGTCTTTCTTGTGCATTGAAGAAAGAAATAGGAGTGGGGTTCAAAAGAGAAACATATATCGAGTACAAGAAGAAGTGTAAAAACGGACCCACAGGATGTCCGTGGAACTTGAGTCATACGATAGTAAAGTCTACCGTACCGTCTTTTCCTACCGTACTTAAATCTCTCTATGAGTCTACGTTGGTCTCGGTGTGACCAGTTTTGTTTCTTTCAACCGATATGAGTGTAACATCACCGAACGGTAATTTCTGTAAGTCGATCCGTACATTATACTAGTCCACACAACCTGTCCACTTACTCACGTACACTCCACTGGTCACATCTTATCAACGTCACGGGTCCATTCTCCACCGTCACCAGACTTGACCACAGTCCTCACATCCTGTCTCTGAAAAGGGTAATTCTGTCAGATCGATCTAGACGTGAGTCGTAAGGGGTGTGAAGAGAGAGTATAATGAACGACGCAACAAAACCTCGACAGTGAGCCCAACAGAGAGAGGGGAAGAACTGATAGAATCTCGTGACACGGGGGTCGTGTCACAACCGTGTATCATCCGTTCGGCATTTACGAGTCCTTGGTAGACAGGACAAGGGATACGGTAACGGGGTCTAGGTCGACGGAGGAACACCTTTGGAGACGACCTGAACTGGAACGAAAGGGACGGAGTCAAGTATACGAGACGGGACGAACTGGGTCATCGTAGACCCCAACAGAAGGGAGACATGAGGGTACCAGATCAGGTAAGTTGGGTTCAACTTCAGGGGAGGAGGTTCGAGTAAACCGAGAGTCAATGACCGGTTCTAACTTGTTCAAGGGAGAACAGAGACCGACTCGACTTGACTTATAAAATAATAGAGGGAGTTGGATCTATCGTATAAGTTTTCGTCTCTGTAATGAAACGGCTGATTCCAGGCAGATCAGTTCCGATACCAAAAAGGACACCAGTACATACCTACACACTCAACCTGACACTTCTTCCGACTCGCGGCTTCTTGAGTACGAAAACTTGACGCCACAACCTCTTCTGAGAACTCTCAGGGAACCTGACGTTCCTCTAGGTTGGTCAGGTAAGACTTCCTCTAGTTGGGACCCTAAAGAAACCTTCCTGACTACGATTTCGACTTTGAGGTCATGAAACCGGTGGAGTACGCTTCTCAACTGAGAAACCTTTTCTGAGACTACGATCCTCCCTAACCCCCGTCCTCCTCTTCCCCTGTTGTCTCCTACTCTACCGACCTACCGTAGTGTCTGAGCTACCTACGCTCAGACTCACTTGAGGCCCTCTACCACTACCTGTCCCTCCGGACCGCACGACACTAAGTACCCCAGCGTTTCTCAGCCTGCGCTGACTTGACTTGACTTGGTACTTAAGACCCGAGGGACCACCGAGTCACCATTTCTTAGGTGGACGGTTACGTCCTCTTCGTCCGAACTAGTGACACACCCCTTCCAGGGGACCTCTCCCTTTACCGTTGGTGGGGTCATAAGAACGGACCTCTTAGGGTCCCTCTCTCCTCTGACCGTCCGACATCAGGTACCCTAGCGTTTCTCAGGTTCTGTTGAATCACTACTTTGCTGCTCGGGTTTCAGATGTTGTCTGTGGTGGAGACGATGTAAGAGCTATAAGGTCGAGGCACAGAGGGGATCAGACGACGTATGGGGAGGGTACACGGAGAGAATTGGAAGCTCTGGTCAGGTGGTTCCTTGTTCCCGACCTCAAAGGTGTCGGGGTCTGTATAATCCTGTCTTGTAAATATAAATTATCGGGAAACGAGAAGAAAGGTGAAGATCCTAAGATTTTACGGGAACACTCCAGATTATTCAGGTCAACCTTTATGAAGACTAAAGAACACTACCGAGAAACCAGACTGACGAGGAGAGACAACCCACTTAGGATACTTTTAACGAAATGAGTGTCTAGACTGGAGTGAACTTAAAATGAAAACCGGGATAATCTTCTGTTCGGTAAACGAGGACCTGGGGTGGGAGGGGGAAGTTTACTCGTAGTCCCCCTGACGAACACAAAACAAGGATTCTGACGTCAACTTGAACTCCGAGGTCCTTCTCGTTCTGGGAGAATCCAAAACCGTTGGTTTAGGGTGTGCCGGAGGGAGGTAACCAAAACAGGAGAGTCAGGACCATGGAACACCCGTTAAACATTTTAATCCTTTAATTCTTTTGTCTCTGGCTTTTTCTGAACCCTTTACGAATCATTCCTTTTGGGGAAGTATCTCTACTTTGGAGTTGTTGTTTAAACGGTTCCCTTAAACTTGACGTCTGAGAGGATACCTCACGAGATTTATTATTTATAAGACAGAGAGAAAGGAACTTTTGGGTCATTTACGATTCACTTGTAATTAAAAGAGATCTCCCAGCCCCGCCCCCCACCCCCTTTGATAGAAACTAATTGTTTACCGTTAAATACTTATTTGTAGAAGGTGGTTTCTGTTCAAGTATACCTCTCTACTAAGGTCGAGACCACCGAGTCTACCATTTCTTAGGTGGACGTTTGGACCTATGAACACAATCTAGGGACCCAACCCCTCTGGGGGATCTCTTCCCTTGTCGATGGGTGGGGTGATAAGAACGGACCTCTTAAGTTACCTGTCTCCTCGGACCGTCCGATGTCAGGTACCCTGACGTTTCTCGTCTTGTGTTGACTCACTGAAAGTGAAAGAAAGTGAAGGAACGATATTAAAAAGAACCTTGGGGAGTAACATGACTTAGGGAAGGAAAAGACCTGGGCACTTGAAGTCTAGACACTAGGGTCTTCTTACTCCCTACAACGAACTTACTCCACCGTCTAAGGGGGGAAAAGAGAGTCCATTATACTAGGAAAGGAGATACACACTTTATAGTGTGAATATTTGTAAAATGGTCCTCCAAATAAACGTTTTCTCTTTCGTAAAAGTCCTCTTCTTTACCCCAGGACCAAGACTAAAAGGGGTACTTACAAGACTCAGTCGGTTTTCCTATGGATATGGGTTACCCGTAGGTCTTTACCTTTTCTTTCCTTAAGGTGTATTTGAAAACATTCCGTTTTTTGTTTCTACCCAACATAGAAGTCACACTGGTGTTGAAAGTGAAATTTATTCAAAATGAATTTAGTGCAGCAAACTTTAAATGTAGGTCACAGACGGTCCGTAATTCCGAGAGATGCAAATATCCTTCTATCTAGGAAGAAGTGACCGAACGTCCCATGGTTTCGTCCGTAGACCCGTGGTACACTCCGTGTCTATGAGAAATTACAGTGGAGAGGGTCCGACGCTTCAGTCGAGACGTGGGACCACACCCAGAGTTGAGGTGGAGGACCCGATATTCGATTTCTTTATCACTCGTATTTGACGAGAACCAACGTTAGAAAAGCACCGTCGTCTCAACGTAGAAAAAGTCCCAATAAGTAATCAGAACAGAGGCAACGGATCTTGATTCCGTACTTACACATACACACTCTCTCTCTCTTCTTCTTCTCCTACTCCTTTGTCTTCGTTCTCCTCCTTCTCCTCCCCTCCTCTTCTCTCCCTCTCTATCTTTGTCTCTCTGTGGGATGTCTTGTCCGACGATATCTCCTATACTTTCATTTTTCCCATGTGTTTGTTGAAGTTGACATTTTAAGGGATTTCGAGGTCGTTACGCGACGAAGGGAAGAAACTCGTTTAGTCGATTCCTCTCTGACAGTGGCACTTCTGGTACTCTGGACGGGTCGATAGAAACAACAATCTATTTGGGTGTACTAGCAGTGACGGAGGAGGTGGGGTCCTCGTCCCCGACACTCTCGACACTCGAACAATGATTGTTCCGTCTTTCGTCGTCCCTCTTCACTATAATTGCATACTGTACGTTGACAAGTAAATCACCTGTTTAATCACGGTGCTACATAAAACGAGTAAAAACCATTGAATAAGCTCTCAACTCTGACTCTCTAAAACAACTGTAAAATGTATAGTGATAGTTTTTGTTTATAGGTAATATGTTTTTTTTTAGTTATAAGACTTAATAACTTCAAGGAGTCCAAGGGTCTTTCAGACGTCCCTGAATTCGAATTAATGATAAAAGTACTCCCCACTCACTTAAAGTCGATAAACTTAATGTACCTTAAAAATCTCACGTAAATTACCGATCGTCGAAAGGAAAAGAGAAGAAAAGAAAGGGGAATTTAGTAAACTGAACAAGTCCTTGGTATAAGAGTATAGGAGATGGGTATAAGTTAAATCTCTACTTTTTAACCCCCGAATCTCTTGAATTTATTAAACAGGTTCTGGTGTTTCGATGTAGACCGTTTCGACTAGAAACTTTAATCCAGATATACGAGAGTTTCGAGTCAAGAAAAGGTAGTGTGGTCCTTGGACTTCATTTTGTGGTTAACCTCGAATTGACCCTACACAAAGATGTACAGGGACTTCCTGTTTCTGTTTACAAAATCTCAGTCCCTGTATCTTTCGGAGTCTCCGGGGACTTGCCAGTAGTGAAGATCTGACATCTTTGATGAGAATGGTTCGAGTGACAGTTGAAGCAACAACTGTTTAGGTTAGATAAGAGTCCTTTGGTCATAAGAATACACAGTCATTACCTTTGAGTTGTACCTTTGGACCCTCATCTTGACTAGAATCTGTGTGTCAAGTTTCGCCTAGGACCTCACTTTTATCGTTAGAGGAGGCGAAAGGGGGAAGAAGGAAAAGGAAGGACGGGACAGAGGGAGAGGAAAGGAGATGAGGACGGGTTGAGAGAGAGACTTGTAGGGAACGAAGAAGACGATAAACAGTGTAAGGGAGGATGACTGTTGAAAAAGGTAAATACACCCATTCTCTCTTCGTTTTTGTGATGTCTTATAAGGTCTGAATGTAGGACGGTCGGACCGTTACCGTCTTCTTTCTCTGCGACAGAAGATCACAGGTATATACTTTACTAAACTTACTAGAACTAACTGGGAAAGTCTAGTACTGGAGACACCAGTTCGGTTCTTTCATTGACTGTGTTTAGGTACTTCTACATAAAACCTGGATTGGAGTGAAGCTGAGGGTCTTCGTACACAGGAGAAGAAGGACTTAAAGGTTTTAGAAGTCAAGAGAAGATTCGAAATTTAAGGAGAAATATTGGTTAGAATAATATTAGAAGAGTATCGACCACATTTGGGAGATCGTTTCGTACCTCCCAGGAGTACCAAACCACTCACCGTCACTACTTTACTATCATCACCACTATTGTCTATAGGAAATGACTCGTGGATCCTACACGGATACTTAAACCTCAGACTACAGCACATATTTATATTGACCAAAGTTTGGTTCTGAGTATTGAACGTGTAATAACCTAGAACAGTAACGTAAAGTCGAAGGTGTAAACGTTATACCACCTTCCCCATTCTTATCGTAAACGGAGTCTTGTGAAATCCCTGCAAATTAATCTTTATACGGGTATTTTATGACCCGTGTTCCGAACTGTGTACACTTTATGTAGTTATTTTGTGTCGATGATAAATATACAGGGTCAGTCTAAAGAGCTGTAAAATAAACTAGGAGTTGTTAACTCATTTCTAGTTTCATAGTTGGACTAAAGAAAGTGTCCACTCCCTTGTCTCCGAATCTTTCTCGACCTATAAGCGAGTTTGTGAGGATCAAGTAGTCACTGTCGGACCCTACCCTTCTTTAGAGTGTCGGAAGTTTCGGGAATGGTAGACTAGTGGTTTCCAAGAAACAATGAAACCCTGGTTTAAAATCCAGTATTAGACCGTTATAGACATTGACCAAGACACGGGTTTGTAAGTTGCACGTGTCAGCGGTCTTACCTGTTACTCGTAGGGACCACACCACAGGTCCCGAGACGATACAGATAGGGCTGTAGGGAGAAAGAAATCACAAGGTAAATAGTAGAGTGTCTGTTAGAGGTCCCGACAAAATCTTGGTGAAGGTGTCGCAACGACGGGTTTCTGAGGACCCTTTGTTACTGTGACTGTAGGGCAGACCGTAATAATGAAAAAATTGTGTGACACTCGAAAAATACCCTACTCACGTAACTCAGATACCGGGTACGGCCTCCGGACACAGAAGGACCATCTTCCATCAAAGAGTCCCGAAGGGTCTACTCCCATTCCTATGGAAACTTTTGTGAAAGACAAAGTACTTCAGGACTCTTCCCCGGTCCGACGGAGACAGAAGGAAGCTGACGACGAACTCCAACACAGACTAGGATCTTATTCGTAGGGGTAGACACAATAAGACAATTGACTTTTCCTTCTTTAATCGCGTACCTGAACAGTGTAGAACACTGGACAACGTGTGACTCTACGCTCCACCGTCGTCTCGTTTACCGTAAGAAAGAGAGACGCGGAAAGTCTGAGTGACTCCTCTGAGTCTTCTCGTTGCGACCGATGTACTTTGTGTGGTTGCGGTAGGGATTTTTAGTCTGCCCCGGAGAGGTTCGAAGTGGAATATGTCTTGACTACCCCTTCCCCACCGTCCCGGAGTTTCCTTTGAAGGGGAGAGACGGTTCGAGGTCTACCTCCTGGAAGGGTGCCTTTACGAACGACCTCCGCGAAACGACTGTGTCTCACGACGGTCCCTTTTCCCGGAGACCACCCCGATGAGAACGGGAAAGAGTGCCCTCTTTTGGTCTTGTGAGACTTCCACCCTTTCCGGGAGTTTCCGGTCCAGAACTACCTCCCTGGTCTACCCTCCAGGGAGTACTTCGGAGAGTCCCTTCAAGACTAGGACCCGACCACCGAACGGTGACTGAGGACCGTGTTTCTAAAAGTCACGTTGTGCTGTTGGACTTCCACACAAACTAGACGCAAAGACAAAAGGTTCCGAAAGTGTCCTTAGGCGTGAACTGATTCACAACCTATGTCTAAATCTTGTTCTTAGGTGAACCCATGGTTCACAAGATCTCTTGAACCCGAAGTAGAACCGAGAGGGTTATCGGAAATGGTCAAACGGAACCGTCTCCGAGTCCTTTACTCTCTCTTTTCTTTTTTCTTTAAGAATAAAAAACTTGGGTTGATTTATTGTGGGACGACATCTCTCCCCTCCGTCTCCGGTTCCCAGTTTTGGTAGTATCCGACAGAGAGGTCCCTCTCACCTCCGTCCTGGGTAGAGTACCCACTCCACCAGTTTTGACTCCCTTCCGAAACACTAGGGGTTTCTTTAAAACAGGTCTTCTTCTCCGAGGGACGGTTGGGCCTACCAGTGACTCTCGGTAACAGACGAAGGATGAAGGGTACAGGAAAGTTTTTTCTTTGTGAGCCGATGTACTTCTGTTTGTTACTAAGGTCCTAGAGTGACTGGGTCGGATACAATACTGGAGATCTTTATTAAAGGGATAGTCGTTTTTATATTTATACGAAAAAAAGAGGAACTAAAGGAGACAACGATCTTAAAATACTTTGTATGTCCCTCGGTGTCAACTCCATAATGGTCCGTCGAACAAGGAGTGGAGTTGAGAGTGGTTATTCAACACTTAGTCATACACTCCCAACTCCGACCTCAGAGCAAAAGTCATTCGTAGACTAGGTGCCATGAGACTATGCCGACTTTGAGCCCTGGAGAAATATTTGTAAAACGTAACCTCTCAGGTAGTATGGAACTTAAGTGTCTATTGTGAACTAAGTCGATTTAAGAAATTTGGAGTGGAACTTGTAAGACACCTTTCCTACATAACCTAGGGTCGTAACAGGTGTTATACTCGGTTATGTCTTCTCACACGGTAGAGATGAAGACACGGGAAAGACACACGTTACAGGAGTCTAAAGTCTATTCATCCGTGGGGTCATTCTACTTTAGTTTCTTGTGAAACAGTCAGTGTGTAAAGTGTTTTATGACACTACCGGTAACCATTCATTGTACGTCTACAAGTGTTACTTACTACGAAATCACCTCAAAGTCGGAACGTTATTTATAAAAACTACCTTGTATTATTTCTGTAATCTATTGTAGATAATAAAGAACTTATACCGAGGTCCCGACCTTTCCATTATTTTGTAACTTAGTTGATATACTTGATCCCTGATGGTAATAGATGTGAAATGACTACTCCTTTGACCTCGAGGTTTTCAAAACTTTTAACTAAGCGTTCACAGCATAACCACTACGAAAGAACTACACGTTGGTCCGTTAGGTTGAGGTCTGACGTACAGGAAATTTACGATAGAACCAAGAGACCCCCTTCGTTATCGATACTGACTCTATCTCTTCCACTTACTACTGTTAATAAAGCGTGTGACGTAAAAAGGGATACGTAACAAACCAGAGGTATGTCGGTCCTGGAGTAGAGTCAGAGAACGACATAGTGGTGTAGGTCGCAGGTGACGAGTAAACGAGGGTTTCGGTTTCTGTGGTTCCTAAGTCGTATAAAGTTATATTTGAATCGTAAATGGGATTTAGAGGGAAAGAAGAATCTGAAAGACCAGTTCTTCTTTTGGACATAGAGATGAATCTTTTTATTTATTTGTCTCCGATGGGTGATACCAGATTAAGGTTGGGGTTTTATTATCTCGGATCCGATCTCACAGTTCTTTTGTGTGGGAAGAAGGTTTTTTTCAGAGGTCGTATGTTGACTTCCTTTTATTTATAATTACTTTCTTAGGGACAAAGGTAAGAATAAAAGGGATACAACCTAAGGTATGTACTGTAAACGACTAAGAAGTACTTGAACTACGTTATGGATGACACACGGTCCATAATAAAAGATCCATAACACTGACATCTCCGCCTATTCTTTTATTGAATAGGAATTCTTCGAATATCAAATCCTTTCGGTTTCGCAAGAAAATTTTGAATCTAGGTCAAAGACGAGACGACCTTTGAGAGGTCACCGGAGGGTAACGTTCTCATCGTAGGTGAGAGGATTAGAGGACATACCGAATGTTCCACGAGGGACCGGAACAGAGACGAAGAGTGAAGTACGGTGGAAGGAAGAACAATTTATAGACGTTCAATGTAACCGGAGAACTAGAAGGAGACGGAACTTTGACGATTCGAGTCAAGGGTCAAACCTTGAACCATGGTAGATGAAGAAGGGACTTAAGGGGAGAGGACTAGTAGAGGATGGACGTAGTCAGTCAGTGAGTAAAGATTCGGAATGACTGACAAGGAACCGTTTCTACAGGGTCTTCGAGGTCTTTTATCAAAGGATGAGACGTATGGTGTTGGTGTATATAACAAAGAAACATATCACAAGGACCGATGGATCATGCGAGCGAAAACAAATAATTGGTAGACAGAAGGGATAATGTCCCTGAAGGGTCGCCAAGTCACCATTTCTTAGACGGACGTTACGTCCTCTGTGTCCTCTGTCCCCAAACTAGGGATCCAACCCTTCTAGGGGACCTTCTCCCGTACCGTTGGGTGAGGTCATAAGAACGGACTTTTTAGGATACCTGTCTCCTCGGACCACCCGGTGTCAAGTACCCCAGTGTTTCTCAGTCTATGCTGTACGTGGGGATAATATTACACTCAACATTATTTCCACTACAAGTTACCGAGTAAATGGTAAAATAGGGTAATAATCTTGTCCTGGTCCACGTAACAACTACTAGTTATTTTTCTCTACTTAACTTAATAACTTATTTATTTGAAGGTGACCTGTACTAGAAGGGAAGAGAGAACAAGCCGCCGTCCAATTTCCTCACTCAAAACAAACAAAAGTAAAATTTCTTAGATACAATACAAAAGATTAGATAACTACTGAAACCCCCGAAACGATGTAACACAAGATCAACAACTTCGTAGTCTTTAATCTCTTTGAAAAAAGTAGTTATTTTTAATCTATCCATTGTTTTATCTCTTGAGACGGAAGTAATTTTACGATTACGTACGAAAATGAATAACTATACCTTTACAACAGTTTTGTATGATCACTACTTTTGTAAATACTTCATAATAATTAGTCAAGTAACTTTAGTATGTACGTGTAAGACTCTCCACAAGTCACTTTACAATCACCAACGAAGACGTTCCAACATTTTAGAATCCATTAAATTTTGATAATAAATATTAAAAGACATCTAATTATAAAAAGGTTACTAAAGTATAAAGTGAATGATCTTCCTGTAAAACTTTTCAAGGAAAGTAAGTTTTTGATTTCATTTTTGTAGTTTATTTATTTTTGTTTCTGTTTTTACTATGTTAACAAACACGAACTTTCGGAAAGTACCTAGGAATAACGGGTGTCTTACTGTAGACTTAAGAACTTCTGGGAGGAGGTACTATGGTAGAAAGAGAGGTCAGAACGGGAGATTGTTCTGGACTAGTCTTAAGATTTAGAGGGAGAGTGTCAAGAGACTTTGACGGTACGAACCGGTGCGAGAGTAGTAAAAGTACCTCCAAGGAAAACGGTCACTACGGGAAGAAATGGGTTGGAGTATCCTTTGTGTGGACACACACCCTGAAGGGACCACAGGTCACCAATTCTTAGACGGAACGTTACGTTCGCTACGAACAAACTAGGGATCAGTCCCTTGATTCTAAGGTGTACGTGGTGTCGGATGACTCGGACACGTAAGACCTCAGACACGTGATCTTCCAGGGCTTAATACGTCACTTCTAGGGTCCACGACGTTGATTCTGGGTTACGTCGGTTTATTTTTTTACAATTTTTTGTTTTGCTTCGTTTTTTGGACACGCACAAATTCTTAAACCGAAGTATGAAGAAGCATAAAGAGACTCTGAAAAGACATTTGGAGTTGTTACCGACACAGTTGAGGATCAAAGAGAGAAGACAAACATAGACCCATGGAGGGACAAATGTAAGTACAGGACAGATGATCGACCGTGATACAGGATTACTAAGTTTGTACGGATTATTGGTACGTCTCGTGAGAACAAGACTTGAGAAGTGTATGTTGGGACGTTTATAACACTGACGGAGGTAAACTGACGTGATTTACAAATTTACTCAAAGGGTTAAAATGTGTCAGTAACCATCAAGGTCCTAAGTCTAATCGGTTAAGTCGAGTCGAGAAACGAGAATTGACGACACGAAACGACGGAGGGTTTCGTGTGATACCCGGAGTAAATCCGAGTATCCGATCTGTTACGGTGATTCAGTATTTGAGAAATCACCTCTACTATGAGGTTGTATTTATGTGTTTTTTTCCTTTTTGTTTTTGGGGGTTGTAAATGTATAGATGTGGAAAACACTAAACCCAATAAGTAGAATATGATATTAATAATTTCGAAGGAGACTTTATTTTACAAAACTTTTAAGTGGAAGTTATTGAACAGAGTACCACGCACGTACGAGTCCGCGAAGTCAGCTCGGACTAAGAAAAACTGGGGTACATGATATCGGGTGGTCCGAGAAGACAAGTACCCTAAGAGGTCCGTTCTTATGACCTCTCCCAACGGTACGGGAGGAGGTTTCCCAGAAGGGCTAGGTCCCTAACTTGACCGTAGAGGATGTAGAGTACGTAACGTCTGTCTAAAAAAATGGGTGACTCGGTGGACCCTTCGGGTACAGAGTGCCACTTACCGGAGTTAGTACCGTGAAACAAAGATACACTATGAAATTAATCTTGAAATCTTAATGTGTTTCCATCTCATGTCGGAACAACAAAAGTCACCGGGCCACTACAGACTGAAAAACGTTCGGATACCTAACGTCATGAAGTCCGGAAAGACAGGGAGTGGTCAAGGGTTTTAAACGGGTTCAAGTACAGGTAACGTAGCCACTACGGTAGGTCGGTAGAGTAGGAGACTATGGGAGAAGAGGAAGACGGAAGTTAGAAAAGGTCGTAGTCCCTGAGAAGGTTACTCAGTCGACACACATAGTCTACTGGTTTTATGACCTTCTAATCTATAAGTTATTATATCTTACGACAAGTAAATCTTTTGACGTACCTCGAGACTTGAGGTTTAAGTGGAGAATGACACTCGGAAACCCGTTCGACGAAATGAAAAAGAGATAGATGAAACGGGATAGTTTACCTGTACGATTACCATGGAAGACGTACCACAAAAATCTTACGTCACTTTATTGTGTCCGTTTACGAATCATACCAGACGTTATATTCACGAGTTAGTTCGGAGTCTAGGTTTTTAATTGAGACTAACAGTGTTAAAAGGTGACATCCCTGGTATAATGTAACCTCCCTTGTCTCTGATTTGGTCCTTGAGTCTTCCAACTTCATAAGGACTTTCTTTACTTGAAACGAATGGTTCGAGTGTGTTTGTATAGAAACCATTACACACTATTAGAGGGGGTGAGGCTGATGACCGTGTAAGGGGGGTTTTCAAATAAATAAATAAAAATTAAAAATTTATAAAAATAACCTCATATCAACTAAATGTTATAACATAATCAAAATCCACATGTCGTTTCACTTAGTCAATATGTGTATGTATATAGGTGTGAAAAACTTTAAGAAAAGGGTATCTCCATAATGTCTCACAACTCATCTCAAGTAACACCATGTCATCTAGAAATAATCAATAGATAAAATATGTACCATCACACGTTTTCACACACTACACACACTTAAGTCAGCGTAGATTGAGTTCTCTGGGGGACCTGGTTTTGGGTAGTCCGAGAAGACGGTTACCTTAAAAGGTTTGTTCTTATGACCTCACCCGACGGTACGGGAGGAGGTCGCCTAGAAGGGTCGGGTCCTTAGCTTGGACGGAGAGGTCACAGAGAACGTAACGTCCGTCTAAGACATGACGACTCGGTGACCTCTTCGGGTATTATACACTGTTGAATATCTTTTGTAGTACCACTAATATTACTACTACTACTATCCTCCTTCCATTGTCCCATATTTTAAATGGTCTTTACGAAGTAAGACTAGTTCCACCCTTTCAGATTCTCAGGGGTACTGTGTTGATTCTAGGGTGTTCGATGTGATTTCTAGTGTACACGGTGTCGATTCTGACCGTGTGGGTCTATTTATAAAGTTCTGAAAAATTTTATAAACTCTTTTTTTAAAAGATCTTTCAAGATTTTCCGTTTGGAACTTAAACGGGGTGTGACTGGAGGGTCCACCGAGTCACCATTTCTCAGGTGGACGGCTATGTTCTCTACGTCCACAGAGCCTAAACTAGGGACCCAACCCTTCTAGGGACCTCTTCCTTTACCGTTGGGTGAGGTTATAAGAACGGACCTCTTAGGGTACCTGTCTCCTCGGACCGCCCGATGTCAGGTACCCCAGTGTTTCTCAACGTGTACTGACTCGTGTGTGAGCCTCCGTTGTTAAACATATCGTACATGAAACATAAACGTTGATAAATGTATCGAACATATAACGATCCATAATATTCATTAAACCTCTACTAAATTTTATATACCCTCCTACGTGGATCCAATATACGTTTACAAAACGGTAAAATATCGTCCCTCAACTTGTAGACGTATAAAAATAAACGGTCCACCACACCCCATCCAGGACCTTGGTTAGAGGATACCTATCACTCCCTGTTCGCATATAAGGTTTGTTTTTTAAAGATTTTCTATAAATGAATTATGAGACAACAACTCTTATATTGTCAGTAAATAAGTATTGTCTTATGTTGAGTTTCATTTACTTGAGAAAAGAACAAAAATATATAAAAGTGGGGTTCTAAGACGAGGTAGACTATGTTTACGACCGTATAGATACACCAAGAATAAACGTAAAGGGACTATGTGCAAAAGGTATATGGAATACCAATTTGAAAGATTCTGTGAAAAATTTTTTACACATAGAAGGTTCTCCACATAAAAACAAAAAGTGGACTTGACTTCCGAAGATCTATAATACCATAATGTTAATAAACGTAAATAACGGTATTCTCTATTTAAACGTGAAGGAAGATACTAGAATAAAAGACAAAAGAAATAAAGTACTAAAGGATAGTAAAGGGAATAAAGGACAGTAAACAATCAACTTGAGACGAAACTAAAGAAATTAGAGGAGGTCATTAAACCCTCCTTAGTAGGACAAAAACAAAGATGATTTAAAACGTTTTCTTGTGTGAACTAGACTATAAAGAGATTAATAGTTCCAGTTCTTCTTTGTTATCGAAAACTGAGATGGAATAAAGTCACCTCTTTCAATCATGAAAAAAAAAAGGAAGGAAGAGGGTAACGGGTTATAAAGTATCGTATTATACATCAAAATCTGTAGGCAATAATAAAGTTATACTACATAAAATATAAAATTCAATGTAAATAAGATTTTAAATTTTCTAGAAGGGAGAACAAACAAATTTTTTATAAGAATAGGGACAAGAGTAATTAAAGGTGAAATTTACACGACAAGTTAAAAGAAAAGGTGACAGAAAAACCCCAGGAGAATACACCAAGAGTTTACCATTGTAGGGGTAGAGATAAGAGACAGTAAACAGGGAAGGTTAGAGATAGTAGGTAATCTGAAAGAGTGCATTAGAATCCGTAGAGAAGTAGTGAAAAAACGAATACTGGTAACTTGAAGATGGTAGTTTAAAGAGAGGACGGTAACTCTAAACATATTGGTTGATGAATGACTTATAGAAAAGGGTCAGAACTTCCTCACCGGAATCTATCCTTTACTTATTATTACAAGTTAGAGTCGGATTAAGAACCACAGAGAACTTGGCAACCCTAAGAGGTTCGTCGGTCAAAGTAAAAATTTTAATACAACCACATACTGTGTTTGATCGTGTTGTAACATTTCGTTAATAGGAGGTTAGTTTTTATTTATTTTAAATTTTACTTTTGTAAAATTTTAATAAATAAAAATAATGTCAATATCAACTAAGTGTCACAACACAATTAAGATTCAGTGTCGTCTCACTGAGTCACCGTACCTTCGTTGGATTTACACGTAGGTGTCTACTTACCTATTTCAACACCACGTGTATATGTTACCTTATGACGAGTCGGTACTTTTGCTTACTCTATTACGGTAGACGTCGTTGGACCTACGTTGGTCTCTACTAGCATGATTCGCTTTGTTTGGTCTCCCTCTTCCTTTGCGGTCGGATAAACTAAAAATTATCAAGAGTCAACAATTCCCACGGTTCCGGAAAGTCACATGGGTTTCCACCTTTAAAATCAATCATGAGTCTAAATTCGACTAACCTTCGGTGTAGGAGTACGTCGTCGAAAACTTCATACGACTGTATATACCGTTCGGGTTCAGGAAGACCGACCGGTGGTCTGGTCCCCTAGGTTTCGACAGGGGACCCCCTGTCATCGTTTTTGGTCTCAAGATCGACATCCTCCGTCTCCCTTTGGTGTTTCTACTGTGGACAACCAATTCCTATTTATACCGTCGATGTCTCCTCTCTCTCTTTTTCCCTTCACCCCTCCTCCCTTCTTCCTTCTTCCGTCTTTTTACTCTCCTCCTTGTTTTTCCTTTTTTTAATTTTTCAGTAGTGCTCGAAATCGGTCCATCTCTTTCTCGTGTTTTTACTTTTACCGTGGGTGGTCACGGAAAAGGGACCTCTAATATAGAGTTGTTCAGGGACTGGGAGTCTGGTCACGAGATTTCAATGGTTTACTTAGTGAAAGTTCGTTTCAGAACACGAAAAGTTTACCGATAAAGGAGTGGTCTGGGACCCAAGTCACTCAGGTGTGAGTTCGTGAAACTGTAAAGAGTGAACCGGTGAGTTCCAAACCGAGAACCCTCGGAGTGACCAAACGTTTCAGTCTACAAAGACCACAAGGAAAGAACCCACGGTCAGAATTTTCAACCCCACGAACTATACCTCATACTTGGGAAACGAGGGGTCCCTCTTCGAGGTTTAAACGTTCAAGGGAAGGTTAACACTCAGAGGGTCGGTCTTCACTTCAAACACCATTCTCGACAAAACCGATAGACGAAGGAACAAACGGGTGGACGGAGGAACAAACGGGTTAAACTACCTCGTCGAAGTGATCAAGTTCCGAGAATACATCGACATCCTTAACGCGGTATAAATCGACATCCAAGCGACGCCGACACCCTCCCTCACTCAAACACTGGAAGGAAACAGAGGAACCTGACGTAAAGGACCTATAGAAGAAATTATAGAGTTCTGTGGGTGTCTAGGAGTTATCTTTGTTGATGTCTTTATTACCGAAGACTAGAAGAAAATGAGAAGACGCATTTAGTTCCCTTGCACCACGGTTCTCGATTTGGCATTTCTCCTCCGGCGTGTTCCGTAAAAGTGTGAGTTTTTAGAAGTTATAAGACCAGATTCCTGAATCCACGGTGTAGTAGTTTCTCCCTTTTGGTTCAGAATCTTTACAATTCTATGAGTGGGTTCTGAGTCAAATCTAAAACTTTGAAACTTAAGAGTCACAATGGATGTAGTTTTGAAACGACAAAGAAGGGAACTAACAATACCGCGCTAAAGAAAGAAATTTCTCTATAATCAGAAAATTAACTTGAGGAATGACCCAACAGGTAAGAAAGGACACACAGAACGGTCCCAAATAAGTTGGATTTCTTCGATACTTCCTCCTTACCAAATAGAGGAAATCGACCGGTTCCGCTTGTCGAGACGAGACATCACCCCCTCTCCCATAGGATCTGGGATTGAGGATACTGAGACCACCTTGTTAGACAACGGTCTTTTACCTAGAACTCTACTTACTCTGGTCGGTGGTACCCTTACGACAGGCTACCCTAAGACGGATTCTCTCAGTAACCGTAAGTCTTGACAATAAGGAAACCAAGAAGGGTAAAATGAATTCTTGCACTGTTGAATCTCCCCTCCTTACCCCACCCTTCACCCTCCCTCCAAGTCCTCCCTTCTCTATATACGCGTTCTTTTTTTCTTTTCTTTTCTTCCATTCAACTTGTTCTTATCATGTCTTAAAATACTTTGACTTGAGGAAAAGTACACCTTCAAAGACCAAATCATAATTAGGTCTACCTAAGAAGGTGACCGGAACGAACAGAGGTCACTTTGAAGGACAGTCTCTGTCCGGTTGGATTTTCTACGGTCTCGTAATGTTATTAGTTTAATTCCCTTGAGAGTTCAAAGGTGTCTTTACCTTACATTTCACCTTGTAAGAAAATGGATATGAAATCACCATGTCTTATGGATGGAAGGACATCTGGACGAAGACGTCTGGTTCCGTTTATATAACAGGAAACTTACAGAGTTTTCAAGAAACACACACACACACACTACGGTTTACGTTATAAACAAACTTTGCTGATGTAGTCTTCAAAGGGTCGACTCTTTTGTCCGAACACTTTTTACCGAAGTCTTTTACTTTATTTGGTACGTTTTCAACAAGTCCCACACAAACTTTACTTGTAGACCTATACTTGACGATTTAATGGAGGAGGGAGGAGGAGGAAAAAGAGTGTCGACACACTTTCTCAGGACTCCCGTCCCTTTGTCCAGTTACCTGGTTTAACGTGGGAAAAAGGGAAGAAGATTAGGGAAAACGTGGATACGTTCCTTAGATCGAGTGTATACATAAATTATTCACCCATGTTTATGTTCTTCTTTTTTTTTTTGAGTTAAGAATGACTACGAGACATCGTTATGGTTTCCTTTTATTTGAGGCCCAAAAGTTTAAAGAGTTTGTTTTGAATACCAAGATTATTTTATAACGAAATTTCAACTGAAAAAATATAGTTCTTGACTTGTTTGGTGAGTAAGGAGAAGTAAAGATTTCATTCTTCCTAACTTCCTAATAATGCAGTGTGAACGGGTTTTCAATTCTTTTAGGTCAAGGGTTTTCAAAGCGGAAAATTGAACATTGACTCTTTGTACTTACCAAGATATACAAGAATGACTTAAAGGGTAACGTAGACAAATAATGTGTGAGGGACGTACTGGTGGTGAAGTTGTTTATGTACTATGATATTATTCTTTATATGTAAACCAGAAACTGGATTGAGGACCTTGTCTTGAAAAGTTTGGGAACCTTAAAGGACTGTCACCTCTCGATAGTTCCACAGAGAATAATCCGTTTCGTCGAAAACCTGGGGTAGGTTCCTACCTTCGACCAACGGTCCTCTTGGTCGGGACTCTAATCTCCCAACCTTGAAAATCAAGGTGGTGGGACTGAAACCTCTCTACCTGACCTCCAACTTAACTAGTGGTTACCGGTCACTAAATTAGTTCACACGGGTACATTACTTTGGAGGTAGTCAAGTCAAGTCAAGTCAAGTCATCGAGTCAGTACATTGGATTTCCCTACTCCAAGTGTCTCGAAGACCCGTCCACTTATACGCATCCGTGACCCTCTCGGGACATAGACCTCTTCCATACCTTAGAGGAGACGAAAAGAGGTATGGAACGGGATACGTAGAGAAGGTAGACCGACAAGGACATAATACAGGAAAATACTATTTAGTCACTACATCATTCATTTTACAACGGACTCAAGACACTAGACGAAATCGCCTATTTGGGTTCCTTGGAGACTAAATATCAGTTAACTAAGTCAAGTCAAGTCAACGAGTCAACACAAGCTGAGAAACGTTGGGGTACTTAACGTCGTTCGGTCCGGAGGGACAGATAGTGGTTGAGGACCTCAAGTGAGTTTGAGTCCAGGTAGCTCAGACACTACGGTAGGTCGGTAGAGTAGGAGACAGCAGGGGAAGAGGAGGGCGGGAGTTAGGGAGGGTCGTAGTCTCAGAAAAGGTTACTCAGTTGAGAAGCGTAGTCCACCGGTTTCATGACCTCAAAGTCGAAATCGTAGTCAGGAAGGTTTCTTGTGGGTCCCGACTAGAGGAAGTCTTACCTGACCAACCTAGAGGAACGTCAGGTTCCCTGAGAGTTCTCAGAAGAGGTTGTGGTGTCAAGCTTTCGTAGTTAAGAAGCCGTGAGTCGGAAGAAGTGTCAGGTTGAGAGTGTAGGTATGTATTGGTGTCCTTTTTGGTATCGGAACTGATCTACCTGAAATGACAGTCGTTTCATTACAGAGACGAAAACTTATACAGTAGATCCAACTAGTATTGAAAAGAAGGTTCCTCATTCGCAGAAAATTAAAGTACCGACGTTAGTGGTAGACGTCACTAAAACCTCGGGTTTTTTTATTTCAGACTGTGACAAAGGTGACAAAGGGGTAGATAAAGGGTACTTCACTACCCCGGTCTACGGTACCAGAATCAAAGGACTTACAACTCGAAATTCGGTTGAAAAAATGAGAGGAGAAAGTGAAAGTAGTTCTCCGAAAAATCAAGGAGAAGTGAAAGACGGTATTCCCACCACAGTAGACGTATAGACTTCAATAACTATAAAGAGGACCGTTAGAACTAAGGTCGAACACGAAGAAGGTCGGGTCGCAAAGAGTACTACATGAGACGTATCTTCAATTTATTCGTCCCACTGTTATATGTCGGAACTGTATGAGGAAAAGGATAAACCTTGGTCAGACAACAAGGTACAGGTCAAGATTGACAACGAAGGACTGGACGTATGTCCAAAGAGTTCTCCGTCCAGTCCTACAGATCATAAGGGTAGAGAACTTCTTAAAAGGTGTCAAAGAACACTAGGTGTGTCAGTTTCCGAAACCGTATCAGTTCTTTCGTCTTTATCTACGAAAAGACCTTGAGGAAACGAAAGAGGTACTAGATCGTCCACAACCGTTAAACTAGAGACCAGGGAGACGGAAAAGCTTTTGGTCGAACTTGTAGACCTTCAAGTACCAAGTGCATAACGACTTCGAACTGAACCCCTTAAAACTAGTAATGAAATGATCATACACTCTACTCACGTTAACACGTCATCAAACTCGTAAGAAACCGTAACGGAAAGAAACCCTAACCTTACTTTTGACTGGAAAACGTCAGGACACCGGTGACAACTCAAAAGGTTTAAACGACTGTATAACTCACGTCGTGAAAGTGTCGTAGTAGAAAGTCCTAAACTTTATCGAGTTGACCTTAAGATAGTGGAGGTGATCGAAACAAGTATTACTACGAAAGATTCCGGGTGAACTGAAGTGTAAGGTCCTACAGATCAAGATCCACTTGCTAGTGTGGTAACACTAATAGAACCAGCACTTCGAGAAAAAACATGTCAAGACACATAAGAACGGTAGAGAAGAATCATAGTAGACGAAGACAATCCAGGTATGGTAAAGACAGGAAATAGCTCGGGTAGAAACGTACTTTACAAGAGAACCATAGAGATTAAAAGAACTTCTCTAGAGATCAGAAAGGGTAAGACAACAAAAGGAGATAAAGAAACGTAACTAGTGACTCCTTCCGAAAGAATAGAGAGGCACGATAAGAAACCTTGAGACGTAAGTCTCCGAATATAGAAAGGAAAAGAGGAAACGAAAAGTGAAGAGAAGAAAAGTATCGATAAACATTCCGGAGGGGTCTGTCGGTAAAACGAAAAACCGTAAAGAAAGGGTACACCTACCAGAACTAGAGACAGAGGACATGTTACAGTCCTTAGAGACAGGTATCAAGTAGTCCATGAGATAGATACTCTAGATCAGGGAATTTGGACAAAGAGTGAAGGTGACATATTAGTATTCCTTAAACCAAATCCAGTATGGACTTACCAGATCACCAAAAGGGATCAAAAAAAGATAAATTCAGACTTAAACCGTTATCGGTCAACTAACCTTCGCGTGTACATTGATGGACTGAACACCGACCGTAGACTGTTCACACTACGTCCGTCCCACTTCAAAATATCTGACTCAGGAATCAGACCCCCTAGATTACCGTAAAGACCATCTGTCACGGTCTTCTCGGCTGAGTAGCCCTTTCTGGGACTACGACCCTTTCTGACTCCCGTCCTCCTCTTCCTTCGATGTCCTCCTCTACCAACCTATCGTAGTAGTTGAGTGACCCGTCCTCAGACTCGTTTGAGGTCCTCCATCACTTCCTGTCCCTTCGGACCACACGACGTCAGGTACCCCAGTGTCGCAGTCTGTGCTGATGCACTGTCTTGTTGCCACAGTCTTAACTTAATGTCCTGTGGATGCACCACAGTCCTCTTAACGGAACAACCACCACACCGTCTTGCGACTTGTGGTTTAACCCAGGTTCTTACGGTTTGTGCACAGATTTCCTCCGTTGTTCATTCATGTGACCCTTCTTGTTCGATCTTAAAATGTCAACGGAGTATAGTCTTCTTGTACGTCCGTTTAAGCCCTCCTCAGTAGAATTTATAAAAGAGTATTTTGCTCCGACTGCGAATGTTTTTCCTTGTATAAACTCAGTCGAGATTACTTCACCTGTTTGGATCTCGGATAATATGTCTCACTTCATTCAGTCTTTCTCTTTCTATTTATAACATATGACTACGTATTTATACCTTAGATCTTTCTACCGTGACTACTTAAATAAACGTCCCGTCGTCACCTCTTTGTCTGTGTCTCTTGTCTGGATGCCTGTGCCCCCCTCCACCCCTCCCTCTCCCACCTCTACGTACCTCTCTCATTTACCTTTAAATGTAATGGTATACATCTTATCTACCGGTTACCCTTAAAAGAGATACTCCGTCCTTTGAGTTTGTCCCCGAGACACTGTTAGACTTTTCCACCCTACCCCTCCCTCTACCCTTCCTCCAAACCCTTCCTCCCCTGGACCCACATGGATACCGACTACGAACTATATACTGTCTTTTGGTGTTTTAAGACATTTCGTTTATAGGAAGTTAATTTTTTTATTTCACCGTCTTTTCTTTTTTTTCTCCGTCTGAGTAGCGAGATGACAGTCTTCGGTTATTCTTTTCCTCTGAGTCATAAATTTCTCCGAAATAGAAGATAAAGTTTGTAGATGGAGGAGGTGATTAAAGAGTAGAAAAGATCCTATCCTTTCCTCAGAACGAGTAGGGTCGGAGACGGTTATTGTCAACATGTGTCATACAATGTGTACGAGAAAACTACTGACTGACTCACCACCGTTAGAGATCGTATCCAAAAGGTTGTTGTCCTCTACTTCTTTATCGATTTATGAACGTTCCTTTCAAACTCCTCGTGTCCGTTCCCTGGATGACCTAATCTATCTGGGGTTCAAGGAGGGTAGGAAACGTCAGACTTTAAGATTCAGAGAGAAGATTTAACAAACCTTCTAAGGACAGGTGGACGGTTCTACTACAGAGTCGTTAAGAAGAAGGAACATGGGGACGGGGGGGAACGATAAGAGAGTCTGTGAAGGGATCATGAATGGTCTTGGTCACATCTTTGGCAGGAACTTAAACTGGGGACGGAGTTTTAACGTACAGAAGTTAGATGTGTGGGGAAAGGTCAACTAAACTAAAACAAATGAAAACAAACACTCGAGATCGAGACAGGATTAGTGACACGTATCGTCACCCATGCATGATCCCTTGATGACTACACATGTCCTCTGTCTTTAATGGGTTGGGTCCTTTAGTCCCTTCTGAAAGAACTTCCTCGTTTAAACTCCAGTTGTTGTCACTTGATCTACTTCTTTCGTAGGTATTTCTCCTATAAGGTCACACTTTTTTTAGTACTCACCATAACAACTCAACTTTGTCGATATACCCTCTACCTTGATCCTACATATATTTTTTCGACACCGACCTCTCATTTTATGTCCCTTTCTTCCTAGTTTTCAGTACCACCCCTCAGGTATTAAGTATTATTCCGTAAACTTGAAATGTCTCCAGGTCGGGTTTAGTCAATTGACTCTTGGGTCTGAGTGGTGAAAATGAGTGGTTGTGGTAAACGATTCGACAAGGGAGAGAGTCCGTATTAGAAGAATAGTAAAGATAGAGAAATTATAAAAGAGTGGGGAGTTTTGGTTGAGGGTTAGAGGGGAGAGGTCTTCGGTGACCGTTAAAGGAACTCACCCGTGTGTAGAGAAGTGTCCATGTGCATGGAGAGTCTGGTGAAGACATAAGTTGGAGTGTGGAGACGGATGACCTGAACACTGTAGGGTGGGACTTGTGACGTTCAAAGTCCGGTCGTCCCGCACACAGGGTAGGAAAAGGGGACTAGGTAAGTTGAGTCATTTGTAAACAAATACTTTTCACGTGTTACTAGAGGAGTTTTATCTCATAATGAGTCCTTCTCGTACCGAGTCTGAAAGACCCAATCTCAGAGCTGTCATAGTGGACGAACTGCACCTTAGAACCCGTCAACAAAGTAGAGAAGGTCACAGTAAAAGAAATCGGCATTTTACCCCTCTCACTATTGTAGATAGGATTTCCTGAATATACTGAGTTTTCATTATACACACTAATCCTGTAGGGACCGCCCCACCACTAACTCTGAAGCGAAAAGCTACGTCCTCAACACCCCAGGAACCAGCCTTTTGGTTATAGAGTGTCCGGAGTTCCGGGTGATTGGTTTTGTCTTTTGTCTTCGTTGTAACATTGTGTAAGTATTTTCTGAACTTTTTTATATATATATACACTAATTGAATAGGTTTACGAGTTTTACAATCAAGAATACTATTTTAGGGCTCCTTCCTAAGTCAAGTCAAGTCAAGTCAGTGAGTCAGTACAGGCTGAGAAACGCTGGGGTACTTAGTGTCGTGCGGTCCGGAGGGACAGGTAGTGGTTGAGGACTCTCTAATCTCTCGGACTTAACGGACTAAGTGTGAGTAAAAGAGGGTGAATGCAGTTCTAGAAATCTCCAAAAACATATGAAATACAGAGTAGGATAACAGAAAGAGGAATTGGTGGTATGTTATTATGTTGAACCCTTTTTTTGTTTGTTTGTTTGTAATTTCCGTTTTTTTTCCTACTGGTATCCAAAATCTCAGAAGTATACGGGTATATGTGTACTTTTTCAACTCGACTTCCTTCTTTGACCTACTTTAATGACTCAGTGTGTTCTCATGTCTTACGAACTCCTTACTACTCTTCAACGAGAAAGAACTCGGAGGTAGGGCGGAGGACCAAATATGGGGGAGTGATGGACTTTGACAACAAATTAACGGTTCAGTACGGACTGAGAAACACTGGGGGGACCTGACTTCGGACGGTCCGAGGAGACAGGTATCCTAGGGGGTACCTTTATAGGGTACGTTATGACCTCACACAACAGTAAAGAATGAGGTCCCCTAGAAGGACTGGGTCCCTAGCTTGGGTACAGAGGACGTAACCATCCGTGTAAGAAGTGGTGACTCGGTGGACCCACCCGGACTTTGATGAGAAAGAGTGACGGACAAAACGGGAATAATTTGGCACGGGGTAGGGCAGAGAGAAGGACACCTTATTGAACCTACTATTATGACTGATTAAATAACAGGTTTGGGTCTGTGAAACCCCTCCCCTTTACAACGAGACAATTGGTAATGTGGTCCTGGTGTCTATATTGACCTGTCAGCGACCATTGAGTTCGACACACCAGTATGTTTAATCTTGGTCGTTAGAACGACTGAACTTAGAGTGTCCAAAGTCGTAGAAAGTCCAAGGAAGTCGAGGGTCGGTTTCTTCACATGTCCGAGAAAGACTAGGTTAAATAAAAATTAACAGAGTCTTGCAAAAGTCGCGTCACAACGTGTATCCAAAGGACCTTCCGGTACAGCTATATAACACTTTGTAGACCTATAAATCCATAATCCTACAGCCTTATATTACTCGGTAAAAGATGGGTTTAGAAATCTCAGTACATCTATTTGGCTAACCAAAGCTAAGTTCCTTGACTTGACGGTCGAAGTTAATCGGTCCGAAGAAATTATATAAGAAAAAGATTGTATCATCCGTTGAGACTATTTAATAATAAATATCTCATGAATAATTTTACGATGTCCCTTTAGTAAGGACCTTTGTAGAGTGACACATTGACATTTACTAGTTCGGGAGCGAACGACCAACTCACAAGCCCCTGATTTCAGTCTAGTGTTCTAGTGTCGGTGATTCCCTCTGGAGTGTACAGTGGGTATGGTAGAGGTGTAAACGAGGGGCTCGGGGAAATTGTTGTAGTGGTCGTACTTCCATGGGTCCCTTATAAACTAGGACCACTACCTCCCTAAGCTAGGACGGACTTCATTGGAAACCGCCCTACAACGAAGGTCTATTTTTTGAGTAAGAACCAAAATTCGTCTTTAGGTAAAGGGGTTTAAGGGGTGTAGTTCGGGACAAGGGAGTACACCCGAGGAAAGGGACCGTTTTAAGTAGAAAAAGTCGAGGACAGACGAGAGTGTGACACGGTTCCTCACTTGGTCGGAGTAGACTCGGACACTCTTTGTGTGCGTCGGGTCCTTCATTGTCTGTCATCGCTTCACCCAACGGGGTACCTGGTTCTACCTGTACGGACTGACAAATTCAAACTCGAGGTCGATATAGTATCGTTTCGTGAATTGGAGAGTCTTAGAGTCAAAAGGGTAGACATATTACCTCTGACAAGGATTCATAGATGAAATCCGTGAGAACTTTCTAACGTTCTTCGTGACATACATTTCATAACCCCATCTCAAACGACCGCGTAGATAAGACATCGAGAGTAGCGCAACTTAGGGTCGTATAGTTCCGACCTCTGACATGACGTCCACATTGTATTCACATGTCACCCGACGCCGAATTCCAGTCCGTGACAAACTGGGTTTTGCGTCGTAGGCGTTTTATGAGGTAGTTCAGAAGGAACAAGAAACAGAACTTGCGACTTAATGAAAGACCCCCCTCATTTAGGATCATTGATTCCGGGATCTTTTAGTATGAATCAGGACCTACCTATAATTTAAGTGATCTGTCGAAAAAAAAAAAATTATTTTCGTCACTTTATGCTTAAAAACTCCCAATTCTTTAACTATAAAAGACTTTCGAAGAGTTCTTTAAGATTACACGTCACTCCAATTCTTATTATCTAAATTTCACCCAGAAGTACTCAATTTTAAACCCGAGGGAGTCAATGGTCGACGTGTTGACCCCTTTCAAGGAATTCTCGGAGTTCCAAATCCAAGGCGTAGATATTTTACCTCTATGTTGTTTTTAAGGAAAGAATTTTCGATGTTATTATTATAAATTTACTTCTTCTGTACACCTCTCTTGTCTTACGAACAAACCATAAGACCTATCGAGTGAAATAAATAAGTAAACGAATAAATAAATGATAAAATTAGTGAAATAAAATAAAAATAACCTCACATTAATGAAACGTTACAACACAATCAAAGGTGACTTGTTGTTTTACTTATTCGATATACATATGTATATAGGGGAAGACGAACCTGGAGGGAGGGAGGTGGGAGGTAGAGTGGGTGGATCCAGTACTGTCTCGTGACTTGACTCGAAGGACACGACCTGTCGAGTGAAATTATCCTTAGAAGATAAGAATGGGTAGGGGTGGATAGATGTCACAGAGTTGGAAAGTCGTCCATACTTTCTTGGAATAGAACCGATATCCATATTGGGTTCCAGGTTCTGTAGATAGTTCTTCGGGAATAGATTGGACCCATGTAAAGACCAACTACCACTGGGTCAAACGAAAAATTTATAAATCCTTAATATAAATGTCTCGTAATCTCCTCTGTAGCCTCTTCCGTTACCGTGGGGTGAGGTCATGAGAACGGACCTTTTAGGGTACCTACCTCCTCGGACCATCCGACGTCAGGTACCCCAGCGACTCTCAACCTGTGCTAAGTCTCTGAAGTGAAAATGAAAAGTGAAAGTACGTAACCTCTTCCTTTATCGTTGGGTGAGGTCACAAGAACGGACCTCTTAGGGTCCCTGTCCCCTCGGACCACCCGACGGTAGATACCCCAGCGTGTCTCAGTCTGTGTTGACTTCGTTGAATCGTCGTCGTCTCTGTAGCCAGGGATCACCCGTCTCGGTAATCTTCTCTGCTGTCTTTTGAACGGTCGGACCTAATACTGAATATGGTCGTAACCTTAGAAGACCGGGTATACCTAGTGACTTCCTTGACGAGGTTCTGACCATTTTTGAGATGTATGAACGACGAGTTTTGATGTCAGGAGTCTGGTAGTCCCTTGGATAATCTTGATGTTTTAGTGACCAGAATAGAATCTGGGTGGTTTAGGTTTTCACTTGTTTTAGGGGTCCACTAACCACACGTGTAATCCAAATCCTTCGTAAGGAGAAAAAGGAAAAAAAGGGGGACGGTACTCCCTAGAATCAATGGATAGTCCCCAGTTTGGGGACGGGGGATGTCATCTTCCAGTCAGAATTGGTGACATGGTGATTCCTTCAGGGTCGTAACAAGAGATAATTCTACTTAGGAATGGGTTCCATACACTTTAAAAGGTCTTCGTTGAACGTTGGCCGGTGGGTGTGTTCACCCAACTACGGATCTATTCAAGAATTGTAGGGAGTCGAGTTTGGGGAGATTTGATAGTCGAAGAGAGGTGGAAAGGCGGTGGGACGTCGTGATCAAATCGTATGTTCAGTAAAAGACCAAACCTAGGACCTGAGACACACCTGTATCGTGTACTAATAAATAGAATTACCCCTAACGTTCTGGTCAACGGATAAGATCTGTGTCTTTCTCGACTACCGATAAGGTCGACGAGAGTTACCAACTACAGTGGAAGGGGACGAAAAAGTGCGATCCCAAGACAGTAGAAATCCCTCAACCACTGACACCTCGGACCTTAGTCTAACCGGAGTCTATTATACGCGATTTCCGTAAGGGACTTGTTGTTGTTGTTTTTAGAGGTTTCGTTTCAGTCTTTGATCAAACAGGGTTAATAGTAAACCGAAATGTAACAGTAATTTCGTATCACACACCGAGACACACACAATTCAGTGAAATCAGTACAAGCTGAGGAACGGTGGAATACCTGACATCGGGCGGTCTGAGGAGACAGGTACCTTAAGAGGTCCGTTCTTATGGTCTCACTTACCAGTCCGGGTTCCCTTAGAAGAACTGGGTCCCTAGCTTAGACACGGAGAATACAGAGGACGTAACCGTCCACCCAAGAAACGGTGTTCGACGTGGACCCTTAGGACATTTCGTATTACTTTAGGGACTAATTTGACCAAAAGGTTGTCAACCTCTTCTGTCTTCATTCAGTCACTTATTTTTTTGGCTCCACTTAGAACCCCACACTCTCCGTCGACAATACGAATGTACGTGTGTGTGTGTGTGTGTGTGTGTGTGTGTGTACGTGTGTGTGTGAGTCTCGTAGATAGTAATACGTTCTCTTATACGTAGGTTTCTACTTACTTTAACTCAGGACAGTGGTGGAGAGTAGGGACCGGAAATACCCCGAATATGGAACTTCCCTTTACCTATACTTAGTTTATTGGCGTTTCTAAATAGAAGACAGGATTGTCACTATTTACGAGTATCTTCTCTCGATGTCACGATACTCTTACACTTTTTCCCCTACCTACTAAACAGGTCTTTCGAAAGTGACTTCTTCGTTGTGTACTTTTCCACGCATGACAATCGGTTCGGTTCCGCCCACACTACTCCTCCCCCTCGGGTCGACCACGATTCGGGACACTGACCCCAACGTCCCGAGACACTCCTTGACTTTGTTCGACCTCACTCATGTCGGGTCGTTTCCCTCCTTGCCCTTCTTCCTACCTTTTTGACTCCGACCTCACCAGCACCCCCACAAACAAGAAGGAAGATTCTCGTGACCCTTCGTTACCTCCCAAAGTTCGTCCCCCTACCACTCCGGTATCCACACAAGGATTCTCTTGCCAGGAAGATGACTACATCTCTTGTCTAGTCTTCCCTCTAGTCTTCAATCCTACACTCCTCGTCTGGTCTGTCCCAACGTGACGTAAGAGGGTTCCGTCCCTCGTACCACGAGTCTGAAACTTCCACCACCCTCGTTACTATTCTCCACCCTATAAAACTCTCTATCCGTCTATTCTTGTGACCTTCTTGAGTCTAATCGAAACACCCGTCTTCGTCCCTCTCCTCCTACAATTCCTATTACTCATCAAACGTTTTAAAGGACCTACGATAAGAGAACTGATTTGGTCTCTCCCGACTTGGTTATGGTCTAACTCTCCCACCCCACCAGTACTCTACATAAAACCTGTAAAACTCAACCTTCGGAAGGAACTGGAGGGTCTGTTTCTGTACGTCCAAACCCGAAACCTACTTTCAAGATCCAACCTTCCCCCACCATAAAATATTATTATTAGAGATTTATTCGTTCTTTGATGGTAAATAACTGATAAGACACGGTTCCGATTGGTAGATAATGAATTCAATTAGAGACGTCCTGAGGCACTTTTCTAACTAGTAGGGGTACAATGTCCACTCTTTCTCCTCCGGGTCCCTCCCGAATGGCAGGTCCGAGACTTGGTGACACAGTATGACGGGGGACGACTCGTGGATGATTCACGGTCCGAGGATCTTCTGTGACCCTAAATTCTGTAAGATTTTCAAACATAAAGCCACTCAAGTGTCTAGACACCCAGAGAGTCTCGTTTGACTTCCGTCCCTTCGGGACTCCATCCTTAAAAACGGTAAACGGTTAATGTGACGATAAGTACAGATTCAGTGTAGGGTGAACACAAGTGTATGCACTCATGAATGTAATGTACATGTGTCGAAAGAAAGGTCAGAAGAAAGAGTTGAAAAACTCTTAAAAAAAAAAGAAGACTAGGGACTGAAATCCAACGAGTTTCCGTCCATCAAATTTATTCTTCCCGAAGTGGTCCGAAGGAGACTCGTAGTGTGAGGTAGTCGGAAGTCACAGTCCGAATATCCGTACGTTCTCCCCTCCCCTCGGGTTGTGTCTACAGGAAACCATTCTGTCTGATTCCGAGGAGAGACGATATTCGTCGACGGGGACAAATGGACGTGAGAATACTTCTGATGTTCGTACTGGGAGGATTTTCTTCGACACTTTAACTCTATCTGACTGGTGTCGCTGGGTTCTTTCTTCTCACAAATATGTATTATTAGTGAATCTCGTCCAGGACGAAAGTGGTTATTAACTTGGATTTGTACCTTCTTAAAATGACGGAGGTAATGGGTCTTCTTAAACGCTATACTTTAATCGTTTAAAAGGTATCAAATGTACCTTACTTCGTATACCTAGTCATGATTTTTGTATTTAGTGGGAATTTAGAAACAAAGAACAATAAAATCATTGTTATCCTAATCAGTTCAAATTGTTACCTCGGAGACACACATATGTATACACCCATATCCGTGTCTTTTTACTTATATAAAAGCTACTAGGTGAAACCTGAATTGATGTTAGAATAGGTACTGCTTCACACAAAAACGACAGACTTTATCATTGTTAATTTCTCGACAAATCCCGGTCCCGCTCTCTACTACCGTTGACTAAAATAGTACTTCACTCTTCACTAGATCACTCTCTAGAGTTCGTTAACTCGTACCAGAACACAAAATAAGGATATTCGTCGTATTTACAAAAGAAGAAACACGAGTACGGAAAGTATAAAAGATAAAAAGGAATTTGAATGTAGGGTTCTGCATATTCTTCACTATAAACTTTACAGAGGATCTCTTAAGTCTTGTTACTGTAAAAACTCGTCCATTAGTTATGATAAGAGTTTCTGGGAGACTCCAATAACAGAATCAGTGAGTCAACACAGGTTGAGAAACGCTGGGGTACCTGAAATCGGGTGGTCGGAGGAGACAGGGACTTTAAGAGGTCCGTTCTTATAACCTCACCCAACGGTAAAGGAACACGTCCCCTAGAAGGGTTGGGTCCCATAGTCTGAGCCTAGAGGACGTAACGTCCTTCTAAGAAATGAAAGAGTCGGTGGTTCCTTCAGGGACTACAATGACTGAAAGTCGTTTACTCACTCTTTTGTATTCCGGTTCGGTTTCTTCTCGTGGAACAAACCTTATATATAAAAAGGGGTCTTTATAATAATAAAGTGAGTTTCTCATTTTACACAAGTAATATTTACTGAACTGATAATCATTCATTGTTTTTTTTTTACAAGATAGTCCTCCTCTTACCCTTTCATTAACACTCCACAAGATGGGAGGAAAACGGTGGACCATGGAGGTTCGTCTCGAGTCATAGTGAGTACGTTTTTTTTCTTTTTTCGTGGTATGTTAACAGGTGAGTAACCACACGTATGTTACAACTATTAAGATAGTTTGGGTCTAACTTTCGTTAAGATTCTCGAAGGTATAAAGATGGGCTCCGCCAACGAAGTGGACACGGGACCTATAGTAAGTAAAGACTAAAAAGTTATTGATAAGTGAGAGACCTCACTTCTAGGAAGGTCTTACAGTAAACGAGTTGTGAGAGATAAGAATTCTTTTTTAAGGGAAACTAAAACGAGAGGAAAATGCAAAAATGACACACGGGCGAAACTCGTAAAGAGTCTTTCAACAGGTGTGAGGGTGTAGGTCAAAGAGAGAAACAAATAAATAAAAATTAACCTCCTATTAACGAAATGTTACGACACCAACAGAGACGGGATGTAGTTGTACTTAGGCAGTATTAATATATATTTATGTATATGGAGAGGGAGAACGCGGAGGAAAGGGAGGAGGGGGTATCCGACAAGGGGGATAAGGTAGGAAGATCTAAGAATGTTTTACGGTCGACACAATATATCGTCGAAGGACTACGATCAATAGATAAAGTGTGTACTTTTCACTTTCGCATCCGCGAGTCAGCACAGGCTGAGAATCGCTGGGGTACCTGAGATCGAATGGTCCGAGGAGGCAGGTACCCTAAAAGGTCCGTTCTCAGGACCTTACCCGACGGCAACGGAAGAGGTCAAAAAAAGTGTGTACTGTGACATATTTACAGCTACGATGAGAGGGTAAGTAGGGTGGGAAGGAAAGGGGGTGACACAGGGAGACAGGTAAAAGATACAGACGTAGAGGTAAGGACGGGACGTTTATCCAAGTAGATACGGTAAAAAGGTCTGAGGTATATTTACGTAATCATATACTATAGACAAAAAAAGAAAGACTGAATGAAGTGAAATATATTGTCCGAGATCCAAGTAGGTGGAGTGATGTTAACTAAGTTTAAACAAGGATCATATCTTGAAACTCCGGAATTTTGACCTACCTTTTGATGGAAGGTTTATGGGTGAACCGAAAACCCACCCATTCTTTATTTACGGTAATCAAATTCGGAGGTTCTACACCCCTAATAAACATAATTTCCATGATAATGAGAAAATGGAGTTTGTTATTTAATCCTAAATTTATAGGGTGGTACACAGAAGTAGAGATTCGACAAAGTGAACGACCAAGTACTTTTTTTTTTACAAAAAATTGAAGGATATAGGGATAGACCTATCTCTCACCGTTGTATAAAGTCGACCTTCCGGTAACCTGATACCAATAACGTCGTTAGAGCTCTAAGTCTCTGAACAAGTAAAGTTACCCGTTATTCGTTTCAACAATTTCGACCTTGTAACCTTAGAGGGATTTCACGAAACTAACGAACTGTCGGACGGACATAGGTGTAGGAAACAGGAAACGAGGTATCAGGGAAGGGTGCGGTTGAGACCCCAAGTTGTACACTAAAGGAACCGGTGACTCAATAAACGCCTGTACTATGACGTCACAGAACTGTTCGTGTACGTACGAAAAGACTGCGAGAACGGATGGACCCGGAAAAGCAAGAATGAAAAGAAGGAACGGTACCCTTACACGATAAGATTGGAAGATTGTAGGGATTTTTACACTCTCCATACATCTGCTTTCATTTCCAGTAAACTGAAACAGACAGTGTGCAGTGTCTGTGATCGGTTAAGAAGGGGGATTTACACTCTCTGTAGTAGGTTTTAAACGTCTTGGTGGAGAGGTCGAGTGTCAACTGTCGTCATTGTGTCACTCGGTCCGTTCTGGTCTCATTCCCGTGTCGGAAGGAACTATGATTGATTATTATTTACCAATGATAAAACTGGGTAAGTAATAATAAGTAGAACAACGTCTTATAATACTTTCACTATCTATTAACTAGTAACATTTTTAGAGTCACGACTAAAAAAAGAAATCGAGACACTGGAAACTGTTTGATGAATTAGAGAGTGACGGAGTTAAAAACGTAGGTTATTTACCCTGACTCGTAGTACAGAAAGTATTCTAAACAACACTCCACACTAGGGTTATTACGTACGTTTGGTACTTCATATCATTGACTACATGTCTTCTTTAGTTATTTAGAATCTATACTACTTCTCCTTTCCTCTTCCTTCTCCCCTTTATTTTTATCTTTCTTTTACTCTGGAAAACATTTGGTTCTCAAACCCAAGTATAATATGCGAGTCGTAAAGAAAACTTTCCCATAGACTCTCTCTTTTTTTTATGACTTCTTTACATTTGGTTATCCGTCGAAGAACTAGGTAGTGACTTATTTGAGAATAAAATATTCTATCACAGGGAACCTTTAACGTATGTATCCGGTACACTCGAACTAGGGAATCTTCTGTAAAAAATGAGTTTATAACAAAGTTCTAAAATGGGAACCATAAATAGTTTCGACGAAATGGTTTACTGGTAAATTTTCGGGAAAGACAGAACTGAAATATCAACGATATTCGCGTGAGAGATAACATGAATAATTACAGGGGTAATCTTCAAAAACACATTACATAAAGAAAATTTTACTTTGTTTTATGTATCGTACTTTACCTTAGATAATAAAGAGGGATCCTTAGTTAGATAAAGGAGGAAAACCTGTCCGAAAAGAAAATTGGGACTGGTGGTCCTTCGAGTTTGCATAATAAGTTAGTATTGTTGATGCAATGAGAATTCAAATTGTATAAATGAATTAAGAGGTTTCCGACTTAGGAATACTTGTATTTAGACTACAAGAAAAAATATACGGAAAAAAAGATCGGTCGAGTTCAAGTAAAGTCTTATGTGACACACATTCGTTTATCCGGAAAAGATCACGAATCGTTGTCCGATCTTGGTTTAAAAGTGTTTATAAACAGTTTAGATCTCGTCTTTGACATAGGATTCCCGAAGTTGAGTTAGAGACTTTAGACAAAATACCAGAAAGTCGGAACCGAAACCTTTTCAGTAGTCCAGCCATTGACGAGATCCCTAGTATTTTGTTGCGAAAGAGGAGTTGTCTCCTTTTCCGACATTCTACCTCTTCCCATACGTATCCTGTGTCCCACTCTTTTCCGGGGAGTCTTCAAAACGACCGTACTTAGGGTTCGAGTACAATGGTCCTTATAAATGTAATTTTTATATAGTAGAGGTCGAACTGGTGATCGAGACTCCAGTTCGAGTTTTAGGACGAACCCTCAAGAAGTCAAAATAATGGTAAACAGTCGAGTTCGAAACCGATACTAAAAAGACGGAAGACTCCGTACTTCCGTTTGTTACGTCGAACTCCCGACCTTTATAATCGGGACTATCACACTCCATCTTTCCTCCCCGAAGACTCTCAAAAGTCGTCCTTGACAGACCAACTTCAAGACCACTGGTTCTTGAGCGGAGAATGTATGGTTGGAAAGATATGTGTTCCTTTATAGGTGGTCCTCCCTTATCCTGACATAGAACGGAAGAGAAGACCCTGAACGAAGACCTCTATTTACACAAAATAACGAAAGGGGTGGGTGGACCTCGGGGTACTCTCTCGAGCGGTCGACATCCTCACCCTCTACCTCTCTAAATACTTCAAAGGTGACATTAATATCGGTATTAATATAATGTCTAAAATGACCCAAGGATGAGTCGGAATTTGTAAAATACGATTCGGACTGTAATGACTTGTGGACAAGTCTTTCGTACATTTCATATGAGAGTAATAATAATACCAAAACAAAATTTTGTTAAATGTCTAGATGCAAAATTCTTTTTAATTTACTTATGTGTTAATGATAAAGGTAGAGAGCGTCGTTATGGTCAGTTTCATTAAGACACCATCATCTCCTTTTTTCTTTTACCAATGGGTTCCAACACCTACCCTTTAGGGTAGTGATTCGTTGTTGCATATTTAATCCGAGGTCGAGAGTGAGCGTAAGTGGTGAATCGCGACTCGTAGCACAGGGTTTAGTGTGGAGACAGAGTCACGTGACGTAGAGGACCCGGAGACCCCTCTAACGACAAAGTGGTCAAACCAGTGAAAAACGTCAAACTTGAACTGTAATCCGTGGTTAGTAGAAGAGTAGAAAGTGACGACGAAAGTCTAGACAAAAGGACAAACACCTGAGAGAGAAGTCGACATAGATACGACCATAAAGTAAACAAACAACTCCGTAAAAAGACAAACATACATAAAAGAAATGAGAAGAGACCTTCATAATAAACCATGAAAAATGTTTATGCGGATACAACATATGGTGTAAAAGTGACACCAAAGATACTACGGTAAATTAGAAATTAGTGTAAATTGTTTTAAAATGAAATGTCTGAATAAGACTGATAGTTTAATAGAAGTCAGAAATCTCAATCACACACACACACACACACACACACACACACACACACACATAACTGAGTGAGAGGGAATACTTCAAAATCCGACTGAGGAGTAAGACGATGGGAAGAACCGTCGGGATACCCTCCTTGTGTGGGGAAGGCCCACTAAATTCCCTCTCTCTTTCGTCTGGGGGTTCTATGAAGGTCAAGAAGGGTACCTCTTGTTCGGAAAACAAGAAAAAAAAAAGTAAAATAAGCAAAAATTTAAAATAAATAGATAAAATAAAAAAAGTACAAAAACTTGTGGGTTTTGTAAAACACAACCCTATATTGGTAAAATTTTACAACACCATCAAAGTCCACTTGTCGTTCCCTGAGTCGGCATAGATATGTACATAGGTAAGAGGGAGTCCGGGGGAGGGAGGTCCGACCGTGTATTGTAACTCGTCTCAAGGTACACGAAACGGTATCCAGAATCAACCGATAGGTAATATTTATGTCGACACACATGTGTTGGAAGGGTTTCGAGGATTCATAAGGAAGGGGAGTCGTTGGTATTCAATCAAAATGTTCGAACACTCAGAGAAAGACAAGACATTCAAGTAAATATAGTAAAGAGAAATCTAAGGTGTATATTCTCTTCAGTACACGATAAAGAGGAAGAGACAGACTGAATGAAATGAGTCATACTGTGAGAGATCCAGACAGGAACAACGACGTTTACCGTATTAAAGTAAGAAAAATTACCGACTCATTATAAGGCAACTTATATACATGGTGTATAAGAAATAGGTAGGGACTCAGATACCTGTAAATCCAACGAAGGTACAGAACCGAGAACATTTGTCACGACGTCGTTTGTAACCCCATATACGTAGAGTGTGGTGTTAAGGAGGACAAGTCAGGATACGTACTCAACTTGACCCTATCTTGTACCCATACGTTTAAATACTAATTGACGAACGTAGGAGGACTCTATCGTCCTATTTGTTGTGTATTTACCATGGGTCCTAGAGAAAATGCTTATACTGAAGTTCAATTGCGAATCCTTGTCCTTACTACTAGAGTAGGGAAACAGACGTGGTGTCTGAGAAGGGGTCACGAAGGGGATCCACCGCGAGTGGTCTAATGTTCGCGAAGAAGGAAAGTGCCTCCTTCCCTCCGGGGAAGTAGCCCTTCCCTTCGTCAAAGGGAACGTCAAAGGAAACCAGGGAGACGACATAAACTAGTCTGAAGTTCACACTGGAATTAAGTAGGGTGAGAACGTCCACATCCTTATTTGTGCAATCCGTCGAAAGAAGACAAGTAAAACAGAAACATAGGACTTCAGACCCAATGGACTTCTTTAATCGGATAAAGGTTTCTTTGATCCAAGTCTTCTTGTTTTATTAAAAAGATCCATTGTGTCCATTCATCGTCTCGATATTAAAATTATCACAAGAAAGACTCAGGTTTTAAAAACAAATGAAAGGGTAATCACGAACAGTCTCCCCTAACTTGTGTATTCGGACTAGTCTCCAGAATGTTTTTTGTGTATGATTTGTATTCGGAAAATAGATAGAATTTTTAACCATATTTGAAACACAAAATCAAATATTATACAACACAGTCAAAATTTTACTTTTACTCTACCAACTATAAACCCCAATATTACGGATCAAAAAGAAAATCGAACGACAGGCGATTCTTAAGTACGAGAGAGAGGTCTTCTCTCGACGATAACTTTACACCGATGGGTTAGTCCTCCGTCTAAAGGACCGGAAGAAACCCATTGTACCGATTCAATGTGGGATACCGTCACTAGGGGTGGGAAAAACCGTGGTCCTTGACCAAAGTACCTTCTATCAAAAGGATACTGGTCCTCTGACACTCGTTGCCCTACACCGAAAATTATGTCCACTTTGAAGTGAGGGCACGAGTGACGAATGAAGAACGACACGTCGGGTCAAGGATTGTCCGGTATCCAGCCAATATCGGGTACGGACCCCCAACCCTTGGGGATGTGAGACCCTACCTCCATCTTTATTACTTACGGTACATATTAGAACTGGACATTTTCGGGGGTAAACGTTAGAAGGGGAGAGAGGTGGACTGTAGACCTACACCTATGGGTTCTCCAGATTTCTTTACTACGAAATTTCTACCGATTCGGAGGTAGTCAACTCAAGAAGAGAACTTTCTCTCTGAAGTGGGAGAGGTAATGACGGTTATTCTAAAGTATTCTAGTTGTACATTTACAGACTACCCAGTCCTGTAATTCTAAAGGACCACATTGTTACTACATAGTGGAGTATGACTAGTCTTACCGGTAGTTGTTTTTTTAGATGTTTGTTATTTACGACCTCTCCCACACTTCTTTTCTCTTGGGAGAACGTGACGACCATCCTTACATTAAACTATGCTGGTGATACCTTCTACCACATCTCTAAGGAATTTTTTAAATCCTTATTGTGATGGTGTACTGGGTTGTTAGGGTGATGGACCGTACGTGGGACTCTTTTGGTATTGACTTTTTCTGTACACATAGGGTCACAAGTGACGTCGCGATAAATGTTATCGATCCTGTACCTTCGTTGGACCTACAGGTAGATGTCTACTTTCCTATTTCTTCGACACCATGTATGTGCGTTACTTTGTAACGAGTCGGAATTTTTCTTACGTAAACTCAAGTACGGCTACTCCACTTACTTGGATCTCGGATAATATGTCTCACCTCATTCTTTCTCTTTTCGTTTAGAATATAAAATTACGTGTATATACCTTAGATCTTTCTACCATGGCTACTTGGATAAACGTCCCGTAGCCACCTCTGCGTCCGTATGTCTTGTCTGAATACCTGTGCCCTCCCCCTTCGTCACCCGCCCTGTTTACCTTCCTCGTCGCACCTTTGTGTATGTGATACATACTTTTCGCCTGTCGGTTACCCTTAAACGACATTCTGAGTCCCTTGAGTTTGACCCCGAGACACTGTTGGATCTCGTCACCCTACTCCACCCTCTACCCTCTCTTCAAGTTCTCCCTCCCTGTATACATATACGGATACCGACTAAGTACAACTACATGTCGTCTTTGACTGTGTCATGACATTTCATTAATAGGAAGTCAATTTTTATTTAAATATTTTTCTAAAGGATCGAAGAGAGAATGTGTACCGACCGAAATAAAATGATGTGTAACAGGAGACGGGATCTGAGAGAAGACCGGACTACTCGGAAAGGGTCTGGTTCGGGATTGGAGACGAGGTTCTCCATTCACGTACAATCGTAGCGGCGGATAAGTAAAGGATCCCGACAACATTATTTACTGATGTTCGACCCACAGAATTTTGTCGTTGTTATAAGAGAGTGCCAAGGTCTCCAATATTCAAGTTATAGTTAAAGTAACCAGGTTTAGTTCCACAAGTGTCCCGGTGCGAAAGGGATCTCCGAGATCCGCCTCTGAGTCAAGGGACGGAGAAGGTTGAAAGGAACCAAAGATCGGAAGGAACCGAATTCGGTGTAGTAAGTCAAGAGGGGGAGGTAAGAGTGTAACGGAAGAGGAGACGCAAATAGTTTAGAGGAGATGAAGAGAGAATATTTCTGTAGACTATTTGACTCCTTAGAAGACACACTATCTTTTATAAAGGAGGTGTAGTTCTAGATATTGACTTAGTTTAAACGTTTCTGGGAAAAGGGATGTTCCATTGGAAATTCCTCTCCGAGTCGGAGGTTATGGAAACCTTATAAAAAATCGAGTGGCACACACACACACACACACACACACACACACGCGCGCGCGCGCGCGCACACGAGTAAGCGAGTCAACACAAGTTGAGAAACACTTGAGTACCTGACATCGGGTGGTCCGGGGAGACACGTACCCTAAAGGGTCCGTTCTTATGACCGCACCCAACGGTAAGGAAAGAGGTTCCCTAGAAGGGTTCGGTCTCTAACTTGGGTGTAGAGGACACAGAGGACGTAATGGTCCGTCTAATGATAGGACAGACTTTATCGAACTCACCTCGAGGTCTCGGTGTCTGATACGTCTTCCTTTCTCCAGAACTTTAACGCTCCTACCACTCAACTTCCTTATGATTATAGAGAGTAAGTGAAGAAATCACTCCTGTTCTTTTATACAAAATGTATGTGTGTTTATATGTGTCACTACTCTTTTCAGGCCTTTGACTCACCTCTGAACTCAGTGTGTCGCTGGGAGTGTTAGGGTACCTGGTGTATAACATTAGAACTTCTTGGGTCCGTACCTCTATCGACACTCGAGTAAAGAGAACGAGGAAAAAATTTTTAGTCAGTTGTTTGTAGTAAGTCTTGGATGATCTTTCGTCTGTGTCAAGATACACGACCATATGTAGTTGTCTCTTCTACTTTCTTTTCAAAGTCAGGACCACCCCGAAAGTGAGGTCGACCCTCTGTCAATTGTTATGTGAACTACTTATTGATTTAATGCACATTTATTTTTGTCAGGTGACCGAGTCAAAGGTTAGAAGACCGTAGTAAGTGCAAAGGAACTGAGGGACTTCTAATTTTGATCTTTGGTAATTTAGTACTGACCCTCAAGAGAGTAGTGAACCCAACGTAAACCGAAAAGAGAATGTTATAAAGGTTAAAGAAAAGTAGACCCCCTGTAAAAACTTTCGTATAGCATCCAACAACGTGACGGTAACTAAACGTCCAATCTGTAAGAAAAAGGGTCCCGTTTTTACGGGAAACGTGGTCTGTCGAAAGGGACGTCTCGGAACATAAAACCACAAATATAAAAACAGGGAGAAAGGAAAGTATATATATAAGTGAGACGGGAGACAGTGGGGTAAAGAGGGTCATTTCGAGTGTGACCAGACGTGTCCGTCGGCCCTCTGTCTGTTGGACAATGTCCGGGTGGTTGTGGGGTTAGCGACGACACACCGGGGCGAGAGTCATGGTGGACTACTTTTCTACAGTGCCGTCTGTTCGTAGATTGGAGGAGTGGAGAGGGGAAACGGGAGACGGACCAGTCCCCCGTTCCACCCTCACTCTCTTCTCTAATTTAGTCCACCTACTTTCGAGTCTGGGACAGAGGTTCGTTGGGAGGTTCTCTCAGGTCCTTAAATTTGACATTATAATACGGGGGGTCCTCGTCTTCGTTCTTTTACTCTTTCAGTCCCGGACCGACTCGAGTCCCAACCCCACGGGTCCGGTTTTGATCGATGTCCTTGTCCTACCGTCGGGCCACTAGAGGCTCCAGGGAGACCCTCTCCTTTCTTTTCACTCCGAGTGTGTCTGAACGTACACCCTCGTTAGTCCTCGCGCGGACGGCTTCCGAGACCCCCGAGACCCCCTGTAAACCTTTGAGGTTTGTTCACGCACCTTTTCTGTCTCGAACAAAAGAAAGATGGGGACGACTCTTTACGACGGGTATCACAAAGGTGCCCTTCGAAACCACCGATTAAAACTTTTTACTTCACTCGTCCATTTGACCTCAATTACCGGAGTTGGGGCCCCGTCTGTAGACCCCGCTACAACTGAAACAACGTCTCTCGGTCGACCGGAAACGTGCCGAGGGGGGAGGTCGAGGTGAGGGACGGCCGGAGGTCTCCCCGAGGTCGAAGATTACTTGGTTGACTCCTCAGGGACTGCGACCCGACGACGGCGACGGGCAGAAGAATGGCTTCGAGGTATTTACAAACAAAATACTTACCCAAACGGGACCCGGGTGAACTCCGACAAAAGAGGGAATAGGACTCTTTCCGGTGTCGAAGGGTTGTCGGGAAGGAACCGGTCCCCCTTCCTCCGCGGCTTCGTCCCTCTCTATCAGAACCGTCTTGAACACTGTCTTCGTCGGCGGTGCTCAAACAGAATTACTGGTTCCACCGCTTCTCTTTTTGTTAGAAGAAGCACAGACTGTGACGAGCGGTCCGTGTGTCCCGAGGGGTCAGAATACTGACGTGACATGTTCTCAAAACAAAGAGTAAAATATCTACTCTTTAACCCGAATGGGTCACCGAGTCACCATTTCTTAGGTGGACGTTACGTCCTCCATGTCCTCTGTGCCCTAAATAGGGAACAACCCTTCTACAAGACCTCCTCCCGTACCGTTGGGTGAGGTCATGAGAACGGGCCTCTTAGGGGACCTGTCTTCTCGGACCGTCCGATGTCATGTATCCCAGAGTTTCTTAGCCTGTGATGACTTCTGAAACGTATGTGCTAGCGTTGCGTCCATTCCGCACCCTGTCCGGATTTCGGTATTGATCTCGGCTTCAATCTACATTTGTGTCGAGATTAATAACTTACGTTCCGAATTCTCACACAAGCCTTTCCAGGGCCTACCTGTAACATGGTTGAGACGGTGACTGAACGAACCTTGGAGTCCGTTCAATTGAATGGAGAGACTGAATCTGGGATACACAATTTTCTCTTTGTATGGTCGGAAACGAAGAACCTACCACCACCACTATCTAGTTCACTCCATTACTTACCTTTTCTAAAAAAAAATTCACAGGATACGTTTCTTTACAAGTTTTTGACAGAGGATAACTGTAGTGTCGTAGTCACTAGAAAGGTGACATGACACCAACCAGAGATCTCTCATTTCTGCACGAACCAAAGATTATGTCTGTCGTCTTGGGATTCCGTGCACACCTATACGGTCGACTAGACCAACGAGACTAAATCTACCAAAGGTCCCCCATCCTCCTTCGCCGGAAGAGGTAAGATTAGCGCCGACGGAGCGTGGTGTCTCACACACAGACACTCAACCGCTTCCCGAGGGTCTTCCTAACCGGTATGGACCCGACTCCTCAAACTCCAGGCCAAGGGGACCTAGCGTCACACGATGACCCCCAAATGGTAGGTACCGGCGTCCAGTGGAAAGGTCCTGACCGGCCTCAGTCTCAGTAGTCCTTCACCCTCAGGGGTCCCAGTAAGATCCTACCTCAAGGGGTCACGGAGAAGGGTTAGTAAGAAAACAGAGTCAGTCGCCAGTGCCTGTCTTTTGAGAGGGAAGGAGTGACTCTCAACCATCAAGAGAAGAAGGACGATTCACCGGGGCGAGAAACTAACGAGTGAGTGAGTAATACGTAAGTAAGTAAGGCATAAAAAAAGTCGTAGGCGGTACATGGTCCGGACCACGATTCATGACGTCTCGTCTTTTCTTTTGATACCCATCCCAACAACAACGAATCAGCGAGACAGAACAGACTGAGAAACCTTTGAGGTCCGAGGAGACAGGTACCCTAAGAGGTCCGTTCTTATGACCTCACCCAACGGTAAAGGAAGAGGTCCCTAGAAAGGTTGGGTCCCTAGCTTGGGTCCAGAGGTCGTAAACACCTAAGAAATGGTACGTCAGTGGTCCCTTCTGGATGTACATGTCAAGGTGTACCTATACAAATGGCGTCCTCTTACCAGGTCGAGGAAGGATAGGGAGTAACATCCAGTCTTCAAACCTCCATATGGGGCTTTGTGCTTGTTGTTATGCGACAACAAGTGTGTGCTTGTTGTTATGCGACTTTGCGTCCGATCCCTCAGAAGACAACGACACCTAGACTGAACAGTAAAGTACAATCGGTGTGTGTGTCGAGAACATAGACAAAAATAAGAAAGTGAGAACGAGACTCAGGGGATTCAGGGATGGGGCTGTGAGGTATCGAGACGAAGGGGGTATATTAACATGACGGGACTAAGGTACAGACTCGAACGTCTCTCGCTGACAGTCTTTCCCCAAGTCTCTCTCGGGGTACGAAAGTGTTTCTCGTTAAGACACAAACGAAGAAGGTCTTGTAGTTTGTGTTGCGGAGGGGCCCCCGGGGACTATAGGTACAATGGTGGAGCAATTACTGAGAGACCCCCTTCCAAAATGCTCCATAGTCCCGTCTACACTTGTCTATACCCTCTTGCCCACAGAAGATCGGAGTACCTCATTTTCGGTGCGACTAGAAAAAACACATAGAAGGGTTCAGTAGTCGTACTTAAATGACCCAAAAATTAGGACGTAGGTGGTAAACGAGACACTAAGACCCCTCTGTGTTCTTTCGTGCCAATGAAACGACCTCCTCAAACTACCGAGTCGGAGTTTTGCGTGATCTTTAAGTACCCTCCCGTCCCAAGGTTAAGAAGGACGACAGAGGCACCGACGTCCCCCTTCAGTGTCGGAGTGTCATAAGTCTCTCTGCTTCTGTACTCCATCACAATAGACCACCGACACCCCTCTCATAGAGCGTGTTTCACCTACGAGTTATTTATAATTAACTTATCTACTAAGTTATTTATTTACTTACTCACTACCCTTTCCCCATCGTCGACTACAGGGGTCTGTTACTACTACGTCACGACAGACCTCTCTTCTTCCTCCTCCCTGTTCTTGAGCTGAGTCCTCCAAGAATCGTGTGCAAGTTGATTCATGAAATCTAAGACGAAGTCCCGTCTAAAAAGTAGTAACAGTCCTTTACCTCCGTGTTCGAGTCAGTAGTCATGCGTTTACTGACCGTACCTTTTTTCTTTATCGTTATTCACCGGTTTTATATAACTCGAGAATGAAATACAGTTCTTGAAAGATTTACGAGATAGAAATGAGAAGTATTGGTTCGTGTTAGTGTTATCTACGAGATAAATAAGGTTTAAACGTCTTTTTACCCTTTCTTCTGTCTTCTATTTTTTTCTATTTTTGTGACATCGGTAAAGGAAGAGGTCCCCTAGAAGGGTTGGATCCCTAGTTTGGACCTAACATCCGTCCAAGAAATGACAGACTCGGTGGACCCTTCGGTAAGAACATACATGCCGACTCTGAGTTTAGGTTCGTCAGAGCAAGGTCTCCGATATAAGAATTCTGTCGGTCGCTCCATCCTTTTCTTAAGTTAACTTACCCGTCTACTCACAGACCCCGAGGAGGGTGTTTCTCGTTCCAGTACAGGTCTGAGGTGGACACCCTCCTCGATTCAGTCAGGATATCCCAACTGAGTCCCTGGTCTGACTCTACACTGACGACCATCTGAGAAGTAAGTACTCGTCCGTCCTCGTCCGGCCCAGTCCGACGTCGACACCTGTCACGACCCGTCCCTACGAGTACCCAATATACAGAATCTGGCAAAGAACGGAAAGAGAGGCATCAGAGATTTAGGTATGAAGGTACGTGAGTGTCTCGAAGTCCAGAGTCGAGATATGTCCACCTAGGGTTTGGACGTAGAGGAGAAGAGTACATAGCAGGGCAAAAGGTAACGTGTAAGGGTTCCCGAAAGACCAACACACGGGAGGTTACGGAACGGTCGTCCTGTGTGAACGGAGTTCCGGTTATAACTGGAAAGAAAGGTTGAGTCAGACCAGATCGAAGAGGGGAAGGAAAGTGGACGGGTACTGTGGTAGTAAAAAAGTCAAAGGAGCCCACCCCTCCCCTGAACTTGGAGATCTAGATAAAGAAAGGGAAACATGTTACACTTTAGTGGACATTTAGGAGTAAGTAAAAAGGAAAAAAGAAGTTAAATCATACTCAAATAAATATAGTTGTAAAAGACAAGGAAAAAATTTTTGAAAAAATAAAACGTAACTCCATATTTGGTTAATTGTTGCAGTACTATCAAAGTCCACTTGTCACTTCCCTGAGTCAGTATGCATACGCATGTATAGGTAAGAGGGGGTTTAAATTAATAGTACTATTTTTCAACGTACTCAAAAGATGGAGACATCGACGAATAGGTCGGTGTGACGGTAGGAATGTCGGGATATTGGGTAGGGACTCAAGTCAAAAAAGAACGAGCTTTACCATGAACTTAAGAACCAACTACGAACGTAGGTCAAAGAGAGAGGAACCAAGGTAGGGGGTGTACGACGGTTTGGTTAGAGGGATTTTACGGGAAGTCTCGTACAGTGAGGAGGTTCGTTGTTCGGAGCTGCAGAGGAGTAACAGACGGTTTATTGCAAGTCTAAGGAATAGCACCGAAAAGTGTAGGTGAATCTAGACCAGAGTTGGGTCACGTGTAAATAACTCAGGACTGAAGCGGGGTCCGAGACGCGATCCACAACATTTACATTTTTACTTGGGGCCTACAAAGGACGGGAACCCCCTTTTTTCTATTCGACCAGGGGTTTAGAGGTCGGTCTCGAGGAAGACCGAGTCCAGGTGTCGACTTCCACATTTCACCCTAAAAACGACGAGAGATCTTGAAGGAGTCGTGAAAGAACTGAGACGTAAGTCTATGCAGGAGTGAAAGTAGAGGTGGGCTGGGAGAGGACGAAACTATAAAGAAGGCGGAACTTCGGTCGGTGTCCATAGAAAAACCTTCTACTTACTAGAGTCGAAAAGTGAAGACGTAGAAACAGTACTACCCAACGCTAGCCAACGTGTTATACCGAAACGTAAATAGACAAAAGAGAGGACATAGAAGCAAGGGTTTTAACTATACGTTGTCTTTCGACGAGGTCTCTCACGATTAATTACACCCAAGAATCTTCTTTCAAGTCGCTAGAAACCATTACGAACAGAAGGTGTTTTAGACTGTCAAAATAGAAAACGGACGGAAGAGTCCCTGATATGGTTCACGTATAATATGTAATTCTTCGAGACGCTTCCCGAAGGGACAACCGAGTCACCCTTTTTCAGACGGACGGGTACGTCCTCTGGTCTCAGGGACTAGACCCGCCTAGAATGTACGGTTCCCCGTTGATTCTAGACTAGGGGATTGATTCGAACACATGGTGTTGGCACCCTGGACACGAGATCTCGGACCCTCGGAGTTGAAGACTTGGGTACACGGATCTCTGACGAGACGTTGTTCTCTTCGGTGTCGTCCCTCTTCGGTGTGTGGTGTTGAGCTCACATCCGGGACGAGTGGTGTTGATCTCTTTTTGGGCACGTCGTTGCTTCTGGGTCGTGTCAGTTTTAATTTGTTTTACTTATTTATTTATTTTAACAGAATTTTTCTTTGAGATTCTTTTACCATCTTATATGTGAAAGTTTTGTATACTTTTATACTCTATATAAGGAGTGCAAAGAAAGAAACATTCTGTCAAGTGTAGACGACTTTTATCACAAGGTACTTTGGGTTGACTCGTTTTATGAAGAGATCTTTTCTTCTGGTGACTCATTATTATTATCAATATGATTCTTTTTGATAACAAAAAACTCGTAAATAAGACACCATCGATGGTGAGGGTCTCGAAAATGTAGGTCAGAAAACAGATTAAAAGTGTTTGCAGGTACAAGTAAAGTTGGACAGAATGTCTACTCCTTTCTCTCCGAGTCTCAACAATTCGTCGTAAGGGTTCGAGTAATAGTGGTTTTTCATCAATTTAACACTCTTCTTTAGTTGGATAGATTGGGACTTGGACACGACAGACTCCCACCCCCGGACAAAAATTTTAGAAAGACTAACGGAGAGCAGTGTTTGTGTATTGTCAAGCACTGAGTTTGTACGAATACTGAACCCAAAAATGTCGGACTAAAATGTAGGCTCGAAACTACGCAATGTTGTGTCTCTCATCTTTCTTGGTGCCGAAGATCCGAGTCCTCTGGACTCAAACACTGGGGTTTAGACGGAAATTAATTGGGACGCAGCAATCCGTTTCTTAAGGAGGGGAGACCCCGAGTCAAAGGAGTCGACATTTTGGTGTCACTCCGGCCTGAGTTATAGACTCGAGGAAAGCGGAGAAACCTGCTCGAGAAGAGAGACGGTCGAAAGACGCTACTTATCTTAATCTACTCGGGAAACAACAGGTAACACGAACGGTGACTCTCTCAACTTTGAGAGGGAGTTTCCTTAGGTCGTGTACCGGTTAAGTGACACATCTGAGACTCCGGGTGAGTTACTGGGTGTCAGTGACCGTCGGACTCCCTCTCTTTGTAACGAAAAATGGTTTATACAAGAAGGCAATATCATATAAAAAATTACACCTTGTAGTTTATTTAAAGTTTTAAAATAAACCTATTCTTATTTACTCACTTTTTTTTTTGTCTACCCTATGTAAAGGAAACGTTATATGTACACTAATTTTTAACTCCTCTTCTTACAAACATCTTTTATACCAAACCTAAAGGACTTGGTTTTCGAGAGCGACTTAGCAAACTTTGAAAGTTTCGTGGTTATACATCGACGAAACCGGTAGGAAGTTACTTGGTAGTTTGGGGTCAACAGGACCTTTGGACGGACGTAGGACCCTACGCTAGAGGTAACTCGTCGATTTTACCGAATTTGAACAGGTTCCATTCCACGAAACTGACACCAAGTGGGGAACCCTTTGAAGTATGTTTGCTCTACAGGCAGAGGCCTGGGGTCTCGGTATTCACCGTCTCGAATCTCTTTCTTCTTGTTGTTATTTCCGAGTACAACCAAATCCCCAAAAACACTTCGTTTCGTGTTTTAAAGTCTCTACCCTTTACTCTCAGATATTTTTACCCAGAGTGAATTAATAGAGATGGGTCTCTCGTTCCTTAATTTTTTATCAACTTCATCGGATTCTCAACCGTCACCGTTCCTCTTATTGGTTTTTTTTTTTTTTTTGGACTTCTAAGAGAACGATTAATTTTAAGAACCTCTGAACCTGAGGGTTCCCTGAACCCAAAATTGCACTCGAACGTGATCAATCCTATTACGATTATAATAGTAAAATTAATACCGTCGATCGTAAATAACTCGTAAATAGTACACTAAAGTAAATAGAAAAATTGTAGACATCATCTAAGACAACCACGGACGATAGATAAAAAAATAAATAGGAAAATTGTAGACAGTGTCTAGAACAACCACAGATCGCGACTGTTGAGTCTCTAGTGGTCAGTTGTCAGAGGTTACTACGGTTTCCTTTTTTTACAAAAAGACGGTCCGTCACAGGAGACCGGTATCCACTTGAAACAGGGTGACGTCACCCTTCGGTTTTTCGGTCCTACAATTTTGGTGGTTCTCATCAGTCGCTATCTGTAACCACTTATTTATAGGGTTGAAGGAACGGGGAGTCGTATTAAGACTCTACGTAAGATATCTCTAACAGTCTCCCAGGGGTCACTCTAGGGACCCCCTTCAAATCACTGTATAAGGTTCTTGTGACTCGACAAGTCACCTTCTCTTTTTTTGTGGGTACTCTGTCAGATACTCCTCTTCGAGTCTCTCAACCTCCGTATAAGTGACCGCGTGATGGATTTGGTCTACAAGTTCCTCGGTTCTCGTCAGGGACGAAATCGAAACACCTAAGAGGTAGATCCAGATACACGGTGTCCTATGGACCCTCTTGTCTGAATCCTGGGACCTCTTTCCGAGTCATCTCAACTCCCAAACCATTTACAGTTCAAGTTCTTGGATGAAGAACAAAAGGGGGTTTCGTTACCTTGGATGAGAAAAGTCCCAAAATTTTTAGTGTACGTAAGATAAAAGAATAATATTTTCGTTTTATACGTGTAAGTATATCCTATACTTTAAAATACTTTTATAGGTCTTTACATATGGGTATTAAAGAGATGGGTTTTCTGTTCATAATCGTCAATTACGAAATAATACCGTTGATCTTAGAAAAAAAAAAAAAACGGTGTGGTGTATCGAACACCCTAGAATCAAGGGGTTGGTCCCTATCTAGGTCCGGGGGTCATCACCTTCGTGTCTTGGGATTGGGGATCTGGTGGTCCCTTAAAGGTCGATTACGAAAATCTTACCTAAAGAAATAGATATTTTAACCCCGTTATTTTTTTTTCTGTATGGAACGACTAAACGATACTCTTTATTCACTAAATTACGAATATAAAACGAATCCTGTCAGGACTGTGTCTTGTTCACCAGTTGTCACTAATCAATAATATACTAAAAGTTTTATATGGTTTGTAAAAGGAAACGTTAAATGTATTGTAAAGTAATGTAGAAGTTTTTTTATCATTATTAGGTACGTTTCACGAGTGGTTAAATGACCACAACGTCACCTTGACTTATTTATTAGAGTCTTCTTTAGTGAAAAGACAAAGTGTCGATCATACACCGTTTCGACTCTAAATTTGAGGACAAACGGAAGGATATTTAAAAAAAAAAGGACATTGTGTGGTACACCCATTGTTGTACTTTTCTAAGAACTTTGAAACAATGAAGGTATACAAACACTAGGAAAGAGTATTAAGGAGAACAATTATTAATCATCACTTTGGTGATTGTGTTTTTACTGGTTATAAGAAGAGCAAGAACTGTTGTTTTGTGCACCCTTGTCTCCTAGGACAAGACCCAGTGAAGGAAGACACGAAGTCCCTTGAACGAAATTACTGGTATGTGAAAGAGTAAACGAAAGAGTTAAATAGAAGATGTCGTAGTAGGGGGGTCGGTGATTTATATCAGTAGAAAGGTGAGATTCTTCTACAAAGGGAATTTACTGTATGGTATATATAATCTGTTGGACGAAATGGTTTCTCAAGGTTTTAGAGACACTAAAAATTGTTATTACATGAAGAGCGAGGGTAGTCTCAGGTCTCAACCAGTTACACCTCCCAGAGACACAGTATGCCAGTAAGTTCCTAGGTGCTAGTAAGGTAGAGTACCAAGACGACACAAGAACCAGGGACCCTAGGACAAGTAAGTCGACGTCATACCCCCCTCCCCCCTCCGCTATTTTATCTCCGGGAAGTCACCTGTCAAAATACCTGGTCCTAACATTTACTGCACGTAGTAAAGACGAGTATAATCCAACCGGTCTTGATTAATAAAACAGGGTGGATACTCTCGTTCGACCCCATACATCAGTTCCTTATCTTCTCTGGAGTCTACATTTTCGTGGCGGACAGAGTCAGTACGTTACGGTTCGTTGTGGAGTAGAAAGACAGAAAAACGAAGATATTGGGAACTCTCTTTTTGTTTTCACTGGTTGGAGACATATCACACAATGTAAATTGTCTCGTACACTGGGTGGAGTCGAGAGAAAGAGGACTTGTAAAATGTTAAAAGACAATAGAGACTGGGACGGGACTAAGTGGTGAGAGTTTCTATGGTTTCCAGTTGAGTTTGATACAGTTTTAGCTCACACATCTTGTCTCGAACCGTGTGTGATCCTTCTATGAATGTAAAATAACTTACCTACTTATATTACACATTGAAACCCCTATAAGTTGAAGAAAGAGACGCGTTTCTAGGTAACTAGAGTAAACTGGAATCTGACACAAGATTTATGACGGACTCGGGAGGTGTTCGTCTACACTCTTTCTTATACTATATGTCACAAAGTAATCCCTACCTGTGAAAACCTTCCCTCTCCGTTCTATATTCTAGTCCAACTGTCTCTTTAGTTTAAAGCGACCTTTGGACTCTTCTGACCCCTTTGGGATTCAGGGGACTCCAGATTTCACACATATCTGGGAACCTCAATGGGAAGCAACCTGAACTAGAGAGTAACCGATCCCAGACAGTGTCCTTTTCTTAGAGGAACCATTCGACCTCGTTGACCCCGTCTGGTAGTTCCTCGTCTCTCGGTCCAAGAAAACAATTCCTGTCAGAGACATACCGTGTCAAGATCCGGTTGGTTTACCCTCCCAAGACTACCATTTCTGAGACGGACGTCACCTTCTCTGGACCTAAACTAGGGACCCAGTCCTTCTAAGGGGACCTCTTCCCGTGATCTGTGGGTAAGGTCATAACAACGAACCTTATAAAGTACCTGTCCCCTCAGGTACCCCAGTGTTTCTCAATCTATATTTGCTCGTTGATCGTGAAAATGAAAGCGTCATACCTGAAACGAAGTCCTAGATTATTCTCTTCACTAATAAGTTTGACAGTAAAGTTTTATTATACCATTTACACAGTTATTTCTGTACGTCTCCCACGAGGCTCAGAAGACCTCATGTAAGACTGTATAAACCTATTATTCCCACACCGTCACCCCACTATGAAGGACTTCGTAAACCAAGGACGAGACTGGAAACTTTGTGCGTATCCTCAGTTGTCTTTCTCTTTTACCTATCTCTCAGACGGTCTGAGATACTTAATAATGATAAAAAATCATGTACTTCTGTTTTACTTTACAGTATATTTAACGTTTATTTTTTACAGACCTTATAAAACTTTTAATATGTTATCGATTTGGAATAATTTGTGAACGAGACACAGTCATCCCTGTAACACTTGTTGTTACCGCTTATGCAGAGAACGAACAAAACGGTAAGAATTAGAGTGACTGGATGGTAAGAAAATGAAAGGGGGAATGAAGGATTTGTAATCTAGATTGATTAGAAAAATGGATCCCAGGGAAAACGTACTCAATGTAAAAAGGATCCAATCAAAAGGATCCAATCAAGAGTGATTGGAGGTCAAGATCGTCGGTAATGAAGATTTGATCGGATAGAGTTCACCCTAGTAAACTACGAAACTTATTGTAAAGAGTTAATAGAGTTCCTACCATGTATTATAGTAAGAGTTACGTGTCCTCCTTTCCCTAAGGTAATCCATGTTACCTACCGAATTCTCTAATCCAAAATTGAGAAAACCCGGGACCCAATCTTTCCGCAGAGATCTGTCTTCTGGGGTTCAACAATAGACGTAGGAGTTGGAGGAAGGACTATGAGTTGCGACAACTCTGTAAAAAGGTCGAGGGGATCATTTAGATATCATGGTCTCTCAGGCGTACAGGATTTGAAAGGGGAGGGAAGGGGACGAGTATGGTTGAACATTAAAACTAGAAATAGAAACCGGGTCACTACGGTGGTAAGTGAGTCGGTGGTATTAGGAGTTATAGGGATTTACCCTATGGGTCCCCTGATACCTCAGGAGATTTTGCGGGAAGGTAAAAAGAGAAAGAGAAAGACAAAAAAAAAAAAAAAAAAGTACTTAAATAACGACAAATAGAAGAGGAAAGACCTTCTATCATTTTGTTACTATGGTTTTTTTCTTTTTTTCTTACACACTTTTTTTAAAGGAAAAGGGGATTATGTTTAGTTTTAATAAACATAAACAATTTAATAATAAAAGAGGATAGGTTTAAGAACGTTGTTGGGGAGATTGTGTACGTGTGTGTCTCTGTGTGTGTGTAACCTTAGAGAGTTAAGGTTGGAGGGGAACGATGGTGTCGGGTATGGTTGAATAATTTCCCTTTAATACAATACGGAGACAAATATTACGAAGTCTCGAAGGAACTAAGGAAGTGTGTTGGTAAGAAAGTAGTTTTCGGTCTCCGTTCAATCCTTGGAGGTGGAACAGTGACACCGTTACAAGATATTTCGAGGGTTTATTCTTTCTGATAAATTGTGGTAGGCTTGTTAATCTCCCGATCTCCACAGGAACCAATGAACGTCGATGGTAAGTGTATTCGTCAAAAAATTTGACCTTTGATAAATATAAAGTACTAATAGAAGTATGAATCTCTGAATCATACACAGGTTGTTTACAGGATATTTATAAATAATTACTTATTTATTTACTTATTTGTTTACTTATAGTAATTTACGTATGTTGAGGAGTAAACGTATAAGTTTCTAGAGGTGGTACTGTAAAAGTGAAGGAAAAAGATGGATTGTGGGACACTTTGGTACTAAATATTAGATGTTAGGTCGGTTTGTGGCACCCACCAGTACGAGAATTTAGCGAAAAGTCCCTAAACAGTTGTGGTAAGAGAGGGAGAGTCTCAGGACCAAAATGTGAAAGGGAACAGTTTTAGGGTGGGTAGTATAGTACAGTATAAAAGAATAAAAGAACTACAAAGGGGAAAGACTAACTAGTAGTCTATAATTAAGAGATAAGGATCTTTACGATATCGAGTCTTGACACACGGGAATAGTATAAGAAAGACCATTATGCCAACAGTGATGTGTCCATTACTCCGGGGTAGACGTATAGAAGGTACTCTTAAGGTCACACTCTAGAATCGACTCCAACAGACTCAAGGATAAATTTGTCTTTGTGGTACTCGGAACATCTATTCTACTACGACTACTATGTCTCAAGTCAAGAAGTAAAAGTCAGTCAGGACTTCGGTCGTTATAGACACGGAATAGACATCAACCAAGAAACAATAAGAAAATAATGCACGATATTAGGATGTAAAATTTTTATGTAAGTTCAAAAATAGATTCATCCCACTTGACCCAAAGACAATATACTTAATCTTTTATCGGACAGATTAAGTATCCGTCCCTGTTACATCGTGGAACGGAACCAAAGATTTGTTCGGAACTAAAGGGAAGACAGGAAGGAAAGGAGGAAGGAAGAGAATGACTCAGGTTCGAGTGTGTCCAGTTATGTAAATCTCTGTCAAACAACTTGTTCTTTATCTCTGAAATACACGTGCACAGGTATCCTGGTAGAACGGACCTTAAGGTTTCGTGAATGGTTGAGAGAAATTCAAGTTCAAATAATCAAACATTTTCCAAGGACACTGACTTAAAAGGTCAGGGTGTTGAGAGGATCCCATCCCACTCATGATCTCCTCCGTCCACCCTGTGAGTCCCACGGAGTAAAAACTTCTTCCGTAGGGAGAAGTGTTAAGACTGTCACTCGTAGCTCGTAGAGGAATATAAAACAGGGGTCCTCGGAATGAGTGGAATAGAATAAGGTCCGGAAGTCTTAGTACCACTTTTAACTTACTCAATAATGTATATTTCAAAAATATTATACTTAATTATGTATCATTCACAAGCTATTTTTATCCCATACCAACACGACAACATTAATAATATTGACGGTAAGAAAAAATAATAGTAGTGACACTTTTGGTGGTAATATATAAAGATGATGGTAATTATCGTTAGTAAATAACTATTAGTAAACTGTGATATTAATAAACTCGAGAAAACACTCCTTCCAGAAAGGGTACGAAGTATGAAAAACTCGTTTTATTACCGGTTTGTGTGTCGGAATCTTTCTACATCGAAAACGTAAAGTACGTTTCTACCCGAGCTATTTCGTGTCTTTACCAGACCTGGATTGTCTTCGTCTTCTGTAATTCTTCTCCACCGTTCTTATGTACCTTCTTGACATGTTTTTTCTAGAAGTACTGGGTCTATTAGTACTACTACACTAGTGATTACATCTCGGTCTGTAGAACCTTACACTTCAGTTCACCCGGAATCTTTCGTAGTGATGTTTGTTTCGATCGTCTCCACTGCCTTAAGGTCAACTCGACAAAGTTTAGGACTTTCTACTATGACACTTTCACGACGTGAGTTATACGGTCGTTCAAACCTTTTGAGTCGTCACCGGTGTCCTGACCTTTTCCAGTCAAAAGTAAGGTTAAGGTTTCTTTCCGTTACGGTTTCTTACGAGTTTGATGGTGTATTAACGTGAGTAGAGTGTACGATCATTTCATTACGACTTTTAAGAGGTTCGTCTGAAGTCGTTATGCACTTGGCACTTGAGGGACTACAAGTTCGACCAAAATCTTTTCCGTCTCCTTGGTCTCTAGTTTAACGGTTGTAGGCGACCTAGTACCTTTTTCGTTCTCTCAAGGTCTTTTTGTAGATAAAGACGAAATAACTAATACGGTTTCGGAAACTGACACAGCTAGTGTTATGTGACACCTTTTAAGAAGTTCTCTACCCTTATGGTCTGGTGGACTGGACGGAGAACTCTTTAGACATACGTCCAGTCCTTCGTTGTCAATCTTGACCTGTACCTTGTTGTCTGACCAAGGTTTATCCTTTTCCTCATACAGTTCCGACATGTAACAGTGGGACGAATAAATTGAATATAAGTCTCATGTAGTACTCTTTGCGACCTGACCTTTTTCGTGTTCGACCTTAGTTCTAACGGTCCTCTTTATAGTTATTGGTGTCTATACATCTACTGTGGTGGGAATACCGTCTTTCACTTCTCCTCGATTTTTCGGAGAACTACTCTCACTTTCTCCTCTCACTTTTTCAACCGAATTTCGAGTTGTAAGTCTTTTGCTTCTAGTACCGTAGACCAGGGTAGAGAAGTACCCTTTATCTACCCCTTTGTCACCTTTGTCACAGTCTGAAATAAAAAACCCCGAGGTTTTAGTGACGTCTACAACTGACGTCGGTACTTTAATTTTCTGCGAATGAGGAACCTTCTTTTCAATACTGGTTGGATCTA
>SJYO01000233.1:5641537-5975593 GCA_006410555.1 Capra ibex | reverse complement strand
CTTGACACCACAACCTCTTCTGAGAACTCTCAGGGAACCTGACGTTCCTCTAGGTTGGTCAGGTAAGACTTCCTCTAGTTGGGACCCTAAAGAAACCTCCCTTACTACGATTTCGACTTCGAGGTCATGAAACCGGTGGAGTACACTTCTCAACTGAGTAACCGTTTCTGAGACTACGACCCTCCCTAACCCCCGTCCTCCTCTTCCCCTGTTGTCTCCTACTCTACCGACCGACCGTAGTGCCTGAGCTACCTGTACTCAGACTTACTTTAGGCCCTCTACCACTACCTGTCCCTCCGGACCACACGACGTTAAGTACCCCAGAGTTTCTCAGCCTGTGATGACTCGTTGACTTGACTTGACTTGACTTGAAATTACAGGAAATGTTAAAAAAAACGTAAAATTAATAAGTGTTATTATAATTAAATTACTGATTTCATTAGTAATAAAATTCATTATTTTATCGTTGTGAAAGGTCTCTGTGTCTATTAGAGAGATTATAAGCATCTGATAAAGAATTGAACATGTATATTGAAAGACTTTAACGACTTTCAGTTATNGCTACCTACACTCAGACTCACTTGAGGCCCTCTACCACTACCTGTCCCTCCGGACCGCCCGACGCTAAGTACCCCAACGTTTCTCAACCTGTGCTGACTCGCTGACTTGACTTGACTTGACTTGAATCTCTTCTTTCGTACTGACGTCGTTTTGACCCTTCTCAAATTAACCAAGTTGTAACTGTGCCTCGTCTGTGTATCGAGTTGATTGAAATCCTTTCTTCAAAGGACCTTTCTCTTTTAATCTTCTGATTCTGGTGGGGGTGGGGTAGTTTCCTGTCCACTGTACTACCAAATGACGAGTACGAAACCCTGAGGACCTAAGTTCTCAATCGAAACGGTAAAAGACTGACACGCTGGAACTCGTTCATTAAAGGAAAGGAACTACTAGGCACAAGAGTGGATATTATTATCTCACATCAAGTCAACCAACATACTGTTACTTTGTACCGTTACGGAGACCTCTTCAATCGTGTCGAACGTACGTGATTCGTAGGGTAAATTTCCCCGATAAGGAAGACACCTACGTTTGGCTCGAAATTGATTTATAGGAATTAATAATTGGAAGAAGTAAAAGGTGGGAAAGGGTTGAAGTGAGGGAATTCTCTTCATCTTTATGAAGTAAATTTTAATGACAGTAATCTCTGAGTACTCTCTAGTTTTTTTTTTTCATCCGTAAGAATAAAAAGAATCTATTACCACACTATCCATGCAAACAGAAAGAAAGAAAAAAAAAGAAAGAGAAGAAAAAAAAAAAAAAAACGGTGTGACTCGTCGTACGTCCTATAATCAAGGGGTTGGTTCCTAGTTTACACACTATGGACGTCACCTTTGTGTCTCATCCTTGGTGACCTGAGGGTCCCTTAAGGATTTCCGGATAAGATGGAAGGGTAAGAAAGACTCAGAGACCAATAACAGTACAATCATGCTGTGACAATAGGGACAGGGAAATGGGGATCGGGGGTAGATTCCTAATAGACGAGATCCGGTCACACCGGACCTTTTAGTACTTTGAGTTTGGAGGACAGAAACTACTTCAACTCAAAAACGTTCCGTTCTGTTCCTCCCGAAGTAGTAGTAGAAGGTGGTAGGGGTCGTGGACCAGTCGTGGGAGTTCTCCCCCACCTCCCGAATCTAAAATCTTAGGTTCAAGAAGTTAGTTCTCTTTCTTCGTATCAAAGGTTATAAAGTAAAAGATTCGGACAGGGTTCTGAAAGTAAGAGACAAAAAAGATATATAGAGAGTCGGGACGAACTAATTCATCGACTGTGGAACAACTATTGAAAGATGGTGACGGGAAGTAGGAGACTAAACCCTAACTACTATAGAGGATGTCCGAGGGACACCTCTAGGATACGTCTGTACCGTGGGGATCCGTTCTACGGAACAGAGACTCGGTATTGACCGTTCAAACTATGAAAGTCTAAATTTGACCTACCTCCTTTCGTTACGACTTATCCTGTGACCTGTCCTGATCTACCCCGACAAAAATCGTTCTTTTCTTAATATCGGAGGGACCGGTGATGTGCAATGGGAAAGGTACCAGTGAAACCCCTTATGGATAATAGATATCTAGATATCTAGATAGATACCTCATCCTTTACCGTTGGACGAGGTCATAAGAACGGACCTCGGACAACCCGAAGTAGGTACCTCAACGTCTCACAGTCTGTACTGGCTCCGCTGAATCGTGTCGTGTCGTATCTAGACAGATATTGACTTAAGGAAAGAATTTTCTATTGAGTCCACGATTACGACCATAGAGACTTTCTTCGTCAGTGACTGTACTTGGGTCACTTTCCTCTCTTTTATAGTTTACACCAGAGTCCTGGTAACGGGGACTCGGAAGTCAGACTTTATATTAGAACGAGGGACTCTCGTTGTCTCCTCCACCAACCGGAACTCGTTCCGTCACGTTGTGGAAAACCGACTTTAAGGTAACTGTGCTCCCACAAGGAAGGGAGGGTGTAGCGAATCCCTTGAGTGTGTCTCCTTGTAGACCGGTCTACGTTAGATGTTTTGTACGACGCTTTGGATAATCGAGGGAGTTCGGTTACCCTCGGGTGGATCATTTGCTCGTCCCTTCCCGGGGTACCACTTAAGACCTTCGACTTTAGATGGAGTGGGTCCTGAGTAGAAAGACCTTTCTCGTTTCAGATTCGGTTATTAAGTGCGACTCCAGACTGGCGTAGACCCTTTGACAGAACCTTCAGTCCCGGTAATTGTGGGTTCCCTAGTCAGTCCTACGGTTTGGTGAGAGATAGTCAAACAGCGTTATCTCTCCTCGTTCCTCTCTCCCCACCCTTTCGGGACCCAACAGTTATCGTCTAACAAGGGTTCCTCGACCGGGACTGAGTCATTAACGATATAGAGGTTCAAGACACGGTTCACGAAATCTACGTTTCGAAGTAAACGAAAAGTGTTGTTGGTGTTCTAGATACGTAGTCAGGGTAAAACACCTAGTCCGTATACTCCGGTCTCTCCCTTAGTTTGATAGAGGTCGCGTGTATCGAACACTCACGTCTCGGTCCTTCTTTTGGGTTCAGATAGACGAATATCGGTGTGATCCTCGGTTTCGTAGTTGAAAGACGGAGGTCTATGGAAGACGTCGAAGGACGGTGTCCCATCTTAGGAGATCTAACTCCCTCCTCGACTTTACAGTGTTCGAGAGAGTAGAGACTTCGTGGTAGACATTCGTGTGACTCTTTCACACAAACGTAAAAGAGCCCACGGGTGTTAGTACTTATCCGAGAGAGTTGGAGAACCCGATTTCCACTTCTAGACACCCTCCTTTCCCGTGAAAAGAGGAAGTAGTAACGAGTCCACACTTCCGTTCTTTCCCCTCCTGACCTCCTCAGTGTTCTATTAATCAACTCGTTGAAGTGCCCAAGGTTTGAAGACTAAGGTTAATTGGAGACACGAATCAAGACCGGGCTAACAACTGAGAGGGGTACTACCTGGGTTCGGGGGCTCGAACACACTACACCTAAAGATCGTCGAAGGGACCCCCGGACTACTCCTTTTCTGGTTAACCTAAGTACTGGTCCTAGCGATACGTCCTTTTATTCACTCACTAATGTCGTTTTCGAGAGTCTGAGTCCCTTCGACTAGGTCCCGGTCGTGAAGGTATCGAAAACTCGTGTCTTGTAGACTCCTATTTGTCTACTGAGTCTGGACGTTCGACTCTGGACTTAGTCGTCGTGGGTGCTTATTGGTTGGTGGACAGGTAAACCCGAAGAGAGACGGTGAATTGTCGACGTAACAGTTGTAGGAGGAAAGGCATAGAGAATAATGAAGAGTAAAAGGTTCCAACTACCCTTCATTATCGAGGAACCTCACTACGAGGACTCGAAGGTGTCTTAACGTTTCACTGAATCCGGTGGCCTAAAAAGTAATTCTACCAAGTTTACGAGCGGCGTGGAGAAGGACAGACACGTTAGAACCTTTACGAGGACTTTTAGAGACAAACGAATAGGTACATTTCACAATCAGCGAGTCAGTACAGACTGAGAAAAGTTGGGGTCCCTTATATCGAGTGGTCCGAAGAGAAGAGCACCTTGAGAGATCCTTTCTTATAACCTCACCCATCGGTAAGGGAAGAGGTCCCCTAGAAGAGTTAGGTCCCTAGCTTGGGTCCAGTGGACGTACCGTCCGTCTAAGAAATGGTAGACTTGGTGGTCCCTGGAGGACGTGTCCCCACAAAACCTCCTGTTTTACTTTATAACATGTATTCCTCTGGATCGTGTATCGACCATGTATTAATAACGAGTGACGTCTCAAATAATAATAATGATGACAGTAATAATAATGACTCATATTTAATGTTCACTTACTCGGACGGTATCGACGGGATTATTTTGGCCTTAACCGTTGAATTTGTTTTCTTCAATAGTGTCAAGGCCTCCGACCTTCAAGTTCCAGTGTGTCGTCTCAACCAAGGCAAACTTCCAATGTCCTTCTTCGACAAGTATGGACAGAGGATCGAAAGTCACCATACGACCGGCCGAAACCACAAACTATTGAACGTCTACGGAGGCGGCAGAAACGCAAGTAGAGATGAACCGTAAGAGGGGTACAGACACGGACGAAAGTTTAAAGGGAAGCAATATTCCTGTAGTCAAGACAACCCAATCCCAGGATGGGATGCGGTCATACAACAACGACAAATCAACGAATCGGTACAGATTGAAAAACCCTGGAGTACCTGGTATCGGGTGGTCTGAGGAGACAGGCACCCTAAAAGACCCGTTTTTATGACCTAACCCAACGGTAAAGGAAGAGGTCCCCTAGAAGGACTAGGTCCCTAACTTGGGAGAAGAGGTACCGAGGACTTAACGTGTACCTAAGAAAGGGTGACTCGGTGGTCCTTTCGGGTACGGTTATACTAAAGTAGAGTTGAGATTAATATGGACGTTGTTGGGATAAAAGTGTATTTCCGTGTAAAGGTACGTGGGCCACAATCCTGTAGTTGTATATTTAAAACTCACTTGTGTCAAATTGGGTATTGTTGGTCATACTATAAATACTATAATCTGGAGACATAAATATTGGTACACAAAGAACTTCCTCGTCGTGTAAGTTGAAGGAAGTCACTTGTACAGATACTTTATCTTTGTCTGAGTGTCTGTACCTCTTGTCTAAAGACCAACGTCCCCCACCCCACCCCCCCTACCTAACCCTCAAACCCTAATCGTATATGTTTGATAATATATGTACTACCTATTTGTTGTTCCAGGGTAATATCTCGGGTCCCTTGATTTAAGTTGTAGTACTTATTTGGTATTACCTTTTCTTATACCTTTTCTTACACACACACACACACACACATTCATGTCCACTAAATGTTATACCACAATTAAAGACGATATGTAAGTCTTTTGATTCTAGTACCGTAGACCAGGGTAGAGAAGTACCCTTTATCTACCCCTTTGATACCTTTGTCACAGTCTGAAGTAAAAAGACACGAGGTTTTAGTGACGTCTACCACTGACGTCGGTACTTTAATTTTCTGCGAATGAGGAACTTTCTTTTCAATACTGGTTGGATCTGTCGTATAACTTTTCGTCTCTGTAATGAAACGGGTGTTTCCAGGTAGATCAGTTCCGATACAAAAAAAAAAAAAAAGGGGGTCACCAGTACATACCTACACTCTCAACCTGACACTTCTTCCGACTCGTGGCTTCTTAACTACGAAAACTTGACACCACAACCTCTTCTGAGAACTCTCAGGGAACCTGACGTTCCTCTAGGTTGGTCAGGTAAGACTTCCTCTAGTCAGGACCCACGAGAAACCTTCCTGACTACGATTTCGACTTTGAGGTTATGAAACCGGTGGAGTACACTTCTCAACTGAGTAACCTTTTCTGAGACTACGACCCTCCCTGACCCCTGTCCTCCTCTTCCCCTACTGTCTCCTACTCTACCGACCTACCGTAGTGGCTGAGTTACCTGTACTCAAACTCACTTGAGGTCCTCAACTACTACCTGTCCCTTCGGACCACACGACGTTAAGTACCCCAGCGTTTCTCAACCTGTACTGACTCGTTGACTTGACTTGACTAGATATAAAAATAGTAGTACCCGGAACCTTAATCGTGTGCAGTAACTATTTTCTCACATGGTCCACGTCAGGTATCGAACACTACCCATCTTCTTGGGGTTGATCAGGTACCTGGAGTAAAAGGGTAGGACGGGGGAAATGAGGTCAATTAACTGAGAATCCCCAGGTCGGTGTGACATCATATCTAGTGACAGGGTTATTGACTGTCGAAGCCGTGTGAAAGGTGTTAGTTATAGAAGGTAGATTTAAAGAAAGAGATTTCTAACGTATTTAATAGTGTATATACGTTTATACTAATACTGAATTAATGATCCCGACTAACCACTAATTAAAAAACTAATACTAGTTAGTGAGGAGTGCTTAGTATTATTTCGTAAGTCCCGTTAGCCGTCCTACGATTATTACGTCAAAAGAAGTTTTTCTGGGGGTTTCGTCAGTCTTATACCAGAAACGACTTTAGAAGTAAAACCTTTCTTTACTAGACTTTTTACGACAAGTGTACCCCCTTTTTTCAGTTATTTTGATACTTTTCACGAATTATAATGAGTATTTATTTCTTTACGTCATATTTCCCTCATTACTCGAATTGGGTAGTTTCACTGTAAATTTGTAAATATTATTACGGGTTATATCTTCATTTAAAGTTCCTAATCTGGGTAATTACTTGTGGTTACGTTATAAAAACTTCTCTTGGATAGTTGAAACAGGTTTAAGTTTTACGTTAATAAAAACTGGGTTGATATGATGAAGACTCTTAAACAGGACTTCGTACAAGTATTGCAAATGATAAATAGATGGATGGAAAGAGGTATGTACTTGCATTGTGTCTCGAAAAATAAAATTGATTTCTGCGGACCTTTGTCTGTGGTTACACCTTGACAAATTACTTCACACTATATATGTGTACTATGTCAGGTTCCACCGTTAAACTTCTAATATGTCTATATATATGAATTACTGTACATTTCCACAGGTTTCAGATGGTTCACCTTCTTCGTTCGACGTTTTACATGGGTCTCAGTTTAAAATAGTACATAGTCTTAGTATACGACCAACACAATTTTGTGTCAAACGACCTGGGTGGAATCTTAAAGACTCAGTTATCCAGACCCCGTTTTGGACTTTACGACGTAAAGAGTCTTCCAGGGTCTACTACGACTGTGACTACGACGACCAGGATCCCGACTTGAAACTTTAGGAAAGTATGACTCATACTATGATGACCTACAGAAACAACGATAACAAATCAGTGATCCCACACAGTCTGAGAAAGCACTGGGGTACCTGACATGGGCGGTTCGAGGAGACAGGTGCCCTAAACAGTCCCTCCTTGTGACTTCACCCAACGGTAAAGGAAGAGGTCCCCTAGAAGGTCTGGGTCCCTAACTTGAGGGTAGAGGATTTCTAACCGTCCTCCTAAGAAATGGGGACTCGATGGTCCCTTCTGATGACATGCAGATGAAGATATACTTATATATGTAAGACTTTATTTTATTATAAAAACCAAACCCCCGTACTCTGACCGTTTGTCTTCTCTCAAATTTAAAACAAAAAAATAAATGTAACGAATTTAACCATGATTGTAAATACTGATATGGGTATAATTATTAAAACAAAAGTTTTTATTACGGACATTCAGTGAACTTATAGTGTAGGAGAAAATACGTCTTTTTTAAAGTAACTTACTGAATATTTAAGGTTCATAAAGGAGGAACAGACATTCATCTCCTCCGTGACATCTGTTCGTGACAAAATCAATAGATGACGACATACTGTCTCCTGGGGTTTGAATCGTTCAATAAAAGTCGTCGTTTCTAAATAATAGAGTGTATCAAAGACTCCAAAGGGCCAGGTCTTCAAATCGACCCCCTCAAACCGAGAATTTTCCAGTGTCAGTTCGACGGTCGACCCTGATGGTTGAGAAGTCCGAAACTTGACCCCGATCTCTTAAGTGGTGGTTAAATGAATGCACGGATAACCGTCCCCCGTCGAAAGAATGAATGTCAAGGAGTGTATTCTGTTCAGTAAAAATTAATACTAGACCCTAGAGTTTGTCGAACTTTAAACATTATACTACCGAATAGTGATCTTGTTTTATAAAGAAAAAACGTCAGGTAGAATTCCTTTTTTCTCTATGATTAAAATGATTTCGAAACGTCGTACTCCTTTGGCTCCGTGTTTCAGAGGAAAAGAACGAACAGGTGTACAGTGTTTATGATTTCGACTCTAAGGTAGGGTCCGGAAATTTGGGTGTCGGACACAGAATCGGTGATATATTGTGCCTTTACACTACAATAGAACAAAATTTGTGTTTAGAGGAACCTCCTTTCCCCATTCCCACTCTGAGAAACAACTCTACCGTCTGTCAGAATTTGAAGTAAGTTCCTCCACGATTCCTTCATAGATCGAGGAGTCAATAAAAGTCTTATTTTCTACTACTACGATAAGTCTTCAGTGTCTAAGTCATACCGGACAAGAGCCATCTCTGAACAGAAAGATCGGGGGAAGGGTGTGGTTATCACTTCTACGTAAACGAGACTTGGTAATTGAGAGAGACCGAGGCAATGGGACCACTGGTCACCGTAAACGTTCCGTCGACCAATTCCAGTATCCAGTCCGAGATCGATATCTTTTGTGTTGGACCCGGAAACAGAGAAGTTATTGGTTCGACCAGAGTGGTTGTCTCTCCCGATTAACCGGGGTAGGGAAACTTTGCTCCTGGGTCGTATCGACCCTCAATTATTTTACATAGATCTTCCCTTGTCCGAGTTCAATTCTAGTGGTTCCTCTCCAACCCCTGGATGTCTAAGGACTCAGGATTGGGTCCGGAGGACTTAATGTTAGAGAACTTCGAGTCCTTAGACGTATAGAAAAGAATTTAAAGAGTCGATAAAAACACGTGTCGAAACTTTGACTGAGGGGAGAACACACGGAGACTCCTGCTAGATCACCTTACCCCCGAAACCCACGACTCGACCCTTTTTATACCTTTTTCCTTAATCACATATGTAGAACAAATAGAGAGTCCTCACGAACACCGGTGACCTTGTCTACTGTTATCATGCCCCTCCCCGTGTCTGTACTCCTCTTCTGTTATAAGGACGGAACCCTTATAACATTCTCATCAAGGACCTAAGGGAGTTCCGGGCGTCTTATTCATGACTCTAAGATCGATACAAATGTATTCGTCTTTTCTGGAGGTTCCCTCTACGTTACGGTGGGGAGTTGAAGGACTTGTTCCTGGGGGAAACTAACTCCCCTACTATTGATCTCGAAACCCACTGAGACATCCTCTCAGTTCACGCCTTTCCCTTCCGAACTGGGATGACCCACATTCGCGGTAGGAACTGAGACCCAATGGGATAAAGGGTTCGACGTTCCCCGGTAGACACGTCTATTGACCGTATCTCTGACCGTCGGTGACCTTGAGTAGGAACGGGACTCAAGGAAACCTTCCGTCGGCTCTACTTCGGATCCAGATTTAGATCTAGACCCAGGTGGAGGGAGTTGTGGAACCAAAGGGAATTGTAGAGATCTATAACCCTTAGTATAAGGACACTACCAGTGATCGATTCGAACTCAAATGTAGCCCTGACCGTCTGACCGGGACAAGGTCGACGAGGAAGTCAGTACAGGCAGTTCTCCGGTACAGGTCATAGAGAAGGTAGGTCATAGAAACGATCCGTAAAGGCATACAATAAAGATTGAAAACTTCCGTAGCCGGACCCTCGGGTCGAGAATGAGAATCCCATAGAAGAAAAGGGACCTTAGCCCCTTCTCAGATACCATCGACACTGGTTGTCCTATTACGGTATCACCACGTTTCGGTCTCAGGTCCGAGTCTAACACTCCTCGACTGTAGAAGGTGAAGACAGAGACCTTTATGAGAGAGAACCCAGTAAATTCAAGTCTCGGGAAGACCTCTCTGGTGATATCTCAGGGACCCTTCGTACTACTCCCTTTCCTCGGACCTACTCGACTCGTAGGACGATTCTCTTGGACAAAAGTACTTCTGCACGTAGGTGGACCCTAGAAGTCTGGCTCGGTCAGTGACGGACTTACGGTGGGCCTCTAGGGTCAGCCACGGTGCTCGTCGTCGTCTTCTCCGGATGACTCGGGAGGAACTTAAGGACTGGGTGTTTTAGGGCTCTAAAAACATCTATATTAGTTAATCTACTAAAAACGAGTGTCGGTGATCTAAACCCCTATGAGTAAATCTACCGTTATCTGTTGACCTTGTCTTAGAGTTTCTTAGACTCACTTCGGTAAGATTTTGCCACTCACCAATTATGGGATTTCCGGTAGATAGAGTTCTCGACAACAGCCGGTGTGAACTGGTCTGTCTCTCTCAGTCGTGTAAGACCCTCGTCTCTCCGGTAGTCGAGACTCCCATCCCGTCACCATGGACTATGTGCGTTCTCTGATTACTTACCTAGTTAGGTCAACCACTTTGACGGGTAAAGTGTGTTTCCGGAGCAGAGGAAGGAAAGGGACGTCCCCCACTCGGAAGTTCTTTTTCGACAGTTTGTGAGGTGAATTTTCTCAATAAAAACAAAGTTTGCAAAAACAAAATTGCCCCAGTTTTATTTCCTTTCAGGGACCTTCTGGTTCTGTGTCACTGAACCCTCTCATCTTACGTCGCCGAGGATCGGACTACTAAGTCGACTAAACTAGGAACAGGAGTCCTCATCGGACCCAGACCCACCCCCGCCCACCCTTCTTCTGTTTTAGTCACTTGGGACCTTTGGGTGTCGACGTCCATCTCCAAAAGTTAGTCTTCGTGACGGTTTGGGTCGAAAGTCGTGGTCACGAGGGTCCTTTTTTACGATCGCTAAAAGGTCGATTTTGAGAGAGAGAGGGGGGTGGGGGCTGAGGGGGGGGAGGGCGGGGGAGGCGGGGCCGAGGAATAACCTACTTTGGTCCTCGGAGGTCTAGGAGATTTTGGAGTCAGGGTCTTTCCGTTTCCGTTGGGGACTGCAATGCAGGTCCCTTTTGGTCTAGACATGTCCGTTTCTCCTTCACGACTCCGGTCCCGGGGCGATTCTAATGACCGACAATTATTCCTTTCTGTCTTCGGTCCTCCAAACTACAGGTTCAGCTGTTCGTCTCCAATTCCCCTCTCGGCCCGTCCGAGTAAACGTTTGAACCAGGACAAAGTAATTTGCTCTCGGCTCTGTCGGACAGAGTCAGGTCGTCTCTTCCTGGAGTAATAGGTGCATCCCTCGTTCTCTATTCTTAGAAAATTATTAACGACCCTTAAAAAAATAATACTACACCTTACGGTTAAATCCGGAGAGGAGTGTCCGACCTATATTTGTCGGAGGAACCCTCAATTTCGGCGAGGGGAGACCGACACCAGTAATTCGTGTTTCTCCTTTCTCTGCCTACAAACGACCCTCTTTTCCCCGGGTCCCCGGGGAGAACCGACGGTCCTCGACCGAAAAAGATGGTCCGTCGGAACCCTGACTGACACGATAGAGGTCGTGGAAGCACCTTTGGAACCACCAGTCAACGGGTCCAAATAGTAACCCCCAGGAGGAAGGATAGAAGTGGGGCTCAGAGGAACTCTGTAATTTTTATAGACGTTCTCCGACTCGCCAACAAAAGAAGGTGAAACGTTTTACAGGTCACATTTCTAAAGTTGTCTCTGAAATACTGCACTCTCTCTGTTCCGCACGAAGGACAAGACTCGTCGATAATTGTCAGGTCACTTTTACTTTACTTTTGTGCTGTTGTAATAATACAAAATGGACCTACGGGAAACGGATGGTCTCTATCCGAGAAAGAAACAAAGTAACCCTCGAAGTTCTCCTCAATCCTAAAGATCTAAGACATCTTGAGTAGACTCCGTAACGGAAATTCCATTAGATCCTTTCCTTTCTTTTGACTTTTTCCCTTACTGAAAAAGAAAAACTTTAAAATACATAAAAGCTGGTACGACCCAGAAGGAACGATACCCGTTCTTAAGGAGACCCGTAAGAGATCAACGGCTCACCCCCGACGAGAGATCAACACCACGTACCTTAGGTCCCGTGTCCGAATCATCGACACCGTGTTTCCCAATCAACGGGACGTCCTTCACCCTAGAAAGACCTGTCCCTAGTTTTGAGACACGGGACGTACCTGTCCGTCTAAGACACGGTGACTCGGGGGTTCCTTCGAGACTGAAAAAAAAAAAGAGAACTATACTCAAGTGGGGTCCTAACCACCTTCTTAGACCTAAATACTACGAGGGGAATCCCTGGAGAACAACCTTCGGGGTCTAACCTTTCGACGGAGGTCCCCGTCATAAAGTAGTCCGTCCCCGACGTCAAGTGGGAGTTTCCGAATCCTCTCCCTACTAGTTCCGAGTCGTTCCGGGTGTTCCGTGACTAGGAGGTCGGGACCCGACACGGGCCCCGAGAGGAGACTAGGGTGTGTCGACCCGAAAATCGGGTTGTGTGGTTTTCTCAGGGTGCTCACCCGGGAATTAAGAACGGTGGCCGGAGAGGAGGGCAGGTCGGGAGCGGGGGGTTGAGGGAAGGAAAAGGGGAGGGAAAGGGAGGGATGTAGTACGGGGCGTCCATCTATGACTTACTGACTACCACTCGAACTTCAGGTTCCACGGTCCTCGTTACTCCGCAGTCTCCCCGGAATGACAAAGGTAGAGGTACTCGCTCCCGTACCACGGGTCCCGACCTCCGACCCCCTCGACAGACTCGTAAAAGAGTCACGGACGAAGAACCGACTTAAAGTCTCTCCGGTCTCCTTCGGGTCACCACGAGCGGGGTGGGGGACGCCCCGACACAACTGTCGAGGCTCCGAGGGGTCCCACGGACCACGGGGTCGTCGAGGGTCCGTCCGACCGGCGGACACGTGGAACGAACGGATGAGTAACGACGGGAAGGCTGTAACGGGTCTCGTTATTAGGTAATGATACTTGCTATTATTAATAGACTGTTAGTGTTGATCTCCCAGGACGCCCGGTTCCTTACACAACAATCCTAGTCCTGGGGGACCAAAATTCATTACACAAGTGATGAAGGATCGTCACACCGTAACCTCCTGCCCAAATTACACACACTCGGAGTCAAACAAATGGACATCATTACCCTACTAGAACCATGGATTGACCCGGGAGTTCGTTTCCCTATTTCTCCGGTTCGACGTGTGTCACTCCACTCCGTCCTGTGTCTCTTCCTTTCCTACCTAGACACCATATCGAAACTACTGTGCGTACCCTGAAATGGTGGGGAGTCAATTAACGTCTCAGAGTCAGAGAAATGGATCATTTACCCTTTTTAGTATGGACGGTTCCACCAACTTTCTTAAGTCAAAGTGACACTTTACAGGACATCCCTCCTACCTCCTGTTCAGAGTAAGTGTGGTTCTTTCGTCTCCACCTCCCCGTCCCACGCGTACGAGTCTGAACTGAAAGTTCCGGAGAATAACAACCGGAAACTTGAAGTACAAGAACTGTAACTGAAGAAAGGTCGGGTCCGGAGAGGTTGGACCGAATAGAAGTATACACGGATCACCACCAGAGCAGTGATTCCCCACAGGTTGGGAACGTTGGGGTACCTGACATCGGACGGTCCGAGGACTGTCCTGACATCGGACGGTCCGAGGAGAACGGACCTAAAAGGTCTGTTCTTATGACCTCACCCAACAGTAAAGGAAGAGGTCGACTAGAAAGGTTGGGTCCCTAACTTGTTTCCAGAGAACGTAACGTCCATCTAAGAAATGGTTGACTCGATGGTCCCCTTCGGGTATACACGTACCTGGCAAATATACGGGAAGATTTGGATTCCTCGAATAAACAAAATAGACCTTACACAGATAAAGAGAAAAAAGTGGTTGACTGTAACATATGTGGGTCTTCAGTCGGTGAGGTTCACTCAAAAGAACAAACACTCAGTGTCTTACTATATGGTTCTCGTCTTGAGTCGTAAAAGTATACTTTAACGAACGAAGAGAGTCATTACACAATTTTTCTCAACCGGGACCTACTTCCTTCGACAGGACAAGAGGACAAGGAACGTTTGGACTTAGTCTTCGGAACCACTGACGTCTTCAGAAGTCTCAGTGGTAGCAACAGAATTAGACCAGTAAAGGTCGACTCCTCTAAGAACTCGTTACACAAGAGTTGAACTTACGTGTGGTCCCCATTCGATCTTACGGCACTAGCCTCGGGATCGAGTATCTCAATCTCTACCTCCACTCTTATCGTCGTACCAGAGGTCAAGTAGACCACGAGGTCGTTGTACGATAAGTTTTAATTCAAAGTACACGAGGTCGTTGTACGATAAGTTTTAATTCAAAGTCTCCGTTGCAACTGGAGTAGGACTAGACTCGTGGGAGTGTGTGTACGAGAAGTTGAAAACGTCGACGATTAAATCAGAAGATTGAGGGATACGGACTCGGGAGGAAGGGTGGTGGAAGTCTACGGACGGAAGAGAAAGAAGTCCACAGACGAATTTTCTGTGGAGGAGGTCCTTCCGAAGGGACTGGGACGATAGATTTCAGTTTGTTGAAGGTACTAAAAGAAGGGGACGGAGGACAATTCAAGAAACCATTATGATCAACGTTACTTTTGACAAAATAAAAATGTTAATAAACGAACTCATAAAGAACAGAGAGGGACACAGTATACTACAAGTACCAAAATTCTCAGAAGAAGAACAAACAGTGGGATCGGCCCACGGATTTTACTCTAGACCATATAATCCGCAAACACAGACAACTTACTTATGTCCTTCCAGGTTTCCTTGAGACCCACCTAATACTTTATCTTAAACCTCTGTTCCTCAAAGGACTTCTTTTCGTTGGGTGCTTGACGAGCCCCTAGGAACCATTCACTGTATTGGGGGAATAGAGGGAAATAAGAAAACGTCTCGAAAGTCTACACTTATTCACGGGGGGTCTAGTTTCGGTCCTGTTTTAATCCCGAAATCCTACTATTGATTGACCCGAAAGGACCACCGATCCACCGTTTCTTAGGTGGACGGTTACGTCCTCTGAACCCAAGTCAGGGACCGAACCCTTCTACTGGGTCTCTTCCTTTACCGTTGGGTGAGTTCATAAGGACGGACCCTTTAGGGTTCGTGTTTCCTCGGACCGCTCGATACCAGGTACCCTAGTGTTTCTCAGCTTATGCTGAATCCCTAATTTGTTGTTTTTGTTGGTATTGATTGATAATTATCGAAGTTAAGGAAGACATAGACTTTGGGAAGACGTGTCCTTCTTTCTTAGGAGAAACCTACCACTTCAACTATTCCTACTTAACCTTAAGATTTGTTTCATGACCCGATTCGGTACACCCAGGAAGAGCGAGCAAGAACGTACTTCACGAAGTTTAACTACTGTAGGGTCCCTTCGTCCAGATATTTGTAACAATCTCCGTCTGTGCAACGTCTAAGACGGTGTTGACGGAGAGAATGCATTGAGGAGTTAAGTAACGTTCAGGTTGGAGTCTCGATCAGTTTCTGTCCGGTCGTCTAGACGGTGTTACCCTCGTCCATGAAGATGTGACCGATTCTCGAGAACACAGTTTCGACCTACCTCACCAGAAATTTAAGACCGAAGGTGTGGTGTTCACTGAACAGTCTGGAACCTGTTAATTTAATTAGAGTGATTCGTTCGAAGTCAAACTACAGACGTTTTATCCCGATTCTCATGGAGGGAACACCCTAAATACACTTCTGCTTTACTCATTACTACCTCTTTTTGAGCGATTATAATAATATTACGTAAGACCCTAGAAGGGGTGACATCAACACTGAGTGTCACAACGTATGAGAAGTCAGTAGATGAAACGGCTTTAGATGAATGATTCTGAGAGACGTTGGTTGTTATGCAAGACACGTACTGTTATAACTTGTCGGCGACGGGAGTCTCTCAGTTGTGGGGTCACGTTCCCTTACGGTGTACATGTCTATTAACCCTTTGTTGAACCCCTTAAAATTTCTTTCCACCCTTTTACAGATTCCGTGGGTCTCCTTACCCACTAGAGTAAAAGAACCTGAGTTGTACCTTTCAAACTTCCCTTTACACCGAAAATTTAACTTCCGATCCAGGTCTTTTGCTGTCCTCTCTCCCACACACACTTCCGTGTCCTCACACACTCTCCTGGTGCAGAAGGACCCCCGCGACTCCTAAGTCCGACACCCCATCTTACGTGTCCCCAGTTCAGTACCGTTCATGTTCTACTCATTTTGTCTGAATCAACATGTCGATCTACCTCTTAGACGGTTATGTCTCCCAGGTGACGTCCCCTGAACGGTTACCCGTCTAAAACCATAAGCATCCCCCAGAACCTTGGTTGGGAGACACCTATGGGTCCCTACTGATGTGAAAGAACACTCCGGGAACCTCTTGGTTTCCGTAGTCCTCCACCCACTCCCCTCTGAACGAACCGACCAAACGTAATCTTTACCTCGTTCCCACTACCGTCCATCTTGTAAGTTCTTCGACTACGTAAGTGGGTAAGACCTCTACTATTTCTGAGTAGACGACGTCCCGTGACCCCGTCTCCCTCCTTCCGGTCTCCGGATAACCTTTCCAAGTACCTTTTCGAACCATTTGCCCGTCGTATCGTTCGTAGACGCACTACCTCCAAAAACCTCGTTGTTGCTTTGAATTACCTTTAGTAGTCTCACCTGGACACGCGGATAGGGACAGTCGACAAGCAGTCAGGGGTCTCCTCGACTCCTTCGACTTTATTCAAGACGGGGTAACGGAGTTCGGACCCTTCCACCCCGGTCAAACACTGGGCTTCAGACTCAAGGTTCCTCAAACCGATTACAAGGTAAGTCTGATTACCTTGTCAGGTGTCGGACGATCTAGTGTGAGAGGTTGTTATAACAGAAACCCTATGTAGGTAAGGGTGAAAAAGGGAAACCAACAATGAAACCGGTACTGTTGAGGAAATCCCACCCCTCCTCTCTCCGGGGTCTTGGGTCGTCAATGTCGTTGTCTACAGGTGACCTTTACTGGAAACAAACGACTGGAGAGGGACCTTAAGGACCGGTGGACATCCAATCAGACTGGAAGGTCACTCAGTTCCTCGGTGCTTCTCTAATCCCTGTTTCTACGAGGTACCGAAACATACCCCCAAGTTCGGACGGTCCTTTTCGAGACGAAAATAAAAGGGGGACTAAAAGTAAAAACCAACGTGACCGAGAAGTGCCACCGTATGCCCAAGAGGCAACGTCGATCGTCCGAAAGAGATCGTCACACGCCCTCGAAGAGAACAACACCCCGTACCCAAGATCACACTCACACGAGTCATCAAACCCGTGTACCCGAATCAATGGGGTGTCGTAGACCCTAAAATCAAAGGACTGGTCCCTAACTTCGACGTAGGGGACGGAACCCTCCGTCTAGGAATTGGTCACCTGGTGGTCCCTTCAGGATCTTTTCGATTCAAAAAATGACATGTAGAGGGTAGTAATCATGGTTGTGTCTCGTAGGTTTCTACAAGGGAAGTTGATCTGACTAAGAGACTACTAGGCTGTCGTGACGACAGTGTCTACTTCCCGATGTCGCACGAAAGTCTCTTTTCCCGACCCTTCTGACCCCGTCTCAGGACGGATACGGTGACCCCTTTTACGCTCTCTTTTGTGTGTGTGTATGTATGTGTCTGTGTGAGTGTTCCCTTCACCTTACACACGTACCAGTCAGTATAGACCGAGAAACGTTGGGATACCTGATATAACGTGACAGGTACCGTAAAAGGTCCGTTTTTTATGATCTCGCCCAACGGTAAACGAAGAAGTCCCCTAGAAGGACTGGGTTCCTAAGTTGGGTGTAGAGGACGCAGAGGACGTAACGTCTGTCTAAGAAACAGTGAACTCGGTAGTCCCCGTGATATTCCCCCTATTTTATTCTTAATTTATTCCTATCTATCGTAAACAACACCAGAATTGAACATAGTCTGTTACATCATGGTCTGTTGGGATGTTCCGTCCTTGTGATGGTAGGGATAGTTGAAAGGGGACTTACCGACGTTTCTTCGGGATTCTGCAGGGTAAAGTGGAAGATCTGTCACCCGTGTCGATGGGAGAGTCCACCATTTAGGGTAGTACCTTGGCGACAAGAGTCTTTGGAGGATAATGAAGGGTAGAAAAAAATCTTATTGTGGGTTTCAGAAGTGGTCTCTACAGTCTTGGTGGGTGTGAGTGAACAGAGGTGGGGAGAGAGGGAACGAGACGAGATCAGGGAGATCGGTACGACGACGAGGAATCTGTCTTCCGGAGTCCCGGAAACGTGCAGGTAAAGGAAACGAACCTTGTAAGTAGGACGTGCTGAGACGTCTCGAACGAGAGAGTAAACCGAGTACAGAAACGAGTTTGATGAGAGCCTTTTCCCGAAGAGACTGACAAAATGATTTTGTCGTAACGAGAGACACCGGACCGTGACACAGAAGTAGCATTGTGTGTGGAGGACTGCATAGTGTACGAGAAAACAGATGACAACTGAGACAGTGGGGCTGATCTTGTAGTGAAACACTTCCGTCCTCACACGACGTCACAAAGGTGAGCATAAGAGCTTCCGTTTTTTTCACCGACCGAAGCCCTCCAATAGGTTGTTTATGACGGCTTATATTCTACTCACCTCTTTACTAACACCCGGTTTAAGTTACGGGACTTCAATAAATTAGGAAGGTAGTTGGGTTACTTCCTCATAGGTAAGAAGGGGGATAAAACGTTTACTCTTTTGCCTTCAAAAGTCGTCACCCTATTGAACGAACCACACCGTCCTCTACGATCACCCGTCCTCTCGTCCCTGACATCGGGTCCACCAACCTGACAGTCTAGGTGTCCATTCAGTTGACTGGACCTTCTTTTACTTCTAGTTACTTCCAGTGGATAGGGACTTACTAGGTCCATTTCTTATCAATGTACGGGTCCATAAACGGTAGACCTAACACATGTCTCATCTAAGGAAACCATCCTTTTTGTTTTAGTGTTTTTGCGAAGATGAGATGTTAGGTCCCTACCGTCCCCAACGTCTTTAGCGAGGTCCTCTTCTCTCTGACGTCCAAGCGTCATACAGGAGTCGGGACGTAGGGACTGAGTGGGACACTCGAGTCGGAGTTTCGGTTCTGGTTGTATTTCGTCAATGAAGGGCTGAACCGCCACCCGTGACCCAGACGTAACACAGACTACGGCGAATTTGGAACGCCGGTAGGGACCACAAGGGTACCACTCTTGGAATGAAACACGAACACAAGTCTTATATGTCAGAAGATCTCGTTCAGGTCAGATTGGGATAAAGTTGTAGCGCTTCTGTAGAAAAAAAAAAAAAAATTATACTGGACCGTGGAAGATGGACGAAGGTCTAAAGAGTCAGGGTTGGACGATGGACGGAAAAAGAAAAACGAGGGACAAACACGGAAGGTACTATGGGAGAGCAGGGTGAAAATAGAGTAGGGGACACTGGGGGAAGAAGTCCAGAAAGAGTAAAGATAGAGACCTAAGGTTGGTCGTGTGTCTGGGACTACGGTAAGGTCCTGGAGAACCATAGAATTATCTTTAAGTTTAAGGTAACAAATTCTAGGATCTTAAACCACGGTAATTGGCTTTATCGTCTTGGGTCCGTTCCCCCCTCCCCAGGATTCCGCCTCGACTAAATTTTAAATTTAATAAACGTGTGAAACTCGGTCGTGTATATAGAACCATAACTAGCTTCGAGAAACCTTCGATAAATGCAAAAGTCGTGTGGATATTCTGACTCTAAATATGACGTAAACCACAAATTGATCGGAGAATTACGTAGAACAACTCGGTATCATAACCACCCGTATAACATTTAAAATCACAACCACGACTTAACTAAACGAATCACCTCAACTTAAATCCGATAATTTTATTTATTTATTTTGTTTATTCTTCCTGGAGGTCATGGAGTATAGTATAATTTTAGTTGGTTTCCGTCTCTCGGTGTCGGAGGTCTCAGTCCTAAGTCACAAAAAACACCTTGGTTGAATCTCACGTTTCCTAAAGAGAGTCCTACCGGAGAGCATCATTTGTGATTGTCACACCTTAACTCCCGCTCTGGTGTCACACCGGACACATGTACGACTAAACTTTAACTCTTTTGAACTTGAGTGTGGGATTGAAATAGGTCTGTGGGTATCGACCTAGAAGGACAAGAACCAAAGGTTTCCTCACCGGGTCGGTTAAAGAATCTCAAGATCGAAGGAAGATCCGTAGATCTGTTAACGTCGACCTAAGACTCTACACAGGTCGGGAACTCCACCTCGTTCTACCCTCGTCGAGAGTCGTGGGTTCCGACCACGAACCACCGTAGAGAAATAAAACGTTGGGGAGTCTTAGTGTCCACCCAGAGTTAATAAAAGTATAACATCACTGAGATTACTTGGAATCACGTAGAGTCTTTGGACTCCTCGGTTCGATTACAGTCGTGTCCCATTTATGAAAAGTTTTCTAAGTGAGGTCTATTCTCCACATAAAACAGAAGATCTCGACCCCCCACCCCCCAAGAAAAAAACAAAGGAACTTCGAGTAAGGTAGTCTGACAAAATAATCGTAACAAAATATAACTTTTTTCTTTAAATCCCCCCTTTTAAGGCTTTAGGTGGCTGTTAAATATTGACAACGACAGGACCAAGAGACTTTACCATCAAAGTAAAGTTGAAGTTAGTCACGTTCCCACGACCAATTAACCCGACCTAAAAATGACTCAGAGTTGTGTATGACCCCTGGTCCGTACTAGTTCTCCTCCAACGGTAGTTTTCAGTAGAGACTTCCTCCTCGTCCAAGGATCTCCGACCTACACTGAGGTCCTCGTCTTTGGGAGGGAGAGAGGACTCGACCCTGTCCGACCCAGAAAGACCCAATCGGAGCAGAGAACTAATCGGGGAAGTACTAAAGGGTGTCTACCTCGTTAGGAGAGCAATATTTTATACTCGATGACAGAGATTGTTATGAACTGGAACTGTACTCTTTATATGAACTAAATAGGTGCGAAAGTTGAGATTGGAGTGAGATTGGAACTGAATGGACGAGAACCCAAGGTAGTCTCTTCAATACAGAAGAACTTTCACAACTTCGGTGTCCTTTCGTTTCCTTTTTTTTCCTTTCTTATATTTATCTACAAACATAAACACATGAAAGAAGTATTAGATATAAAAAAAAAAGTTATCTTTTACAAATACCCCGTAGGAGAGTTGTTTCAATTGATCCAGAAACCGTTTATCTGTACAAGTTGTAAGTTCTATTTTATAAGTCGTCCGGGACCTCTCGAGGAGATCGACTTTACATCTTACAACCCCAGGTAATTCACTTCATTTCCCGAAGGGGTTACAGAGTCGTCAATTTCTTAGACGGACGTTTCGTCCTCTGAGTCCTCTGAGTCGAAACTAGGGACCCAGTCCTTCTAGGAGACTTCCTCCTTTTATGTTGTGTGAGGTTATAAGAAGGGACTTTTTTTAGGGTACCTGTCTCCTCGGACCACCTGATGTCAAGAACCCTAACGTTTCGCAGCCTGTGCTGACTCTCTGATTAGTGTTCGTTTTCCACCCTATCTTCGACAAACCCTTCTGTATGTTTATGACGCAATTCCTCAATCTCGTTATAAGATGTCCTGTAACCGAATAGGACTTCCTCAAAAACTCGTTCTCTCACACAACATGTTAAACATATAATCTTTCGAAAACGACTACTTTAGAAACCCATCTATCCTGTGCCTGCTCGAAACTCGGTACCCCTGATTAGTTCCCTGTTAACGAGATCCTCTACCCACTCCTCCAGGGGTTTAGTACTCATTTAATATTACGATAAGTGTCCACTCTACTGGCTTCCCCAACAAAGGACTTTAAGTATTAGTGAGACAGTGATGTGAGCGGGTGTTGTGTTGGTGTTTGTGTGTAGGGATGGAGTGTAGTATAAAGGTATGGTCTCACTGACGCGAGTAAGTAAAGACCTTATCGTAAAGTTTTTGTTATCTTCAGTGGTACTGCGAAGACAAAGAGAATCCTATGCTAGAGAAGTTGTGGGACCTGGGTTCACTCCTTGACCTCTTTCTTAGTTGTAACGACTAAGGTGCTAAAAAGGCAGAAGGAGCAACATCAAGTCGTAGGTAGGAGGAGAAAGGAGACTGACAGTCGGCACGGTCGCTCTTCAATAGTGTTCGGAGGAAATACTTGGAGACAGGGAGAAGTTTCGTCACTATGATAAAGTTATTTTACAGACACGTTTTCTAGCGGAACACCGATTTTTTGTTTTTGTTTTTGCTAAATTTGTCCGAGACCAAATAAATGACATTAGCCCTGTCTCTCTTTAACCTAGACCCTATTAATTTCAGTTTAAGTAGTTGTGAAACCCCTTGTCGTTAAAACCTTACCTCTGAAAGTTTTTCTCTACTACCGACCTGATCTTGTCGATCGGAACCGATTTAAAACTCTTTCCCCTTTGTAAAGGAACTCATAGTGTGACTATGACTTCATGTGTCGGGTCCCTCACTAGTTTAGGTTTGTGGTCAATGGGGTTCAGAGTGGACAATATTACGGTAGTGGACCTAAGTCCCGTGACTCCCTAGTCGACCCAATCATCTTATCAGATAAGAGAACCTCCAAAGACACGTAAGGAGTATCTACCTGCATCCCTCTCCTTTACTAAACCCCTTTCGTAAGACGTAGAAAAAAACACGCAGACCACGAAACGATGAAAAATTTTGATTTTAATCCAAGATCCACGGTACAGTTAAGGTTAGAACGGTTTTCCCACACTACTCTTTTGTCGGTAAGACTCACCGACGGGTCCGTAAACCGTCCTATCGTTGAGACAAACGTGGGTCTCAGGCCGGTGAATCATTCCTGGACTCAAATCCTAAAGGGGATGTTAAGGGTGAAATGAAAGGGACCCTGTGGAAATTTTTATTGATGAATCGCAACTCGGGTGATTTGTAACCACTAGTAACAAGATCCCCGAACGATAGGGGCAGAGATAAAGGACGAGGGAAAGCTGGACCGTATCTCCTGACGGGAAGGAGGTCGAGTAACGTGGGAACAAGACCCTAGACATGCATTATTTAGAACACTCAAAGGAAGGAAACACACTTACATTACTTTTACACGGTGGGTAGTTTTACCGGGACCCTAAAGGGAAGGGGTTCCACCCTCGAGCCTACGACTCCCTCGGGGGTCCCCGTTGATTATGAAGGAGTGACTCATCCAGTAGTAGACTTATAATAATTGAAGTCTCTCTTCAAAATCCAAAAGGTCGTATCTCCCTAATTTTCTCTAAACAAAGGTCGGATGAGAGGTGTGTGTAAAAGACGGTCACAGAGACTAGGAAAGTCATGAAGAGACGACGATTCAGTGAAGTCAGTACAGACTGAGACACTCTGGGGTATCTGCCGTCGGGTGGTCCGAGGGGACAGGGACCCTAAGAGGTCCGTTCTAGTGACCTCACCCAACGGTAAGGGAAGAGGTTCATGAAGAGATCCATGAGTTTTTATGGTCGTTAAAAACTCTGTTCGGTTCCGAAAGGTCGACGGGAAACATGTATGTACGAGTAGAGAGTCGAGAAAGGACGTAGTGGGTTTCTTGAGGATATGGAGGCAGTCTAATGAGGTCCGTAAAAGAAGAGACACTGAGAGGGTCCTTCTTAATATAAAAAGTGGGAGATGGGTGAAGTCACAAGGAAGTAAGTAATTAAGTACGTCAGTTGTTTGTAAATAGTTTTACAAATTAATTCTGTATCTAGATCCACGACCTTAATGTCGATCCTTGTTTTATTGTAGAGACGAGAGTGTCTCTAATGTGATATCTTTCCCTTTCTCTTCATATTATAAAGTTTGATCCGTCTTTTACTTCCTATTCCCCCTATCTTGTATTCCCTCACCCACAATGAAATATATCCCACCAGTCCCTCGACAGATACTGTTTTACTATAACCTCGTCTTTACTTCTTTAAATCCCTTGTTCTAAAAAGTCCTTGTAGAAAACCTTTTTGGGTTTACTTTACAAACCGGTTTAGTTATATCGATTTTATATACATGTATCTTTCATAGTGGAAAGATATTAAAGAGTGAATGGAAACGATGTCGTACGTCTGGGGACCTTTAGTTCCTGTTACTACATGAGCATAGAAGGTGTCCCAGTGTGTTTCAGACTGTGTTGACTTCACTGGATCGTGTCATACATACATGTTTATAGGTCAGGGTTTACAGTTTCACCATCATAAATAGATGAGTCATTTACGAACAATTCTCAATCTTACTCATTAGAGTATTTGGAAGACTTATTAGTACCTTTTTCTCTATATGGTACTGTCGAATTATATACTCCTTTGACTCTGTCTCTCTCCAATTTTTGTAGCTGTAAACGTATCGGTTCTTTATTCGTCACATCAAGTCTAAGACTGGGTACAGACATCCTGGGTCTTGTTTTTATAAAGGTACTATCAGAATGACTGCCTCAGTCTCATCTAGGAGGATGTTCGGACCCCAGCCCACCTTAAATGTACCATTGTTGTCCGTAGGTACGTGACTGGGCGGGTCCACGTACGGAGGGAAAAACCGATAGAAGGTAGTACGGGAACTGTCAGGATTTACGGCGTAGACACTGTAAGCCACACGGTACGTCGGGTAGCCTCCCACAACGTACTCGTCTCGAACCTCTCTTATCTCGAACGAAACCCAGGGAGAAGTATCTACTGACTACTTTTCCAGTTCCCTCGTGGTCCTTTAGAACCACTCCTTACCTCGTCCCACGTCCCACATTTCTTATCTCCTTCCCAGAGTCCCTGCTACCTACCTCTTTAAGAGATACACGGACAGAGGTCGATTGTCCCGAAAGGGACCCCGGGTCCAGCCCTCACTCTTCCTTTCTTGTTTCTGTGGTGAGGACCCACCCCGTCCACTGTCTCTTGGTCTCATAAGACCCTCGTCCCCGTCAACCCGTCACGGACGACACAGATGTCATTCGTCCACACCCGTGGTCGTTGGTGTCAGATCACCCTCCGGGGCCCCGGGTCCGAGACCACCTAAATGGGACCCGGACCTACAAACGGAACCGTCAGGACTTCGCAATCGGAACCGGAACTGTACTAAGGGGTCACCGGTCTCTCGGTCCGGTCGTGTGGACTTTCAGTAATCGAACCCCAGGGTAAAACAAGAGTGTAAAGGTTCGTCACTGGACGTCGGTACACACTGCCCCGTCCGTGAAATAGTTGACCGAAAGGGTCGGGTGGGGTGGGTGACTGGAAGGACAGAGGTAGTCAGAGGCGGGTTCTTGACGATTAGGGGGTTTGGGTCTCGATTGTTCCTGGAAAAGAAAGGAGAAAGTTTTTATAAACATTCTAAACTGATAATAAAAATGTTGGGTAAATTCAATCAGAAGTAGTAAAAAGGTAATTACTCTTGAGACTCCGAGTCTCACCAATTCACTAAACGGGTCTTAGTGTGTCGATTATTCCATGTCTTAGATCCGACATCATCTCCGGAAAGACTAAAGTTATCTGATAACTTCACACCCGGAGTGTGTTGACAGGGGCGGTGCGCGAGACCAGTCAAGTGGAACGAAGAAGGGTCGATGCTGTATGCTTGGATGGAAAAGAGAATAACAACTGAGATCCGAACTAAACAGATTTGTCATCAATGGATTTTGGTAAGGAGAAAAACAATATAAATGCCGATGTACCCATAGAATTAAAACGTAAGAAAATTTCTATAAAGGAGATCTTTGTATAAAAAGATCGAATAGAAATATAAAGAGATTTCGTTACGAAGAGTCAGTCCTTGTAAAACAGTCCCGTATAAACCGTTATGGACCTCTGTAAAAACCAAGAGTGTTTACCTCGGTCTCCCATCGAGGGTCATAGAGTATCCATCTTCAATCTCTATGACAATTTGTAAGATATTACGTACTTTGTCGGGAGGTGTTTGTATATATATATATATAGGACCGTTACGTCCTCTGTACTTTCTACGTCCAAACTAGGGACTCAGTCCTTCTAGGGGACCTCCTCCCGTACCGTTGGGTGAAGTCACAAGAACGGACCTCTTAGGATACCTGTCTCCTCCTGACCACCCGATGTCAGGTTTCCCAGTGTGTCTCAGACTGTATTGACTTCACTGGATCGTGTCATAAATATCTATACACACATACATATATATATATATGTATATATATATATATATATATATAAAAAAAAAAAAATGTATGTGAATAGGTCGGGGTTTCCAGTTTCGTGGTTCGACTCTTTTACCAGACTTCGGTGGTTATTCACGTGTACTTCTACGAAAGAAGGTTGACACCTCATGATCTTTATTTATGAAAGTAACTGTAATACCGTGATCTTCAGCAAATACATCATGTAATGTCGGACGAACGTGGTCTGGTGATCTCGAAAAGCACATGTAGTCGAACTTTGACTGGCACTACTTTTACAAATGTGGTTCCTTTAACCGTCTACGCTGTATCATCCTAAAAAAAGGGTGACCTCGTAAATGGAATAGTCACGTAATAATACTTGTAAGATACACTCTCCTAGAATGTAACAGTATAAATTAGAAGTGGTATGAGACTTTATTGATCGAGGTAATAAGGTTAAATTGTAATCATTTGACTCCGTCTCTTTCGATTTTGTTGTACAGTACACGTTATGGTAATCATTCACTACCCCTGTCTTAAACTTTGGTCCACCAGGGTGAGGTCTCGTACGTACTATTTCAGATAAGACGGACCAGTTTGTAATTAGTGTTTATTGACATTACGTGACACACAAGGACTCAACCAGGTAAAATCTACCCTTTCACCTATAAATGTAAGTTACATAGTCCAATTGTTTAAACGATTGAACTATTTACTATCTTAAACTTCATAAAGGAAAATCCACTTACATATTTAAGAATTCATTACTTCTAATTTGTTTGAGTGATTTCTAAAAAATCTTAGGATTTTTATCGAAAAGAAATTTAAAACGAATTTACAGTGAAAAGTCATTCTAGAAGGGATTAGTTATAAAATTTTAACATTGGGGTGATGAAGAGGGTCTCCGGGTGAGACGGGGTCGAAGAAAGAGACAAAAGAGGTATCGTGTTTAAGGAATTCTGATACAGACAAAGAAGAAAAAAAAAAAAATTACAGTTGTTGAGATTGTGGATCTTGTCGTACACCGTGCATTATGTGAGAGTGTTTTTCTAAACAACCTACTTATTTATTTACTGTTTATGTTTCCGAAGAGGTTCTTATCTTCTATTAGGGTAGTGAGTGCATTTCAAGATACGAACTATGTATAAATACTCTTTCCGTTTCATTCCACCTTATAAGGGAATCGTTTAAATAATTCGTAGAAAAAGTCAGTAGTTTTTACCTTTTCTGTTTAACCTGTGTATTTTGTTGACTCAAACAAATCGACTTAACTGCGACGAGAAGATTTTATCTACCTCAAAGAGGGAGACAAGTAAGGTCTCGTGATTCATAAACGGAGGTTCTAGAAACTCCCACCTGAACCCCGGGAATCTTGTCTGTAGGTATATATGATTTATTTTCACGTGTTTTACCTTAGATGGTCACGATTCCGAAGGTCTCCAGTACAAATGACTTCTTCCGGAGGAGGTAGTGACCGAGGTACTCACTGTGTTTTTTGTCTCAAGTTTTACAGGAGAATCTATCGTCGTACTAGAACCAATTACGAAGTTGGACGGACTACAATCACCTCTTCCTTTACCGTTGGGTGAGGTCATAAGAACGGGTCCCTTAGGAGTCTCCTCGGACCACCCGACGACTGGTATCCCAGCGTGTCTCAGCCTGTGATGACTTCGCTGAATCGTACGTACGTACGTAACCTCTTCCTTTACCGTTGGGTGAGGTCATAAGGACGGACCTCTTAGGGTCCCTATCTCCTCGGACCACCCGACGACAGATACCCCAGCGTGTCTTAGTCTGACTTCGATGAATCGTCGTCGTCGGACTACGATCTAATAACATCTCTTCATATATTGTTGTTTTTTGTGTCCAGTTGGTAGATTTGAACTTGAAGTCGGATTTACAAAATTGTGTGTGTGTGTGTGTGTATATATCGTTCAGCGTTTCGACACAAACTGACACTTGGACACCTGACGTCATGTGGTCTGAAGATATACATACTTTCACTTTCATGGTCAACGAGTCAACATAGACTGAGAAACATTGGGATGCCTGACAGTCCGAGGAGACAGGTACCGTAAGAGGTCCGTTATTATGACCTCACCCAACGGTAAGGGAAGAGGTCCCATAGAAGGACTGGGTCCTTAACTTGGGTCCAGTGGACGTAACGTCCGTCTAAGAAGTGGTAAACTCGGTACTCCTTGGGGTAGACATGCATATGTCTATGTCTGTGTATGTGAAATATATATTTCATAAACAACGAGTAAAAAAGAAGACTTTAAGTTCGGATTGATCTATCAGATATGAAATGGACTGTTGGCATTGTGCCTCGAATCCGTTCTGAGATCGCAAAGGGCCATTGACAGTCCCTGAGACGGTGTGTCTCACGACTCCTTCGTTCTTATCTGCGGTCCCTGTCCTTTGTCAGGGTCCTATACTAGTCAGTTGTTGGTACCCGTGTCCGTCAGAGAGGGAAGGCGAGGTCGTTTAGTACTACAAACTCTTAGTCTGTCGGGGTAAGGGTCGTCAGTGGATTTTGAGAACCAAAAAAGGAAACAAAGACGTAGATGGACGAAGGTTGTTAAAGGGAGATCAGCCAAGATGACACCATCGTCACTCTCAACAAGACTTCGGACCGACTGAGTGTCTTACGTTCCCTGGAGGAATTTCTATCTAGCAGGTCCAAAGTGGACTGTTTATTCAATCCCCAACTTGGACCCTCAAACAAAAGAAGAAGAAGAAGAAAAAAATTTTAGAAAAACTCTCTAAGACTATTAATCGGTAAAACCCCATGTTGGACAAAACTCGGACACAGACTTAATAGAGTCCAGAGAATCTGGGAGATGTGTCAAAGTCTCCGTTACTATTTCCGACCTTACTTTCTGCCAGGTAAGTACCCTACCCTCACTATTCCGCCTTATCTCGAGTCTTACAACATCTTCCTTCCGAGTTTTTGGATTATTTCACAAGTGTGTCACGACCCCTTTATTGCTCACCTTCCAGATTCTACTTTATCCAACCGAAAGTGGTACTCCTTAGACCCAGTGTTTAAATTTGAGGCATCCTTTTTTCGTCTATCACGGGACCCGGACGACCGTCATGTTTTAGTTTAATAAACTTTTTAGTTAAGTAGAGAGACTTACAGAAATATACATTTTACTTCTAAGAAAATAAAAAGGTAAGTAAATGACCTTACTCATAGGTACTCGGTCAGTAGATGTCACAGTCTTTTCGTCGCACTTATGTCATCCCTTCTACGGACGGAAGTGTTTCGCGTGTCCGACAGTCTCTTCTGTGTCATTCGGTCCTCTTCCCTTGTTTATCCTTACAAATATTGATCAATGTCAATCATTAGCGATCAATTACGATATTTACCTTGTTTATCAATGTCCTCTCCTACGAAACTTATTTAATTTGTGTGTGTGTGTGTGTGTGTGTGTGTGTGTGTGTATCTCCACACTCACATTTCCTGTTCTTCTTCTATTCGTATAGTCAGTCACACATCGGTCCTTTCTTTTTAGTGTCCGGCCCATAAAGTTATCTCTCTTAAATTACGTCCGTGACCGAAATTTTTATATTCTTCCCAATTTTGTCGTTTCTCTTCTACTCTCTTTAGGTCTCTAATCACTAACATCTCTCGGTGACGGAGTAGATTCTGATCTCCCGGTCTCCTTCCTTCAGGTCCTCTGCACACCTTCCACCTTGGCGCCGTCCGAACGACGCTGGTGCTTTTCTATCTGACAGGTCCCCCTCGACCATGACGCTGTCTTCATGCCAACGACGGTCTCCATATCGGGGTCGGCGTCTCTCCCTCTTGAAATGGAATGGACGGAATCCGGACGGGACGATCGAGGACGGTTCAGGAAGGTGACCGTCCTCGATCGACAGTTCTCTCGGACCTTTGCATCGAAGGACATGATGTCTCGTCCACCTCTCTTCCCATCCTTTACGTAGACTGACGTTTTGTTTACCGGACGCACTCACCATCCACTATCTGACCTCCCTACTTTGTCCCTACCACGGTGGTAGTAACCTGACAATGGCACCTTCTGTCCTGCCGCACACACTTTAGGAACCGGGCCACGGTCCACGCGCTATGTGTGAGTGCAAGGACAGTCAAACTACTGGACGAAAAATCACAATTAAAATTATAAATAAAAGTACATAAATAAACCGACGTGACCTAGAATCAACGTCATGCACTCTAGAAGTAGAAGTGACGTCATACGTTTTAGAAATCAACGTCGTACGGTTGATGATCAACGTAATACACCCTAGATCAAGGGAGTGGTCCCTTGGGTCCAAGGGGCGTAATCCTCGTACCTCAGAATCGGTGACCTGGTGGTCTCTGCAAGAGTTACTGGATAATGACTGAGGTCCTTCAAGACTGTTGGTTTAAGTACGGACCCCTACCCTGTAGTCCGTTTCTTTTGACAGTCTGACCTTTTTCTACACGTACTCTCGTTCCGTTCCTGGGTCTCTCTTGACGCCACGGTCTTCTTGTCCTATCCCTGATACCTTATCGGAATCGTCCACGGACCAAAGAAATGTCCAGGAAGTCCTGTCTGACACAGACTGTAACCTAAACTCTGGACCGAGAGTCTCGTTCCGTACTCAGTACAAGTCGGTTACCAGGATCCACTGCACCAGTATGTGGGTGGACTCACCTAATTCAACGTGGACCCTCATTTTCTGGAGACAGAACCCTTTCCATTAACAGAGGTAGGGGAAAGGGGATGAATACCGACCATTGACCCGTCTCTCTCACTATAAGTCCTTGAGGACCTACACTGACCCACTCGTATCACTTTTATAGCGTATCTTTTCACTAGGGAGTGTACTCCTTAGTCTGTTGATTCAAAGCATCTCTGGTCCCGTCGATCTATATAACGACCTCCTGCTCCGTGTGACATTTCCTCCGGTATTCTTCATCCTCCTAGAAGGGGGAATGCCCTTCTAATACGACCTTCTTTCACCCGAATCTTCAATCTGTTTGAATCTAAACGTGAAGAATCATTGTACCACAACCCTTTTCAAAGAAGAACAAAGGAATGGGTGTTCGACCTCTATTATTATATATGGAGTATGTATGTCGGTTTTTATATCTCCCTATTTCATATATTTTGGTAGGCAAGTAAATACTTGAGTAACTCGTAAATAATAGGGTGATGTAACTTTCTTGTACCACTTGTTTTACTTGTACCGGACGAGATGCCTGTAACGTTCTCTCTCTATGTGCTTTGTAGCACGACTTTGTGTTAAAGTGACAATACTACTTCTTCGACGATTTCCTCTCACTGATAGTTCGATTTAGGACTTCGTAGTCCCTTGTCCACCCAGGGCGTATTGAAACCACAAAAGAAAGTGATAAAGTAGAAAAGGAGGACATCGTTCATCACAGTCACGGATGGGCGTATAGGACCCGATGTGGGGAAGTCACACGAGCCTTAAGTGTGGTCACAGACGTTGAGAAACGAACATCGAAAAAAGGTTTCGTCGACTTCCGACGGTACGGGAGGAAGTCCGTCTGTCCTTCACGATCTTTATTGTGGGGACCCTCGGTAGAGGGGCGGGGCGGGGGGGCGTGCACCTCCTTAAGACTTCGTAAGCGACAGACGGCCACGCGGGAATCCCCTTAATTCAAGGTCCACGGGAGTCACACCAAACGATCGTGCGGAAAAAACCGACGGCAGGGAAAAAGAGTGAAGGTACAAGGGGATGTCCACAAAAGAGGTGGAGGATTTATGTGATGAACGTGGTTTAAGGAACTGAGACCAGCAAGAATACTCCTGGATTTGGTTCTGTTCCCGAAGGGACCCGAGTCACCATTTCTTAGGTGGACGGTGACGTCCTCTGCGCCCAAGTTAGGAACCCACCCCCTCTAAGGAGCCTCTTCCTTTACCGTTGGGTGAGGTCATAAGACCGGACCCTTTAGGGTACCTGTCCCCTCGGACTGTCCGAAGGAAGGTATCCCAGTATTTTCTCGACCTGTGTTGAATCGTTGATTTGTGGTGGGGGTCGTTTTTTTTTTTTCAGAAGTCAGTTTGAGAAGACTCAGGGATTCGAAACGATAGGAGGGTGCAACCCGTGTTTTACGTAGGTAATTTCGTATTTGTCTGAACAACCTTATCTAGCTAGAATAGTAAATCCTAGATTTGGTCCTGTAAGACCTCGTACTTCACCCACGGTAATATTCTGGTAGTTCTTTTATAACACGACCTGTTTGACCAAGTACCAGTTCGTCAGAGTTACTACGAAACTTAAATGGTCCTTCTACAGGTCCGGTCGTAGGACCGCCGACTGGTCACCCCACTCGTGCGGAGTTTCTCTTCCGTAGTGTCGATGAATCGACTGGACAGTCTTGGAGCCCCGGAGTGTTAGGGTCTCGACCGTTTTGATTCCGTGGGACCTACGGTCCTTCGTGGAAACATGGATCGTGTGAGCGTGTTTGAGTGCCGAGAATCCTCTTTTTATTGTGTCCAAACAGCTGACAGTGGAGGAAGCCCGCCGACGTCGAAAAGTTCCCCGTTTCACAGGGGTCACTTACGCCTAGTGTTGTCGTGTGTTCTTTACTAACTGACCCTCTCGAAACGTGCCCAACTTCCGAACGACAACCTCAGGACGAGTCGACCGTGTATAGGACACGTGCCCGCGACGAGACCCACGAACCCCCCGTCCCTCCTCCTCAAGAGTTACTTCCTTCAAAGATACGTTTGGAACGTTCGGGAGTGGCTAGTCCAATGTCGAAGCGAAACGATTAAGGGTAACGTAAAAAGAAAGGAGGGTTTGTAAAGTTGAGTCTATCGATATATTCAAGTTTACAAGAAAATATCTCCCTTTATTTGTCGAAAATATCGGACTTTTGTCGTTCGAATCCCTAGTTGACGAGTGGCGACTTCGTCCGTACAAATTCGACTTCTTTCTCTACTGTAAGAAAGGAATAACAATCGACATAAAGGGGGGGTTTTGATTATCCGTCATCTCATATTTAATCGACGGAAGATTCAACGGTCCCTTTCTTCACTCACGTGACTTGAGACCCGTAAAACGATGTTCCGACGGGGGTAGACCAAGGGTGGTGTTACGCTAAAGACCTCTTTAGGTTAACAACATTCTTTCTCGTCAAGTCTCAACCCCGTTCAGTTCCAGTCCCAGGACCGACGACGAGTGAGAAAAAGGTGGAAGATCAATGGTAAAGACAGAAGAGTTGTGTAGGATGTGAACAAAGATTCTCGGTTTTATATATTGACTCTAATCTCTCTTAAACCTGTTGGGTGTCAAGGTTTGATGCTACCTGCCCACTCCAACCTTCCGTCTCCTCGCACCTTATTGTCCTTGTCTTCCCTGGGTGTGAGAGGACCCGATTGTGACCGACAAGGTGAGGTCCTCACGGACATCTCAGATAGGTACATAGAGGGAACCGGCGACGACCACACGACCGGTGCAAACCGTAGGGAACTGCAAATCTTCGTAGTGGAGCTAGAGACGGAAGTACAAGTGTACCACAAGAGGGGTATATACAGTGACACAGGTTTAAAGGGGGAAATATATTCCTGAAGTCGGTGTAACCTAATCCCGAGTAGGATTACTGGAGTAAGATTGAATTGACTAATAGAGATGTTACTAGGACAAAGGTTTATCCAGTGAAACACTCCATGTCGTGACCCGAAACCCTACAGTCATATACTTAACTCCCCGCCCCTCAGTCGTTAAGTTACTCGAATTGTCACGGGTAAGACATTCAGTTACGTCGTCTCAACTCTCGAGAGGGGTGGAGGGACCCGTGTGTAAATTAAAAAATATGTTTTATACGTAATATATCGTTGTCATAGTTACGTGAAGTTGACAGGTTGATAGAAGATGTGACCAGACATTCAACGTGTTCTAGTACCGGGAAATCAGGTCCCTACAAGTCCCTTACAAAGACCCTCTTGGTTCTCCCTTTCGTGCTTCTCGTTTCAGTATTTCCGTGACCGCCGGTAGAGGAAAGTGTTTTCCTCCCGAGAGCTCCATGTGACGATCCCGGGGAAGAGGTGACGGAATTTTGGTACTAAGTAGGTGGGTGAAAAGGACGAGACAAAAAAAAAAAAAGGAAATAAAATTTAAAGGTTGAGAGGAATGAGGGACGACGGTGGCTCTGTGAATCATGGACGTAGGGGTCAGACACGACTCAGAGTTGTCGATAACAGTTCTCCTGCTTCCTTCATGCCTTTTGACCCTCAAATAGTTTCGTAAGGATTATGTTAAATATCCGACAGTCGTCAACAAATACGGAAGTATAATTAGGACCTAAATATAAATAAAATAAGTCTACTATAGTATACTACGGATTAACGAAACCTCTCAAACCTTAACGAAAACATCTTGATACCCCGAACTCAGTACTTAGGATTACGGAACGACGATTGTCCGAAAACAGTACGAGGTCTCCTACAAAAGACAGAGAAGAGTAAGTCTTCTCTCACGAGTGTGGGATCACTCAATTATTTTTACCTCGTTCTCACACTAGAACTAGAACGTCGTCCGAAAGCGTCTTCAAGAATCGACCCCGACGTATACGGTCTGTGTAAATTTCATGAACGGTCTAGGGATCGGGAATCGAACTTTTACGAAGAGGGTCGGGTAGAAAATTCTCTCTTGTAAAATTTCTTTATGGTTCTATCACAGTGGATGTTTAACTGTGAACGGTAGACGGAGATGTTCCTACCTCCTCGGACCACCCGATACCAGGAATCCCAGTGTTTCTCAACTCGTGCTGACTCGTCGACTCATACAGCGGGTATATACGTGTGACCAGATAGACGGTCCGTGTGGAACAGAGGGATGCACACAAGTGTAACAAAGAGGTCTCAATTACGGGGAGGAAGGGAGAGAAGGAATTTGAGGGACGAGTATGAGTGGGAGGTTCCGGGACAAACGTACAGCGGAGAAAAGACAAACTGAAGGGGACTATGCGACCACCCCGAAGGGTCCATCGTGATCTCGATTTCTTCGGAGAACGGTCACGTCCTGTGACATTCTCTGTACCCAAGTCAAGGACACATCCCTTCTAGGGGACCTCCTCCCGTACCGTTGGTGAGGTCATCAGAACGGACCTCTTAGGGTACCTGTCTCCTCGGACCCCCTCATGCCAGGTACCCCAACGTGTCTCAGTCTATGCTGACTTCGCTGAATCGCGCGTGAGTCCTAGACGACTATGGGTCCCTTTCACAGAACGTGGGGAGGGTTGTAAAGTACATAGAGGACGGATCGAGAGAACAGTGCAAATAAGGTAAGACACCAACCTGGTTCTTTGTTTTTGGTACGATTCCACACTTCTGTCTTTTATTTTTGTCTTCGATACGAGTCATAACTTCTGTCCTTTGGTACGGTTCATAACTTCTGTCCCTTTCTAATGTATCCACGACTTTTTCGAGTCTTCGATTCCATACACTAGACTTGGGACCGATTCCACACTTAGGGACCTAAAGTCAGAGTCGGAGACCCTATTAGAATCCTTGAAGGGATCTTAGTGGTTGGGGTCGAGTCTTGTCGTGTTAGGTGACTTACGACTTTACTCGTCACGAATCATTAAGGTTTGTTCACTACCCTTGTAGAATCTGATACACAAGAAAGGGGTCGGGAAGTTTAATGATTCAAGAGTAGACAGTGAACCACCACTCATTAAGGATCACCAAGGGACCTTTCTGACTTAGCGTCGAATACACGATAACCCGGCCACTGGTACCGAAAAGGGAACGGAAGAGGTGAGTCGGAGGTTCCTCCCTTCCACCTAGTCCTGTAAAAGAAGACCCTTTGTCTCCTTCTTTACGAGACCCCTCACCACGTACACAGGGAACATTCCCTCTCATAGTTGGTCCGGGACCCCTCTCCACTGCACCAAGAAAACTTCCACACAAATTGTTTCAGAACTACGTTGAAAGGTAACCAGAGAAAAGTAGGAACTCTTGATTAGGATATTTGATTGTAGATAACAACGAATAACAAATGAGCCCGAAGGGACCACCGATTCGTCATTTCTTAAACGGACGACACGTTCTCTGTGTCCAAGTTAAGGACACAGTCCTTCTAGTGACCTCTTTCTTTACTGTTGGGTGAGGTCATAAGAACGGACCCTTTGGGGTACCTCTCTCCTCTGACCACCGGATGTCAGGTACCCAGTGTCTTCTCAGCCTGTGCTGACTCGTTGATTTGTTTTTAATACATGGTCCGTGGTATGATTGAAGAAACGTGTGTAATAAAGTAAAGTTTGAGTATCATGGACCGTCTCCTCCATAGTATTAGGTATAAGGGTAAAATGTGTACCCGTTTGACTCCGCGTCTCTCCCTTTTGTTGAGTCTCATTTGTCACCACCACCTTAAGCTTAGTTCCTCATAGATTTAGATCCGGGGACCCCAATGAGAACTGAGAGGTCAAGGCTATGAACGAGTGTAGAAGTTCTTGTCATAGTGTCACTTGTTAAAAATTGTGGATAGTACGTAATCAGACAGTTGTTGGTGGAGGGATTCCCGTACCTCTCTATCCGTTCCGGTGGTAAGTGGGGTCAATTGGGTCAATTACGGTCCACAGAGTCGTGAGGTTACCCAAACCGTAACTAAGGTGAGGGTAGTAAGAATTTTTAGAGTCCAAACCCTGAATGGACCGTCAGGTCACCAATTCTGAGGTGTAAAGGTGACGTCCTTCGTACCCAAGTTAGGGACCAGTCCTTTGATTCTAGGACGTCCACCGTACCGGGTTTTTTCTTTCTTTTTACAGAGTCATACACTGTGTCATACACTAGTGAGTCATATCTCCGTTACAAACGACGCTTCGGACCTTGTCTCGTTGAAGAACGTTTCATAATTAAATTAACTTTCTATGAGTTAAGGGACACCTCGTCATAGTAGGGGTTTGGCTCCACCGTGGAGACTGTGTTTCAGACGCAGAGAATCTCCTCCGTTGACTCCAAGAATGTTGGTCTTTACTGGGATTGGGGATCAGGGGACCGGGTGATAGGGTTGTGTAGGAGAAGGTCCTTGCTGTCACCTCGGCCTCTAACTTCGTCGGTACCAAATTGGGGTACGGAGACTTGGTCTCCCGGAGGTGGGAACTGGGACCCTCGGATTATGACACTACACCACAGGTGAGGAACCAAGTGGGTGAAAGGAATGTAGGAGAGTGTCAGACGTGTACACCAGAGAAGGGAGGGACCTCACACCAGTGATTATTGAGAGTGAGGATTACTTGTCGAGGTCGTGACACCCTTGACGTATCAGTTCCTTACAGGCATAGACGGTCCGGACCCAGTGCGACCACAGTCACCGGAGTCGGGAGAGACACCAGTGACAACCGCGTCCAAATTTCCGTAAGTAGTCAGGGTCGATGTGGGGACAGGAACCCCCTGGGGTGGAAACTAGAAAGTGTTCGGAGAGAGGTATTGGTGTGGGGCCGAGAGCGTTCAACATTTACCGACACAGGTAGGAGACGTCTCCGGTGACCAGAAGACCTGTAGAGAAAGAAGGTACCGTGTCGACTTCGGAAACATTTACAACCAGGTCCGCGGACGTGAGAAGGAAGAGGACAGGAGACGGACCGACTCGGAAAGAGTGTGGAATATAGAGTTGATTGTTCGGTAGGTAGCACTCTCCGGAGGGTTCTATTGGAGATGACTTCATAGGGATTTCACTTTCACAAGCAGTGAGTCAACACAGGCTTCAATGACACTGGGGTACCTGATATCGGGCGGTCCGAGGAGACAGGTACCTTAAGAGGTCCGTTCTTATAACCTCACCCATCGGTAAGGAAAGAGGTCCCCTAGATGAGGTGGGTCCCTACCTTGGACCCAGAGGACGTAACGTCCTTCTAAGAAATAGTAGACTCGGTGGTCCCTTCATGTTTAATTCAATCATATAAATCGAAGTAACAAACCAAAGAGGTGACCTTATATTCCGGGTGTTCCGGCCCAGGTTACGGACTTAAAGGTCGTGATAGAGGGGTCCAACCCCCGTCCGACCGGGTGGTGACACTCTCCACTGATTCACAGGAGACATGGTACGAGATAGAGAGTCCGAACACTGATATATATAAAGAGGTTTTTCGTAGTGAACCCCAAAGTGAAAACGTAGGTTGACCCTTTACTAAGTTGAATTTTTTTTATAAAAGGTAGATTATTAAAGAAAAATAAAATAAATAAACCGACACGACCCAGAATCAACACCGTACACCCTAGATCAAGGGGGTAGTCTGGAGTTTGGGTCTCGGACACGTAGTCCTCACGTCTCAGACTCGGTGACCTGGTGGTCCCTTCAGGGACTACGGTAGAGTTTGAGGTACTTAAGAGATTTCAACTCCTATTGTCAAGTACGAACATTCACCAATAAAATGATAGGATTAGGTTTAACAAGTAACAATACGGACTTCCCAGAACCCATTTTCACTTCAATACCTTTAATAACAAATAACTTCCTATGAGACACGGTACTTTGACCCGATCCTTACAGTGTCTTAAGTTTCGTTGGTAATTTTATAAGTCTCATACACACGAGTCACTGGAGTCAGTGCAGACTGAGAAACACTGGGATACCTGTCATCGGGAGGTCCTAGGAGACAGGTACCTTAAGAGGTCCGTTCTTATGACCTCACCCAAAAGTACGGGAGGAGGTCCGCTAGGAGGACTCTGTCCCAAGTTTGGGGGTAGAGGATGTAACGTCCGTTTAAGAAATGACAACTCGGTGACCCGGTGACGTTGTATTTGATATTGGACCCAACGAAAATGTGTCGTTTGTAAAAACAGAGTGTAAAGACCTCCGACCCTTCAGGTACTAGGTCACAGACCATTCTCGGGCGAAAGCCTAGACGGTTGTCACGGAAGAGTGAAGAAGGAAGGTACCCACCGTGCTCCTCGAGACACCCCAGAGAAAATTTTTCTGCGATTAGGATAAGTACTCCCCAGGTGGGAGTACTGGATCATTGAAGGGTTTCCGGGGTGAAAGACTATGATAGTGGAACCCTAAATCCGAAGTTGAATGTTTAAAGCCCCCTGTGTTTGTAAACTACATGCCCGAAGGACCCACCGCATCACCATTTCTTAGACGGACAGTAACGTCTTCTACGTTGTCTGTGCCCAAACTAAAGATCCAGTCCTTCGATGGGACCTCATCCTTTACCGTTGGGTAAGGGCATAAGCACGGACCTTTTAAGGTACCTGTCTCCTCGGATCCCCGAGTACCCCAACGTTTCTCAACCGGTACTGACTCGTGTGTCTGTGTTTGTAAATTACATGTCTTCGTTAATTTTATATATGTATACCCTTTAACGAAACGATTGTCGCTACGCCATAGATCTTTCGACAGGTCGTTACGACGAAAGACACCAAACCACTACCAATCGAAATCAGGACCGTCGATATTAACTGGTAATGAAAACTACCAATTTTAATACTATTTGGAGTTGAGTATGATCAAATTTACTGTTCCCCCTTAAGTTTCCAAGTACGTTGAGTTGTCAAATTGCCATAGGTGAGGGTCCGATATCGGGTGCCCTAGTATTTTCTCAGTCTGTGTTGAATCACTGATCTGTTGTCGTTATTATTGAAGGTCACGTTATACTGGGTTCTAAATTTACACTATAATTCCTTTCCTCAAGACAGAGTGGATAAAAACCGACACCAAAAAGTCCGACCCGTTGTAAAAGACTTTTCGAGAAGAGGTCCAGACTAATCTTGGTGGTTGTCGAAGACTCCAAATGGAAGAAGGAGTAAGTGTAGGTCACACACGACCCCCCTCCTTCCTCCCTATGTTTGTAGTGTTTCAAGTTTCGTTGACAGAATCTGATAAGTCTTAAGATAATGTATTTTAAATTGGACTCACCGAAAACTAAAGTAGTAGGATTCCCTGGAAGACTAAAGTAGGAGACTTTTTTGTCCGCCAGAAGAATGTTGGAGTCTTGTACAGAGGAACCCGACTCCTACGACTGGACTCCTACGTACGACCTAGGACTTCAGAAGTGGTATCGGTCTTACCTGACCAACAGAGTTCAGTTAGTCCATAAAACCCGACTGGTAGTTAGGGTAGTGCTTCCGTGTCACTCTCCTACCCTCCGTCAGTCATGTTAGATCCTCCTCTTTGGTCAGTACTCGCGACCCCTCTCTTGGTTCCTTGTAAGGACGGAATTGAATTGAGATATCAGTACTCCGAGACGAATCTCGAGTTAGTAAGTGAACGAGGAACTTCCCTGAAGTAAGATCGTAGACGGAAAATGGTCTCCTCGACCTCTATGTCTGTACTAGCACTGACCTGGTGACGAATACATACTTCTCGGGTTTCTCTTCCAATAATGGGTATACTAATTTCCGATGTGTCGTCACCACGGTAGAAGGAACCTAGAATTTGTTACAGACCAAAAGGACCGTCTTTCACAACCCACTCGCACCCCTTACCTCCCTTCAGTGACGTCCTCAGTGAACAGTAAAGACTTGTTCGGGGTCCTTACCTCCTTTCAATGTACTTCTGTTAGGTCCTCCTTCCTTACTTTCACTGTCCTCCCTTCTTCTTTTTCTTCCACTCGGTACAACTCTATCCGGTATACATGGTGACAAGTTTCTCGATCACTCCAAAATACAATCACCTAGAATTGGTGTCCCGATTTGTTAAATGATTTGTTAATCTTTCTATATTCAAAAGAAGAATTTAAAATTGTATCTTGTTATATTTAAGATCCCCTGAAGGGACCACTAGGTCACCAATAATTGGGTAGAACGTCACGTCTCCTGCACCCAAGTCAAGGACCAACTGCTTGATTCTAGGGTACACGGTCCCTCATTGATTCGGGTTCGACGTCGATGATTCGGATGTTCATAACACGGGTGTATAGTGTCGATCTCTCAAACACGATGCATTACTTCTTACGGTGTGCTACGTTGATTCTGGGCTTAGTCGGTTTATTTGTTTATAAAATTTTTTACATTTTTTCTTTATATTTAAGATATACCGGATTTTTCAATTTTTCGTTTTACTTATGATCAGGTAACATAATGAGTCGGTAATTTTCATTGTGTTATTACAGTAAACGTCGTTGTACTTGCCTGGATCTTTAGTATGATTCACTTTATTCGGTCTGTCTCTTTCTGTTTATAATATACTGTTCTGTATACACCTTAGATTTTTTTACTATACTTACTTGAATAAATGTTTTATCTTTATATAAGTATCTACATCGACTGTTTGAATGTCAATGGTTTCCCCTTCCCCCAACCTCTATTTAATCTTCAAACCCTAATCGTGTATGTATAATGATATATATTCTATCTATTGTTTCTGGATGACATATCGTATCCCTTGATATAAGTTATAGAACATTAGACATTACCTTTTTTAGATGTACTATTATAAATATATATATATATACATATTGACTTAATATATATATATTACAACATGTGAACTTTGAATGTGTCTTAACATTTAGTCAATATGTAGTTAATTTTTCATTTCTTTCTTTATTGGTTTACTTTTGTATTTTATATGAGGACAGGATCCTTACTACGATCATAACGATTCATAAAGTGGTTTCCATTTTTTTGTACTCACTTTGACTCCGTATTTATAAACTTGAGAGAGTTTTAATGGTTGATTCGTAGATTTGAAACTGTCTTCTCTTACTTCTTTCATAATCGGTGTATGTACTTCCGTTTATAAACTATAGAAGTTATTATTTGTTCTCGAATACTTAATTAATCCTTTTTTTATATCTTTACCAGTTTTTGGCCTCTTTACTATCTGTTCTAGTACTTGTATACAAATTAGAAAAACAAGTATTTTATTTACGTTTACTTTCATTGATATTCAAAAGATAGTTTTACTGTTCCTTGAAAACAATAAGAATAAAGCAAACAAAATGTGCTACGAGTGGTTCCGTCCGTACAAAACCTTTGTGACAGGGAGGTGACCAAGAATTTATAAATAATGAGTGTGTATGTCTTGAACCGGGTCGTACGAAGACTCGTGAAGATTTACATTAATTGGACAGATAAGTGTGTTCCTTTGAAGCAATGTTACGTCCATACACTACTTCTAGGGTAGACAATTCTTCATCTTGTCCCCTGAAGGGACCACCAGGTTACCAATTCTGAACCGGAAGATTACGTCTCCCCACGTCCAAGATAAGGACCAATCCCTCGATTCTAAGGGTATACGGAACGTCAGTTCTTTCGTTTTGTTTTTTGTCTTCGTTATAACATTGTTTAAGTTATTTCTGAAATTTTTATCAGATGTAGTCCTTTTTTTTTTTTATCATCTTGTCCGAAAACTTACACCCGTAACACTGGGACCCTTAAACACGAAATTGGTGATGATAAGGAATGACACACAAATTAGGGTTTGTTCTACCTACCTTTTTCTTTCGGTACTCCTAATCCTACCTCCTCTCTCCTACTCATATTTCAGGTGTGACACACCTACTGTTCGTTGTTACTCCTCTGTAACTTTTCCACTTCGTTAGTGAAGGTGATATAAGTGGTACGTAAACAGGCTAGAGAACATATCGTTCCTTTATAAAATATAGAAGTTATTATTTACTCTAAAATAATTGTTTATCCCTTTTTAATATGTATTTAACAGTTTTTAGTCTCCTTATTATCTATTCCAGTACTTTTAAACAAATTAGAAAAACAAGCATTTTACTTACGTTTCCGGTCATCCCCAATTTTTTTCCGATCTTTGAAAATGAAGACAATGGTTCCTCGACTACCTCTCTTCGTCAAAGGTCATCCGTTCAAACAAGGTTATTAGTCCCTTTTAAGACAAATTTCTTATAAAAGAGACAGTATGTAAGTGTTTACTAAGACCAGACGGACCGAGTCTTTACACCCCGAACTGGAACGGTCCTCCCTCTCCACGTGGGAGTCCCGGGGCTCCGTAGGGGCTTCCGTCTCCCGTACCGGACGACCTTCTTCGCAACGAGGTGTCTTTGACGTCTTCCCTTCGGACCCCAGACTCCCAGAGGTCGGGTCTCCCGATAAGAACCTGGGGGAGGGCGACGACCATGTTACGAGGGGACCCACGAATTCCTAAGAAACGAGTCACTGAAATAGGTGTCCCGTTCGGTAGGACGGTGTAACGTCACCCCCTCCGCCGGAGGCAAGACCCTGTTCTTACTGTGTTGAATAAAATCCTCTACGATTCTTTTTTTAGGCGATATAAACAAGAAACAACAACAAATCAGCGATTCAGTACAAACTGATAAAACGTTGGGATACCTGACGTGGGACGGTCCGCGGAGACAGGTACCCTAAAGGGTCCGTTCTTATGACCTCACCCGACGGTAAAGGAAGAGACCCCCTAGAAGGGCTGGGTCCCTAACTTGGGTACAGAGGACGTAGCTGCCCGAAGGGAACGCTGAGTCGACCATTTCTTAGGCGGACGTTACGTCCTCTGGACCAAACTAGGGGCCCGACCTTTCTAGGGGTCCTCTACTCTTTCTGATGGGTGAGGTCATAAGACCGGACCTCTTAAGGTACCTGACATGTCAAGTACCCCAGTGTTTCTCAGCCTGTGCTGACTCGTTGAAAATGAAAGCGAAGTGAAAGAGGACGTAACTGTCCGTCTAAGAAATGGTGACTCGGTGAACGTTTCGGACTAGTCGACATATACAACTTGGTTTACCGGATCGTTACGGTAAGGAGCTTTATATAGGTTTTTTCTACTCACAACTACAAGTGGTTTCTGTGCCTGTTCTTATGAGTTTCGTCAAATTAAGTTTTTCGGGGTTTGACCGTTGTTGAGACTCCAGTTGGTGTCTTATTTTCTTTAATAACACCACATAGGTGTGGTACCCGACCGACTGTGTGTGTGACTGTGAACGGACTCGGAGTGTCTACACGACTTCCTGTTCTCGGTCTGTGGTTCTGCCGTGTAACTCACCAAGCAAATCGACTTCAAATTCTTGTCTTTTCCGATTAATATACCGGCCTCCAGACACTCAAGGGGGGGATCTCTGACATAGTTAACCCTTCCTTGTCCACAAACCCCCGACGATCTTTGTAGGAGGTAACACTAGACTCACCACCAATGTGTCTACCGACGTATCCATTTTAAAGTAGTTGGACATGATAACTAAACATCTGAAATGACATATACTTAATGTAGATTTTTGATGATTCTATGAACCTGTCTTTCCGAAGATGACAGAATAACACGAGGACTTGTCATACGTACCTTAAGTTTACAAATCTCCAACTTACCAGATAAAAGTATAGTATTTTCCCTAAGTTAAGGGGCTTTCGATTTCGTATAGTATTTTGAGGTCTATTAAAGTGTGAGGGCCATAACGTGCGTCTAAGTGTAAACTTATATCGCAATTCGGTTTGCTCCTTACAGACTAATTTCCGTTGTTACGTTCGATCACAAATATGTTGGGAATGACACGTGACCCGTAATAGATTCGGAAAGTTCATAACTGAATGCTCACAAGTGATGGTGGTACTAGTAAAGATCCGACATATAAACTCTTGTTCTCTCGTCTTTCGCATCCACTAACGGATTCCAGGGTGCCAATCATTAATCGTTGTGTCCCTCGGGTTTAGGTCCGTAAGGACCGAGATTCTTGGTACGCGAGTTGGGTTGGAGTATAAAGAAGACAAGTGTATCAGTGGAGAAAAGTTCATGCCGCCAACGGTAGAAATAGAGTTCACACAATAAGAATCCTTTCAGAGCAAGAGTCGTGATCGTAATCGGCGACTTAAACGGACCCAAGATAAATACAACTTTTCTATGATATACGTTTAACGTTATTTCTGATAAAAGATTTCTGACAAAACTTAAGACACAAAATCATTGTCTTAAGTTAGAAAGTTTATTTTTAAATAGGGTTCTATCTATTTTTTGTAACTGAAGAAAGTTCACTGTACCCTCTACATCCACCCCCGGGGACCTTCTTCTACTGAAACCCCCTCCCCCTCCTCCGTTCCTAGAACCGTCGTCTAGGGAAGGGAACCTGACCTGGTGTGGACCTAAAAGTGGGTTCTTTTGAAGTTTGGTATCGTAGGGTTAGTATGAGAGTACTTGGATTTACTTTTGTCTCTATCATAAAAAGTACTTCTACCTTTGTAAGACTTTGTCTCAATATCTGACCGTCCGTCATGGGGTATTACGGTCAGACTTCAACCGAAAGTGGTCGACCACGTTTCACTGGACTTAAACTAAGTCTTTACCACTATATAACGTAGGGTGACATTATATTGTTTTCCATATAACTATTTTATAACTTATACCAGTTGGGTTCCTGGTACGGGTGAAATCCTAAATTTCTTGGTAAAACGTCGTTTTAAGAGGTCCGGAGTTCAGAAATTTACTGTGAGTAGATGGAGGGAGTTCCTAACGAGGAACCTGACCCTACATTAGACAAAAGGTTTCACACTTATAGGGAACCGGAAGGACACTAAGTCAAAACTTTTTAGAAGTGAAAGTGTGAAATATATAACTTTTAGGACTTTGTCCCCGAATGGTCCACAAAGTCACCATTTATTTGACGGTTACGTCCTCTCCGTCCAAACTAGGGACCCAATCCTTCTAGGGGACCTTTTACTTTACCGTTGGGTGGGGTCATAAGAACGGACCTATTAGATACCTGTCTCCACGGACCACCCGATGTCAGGTCCCGCAACGTTTCTCTGTCTGGACTGCTCGTTGATTTGTGTGTTAGGACTTGGTTGATAAGATACAGTTATAACGAAAATCGAAAACTAAATTAAATTTTTTAAATATGTACATGTACTTTTTTCTTTCTTCAATTTATTTTTACGTTTGTAGTTTTTCTCATAGGATTTTCATTTAAAAGAAGGATAGGGTCTTACCGTCCACATTGATATCAATAAAGAGAAAATAGAAGGGGTTTAAAGGAGACATTCTGACCGTAAGTACAGACACATATAGGAAACGCAAAGTGAATTGTGTAAAGAGACTTAGTACGGTAACAAGAGAAGTAAACAAACAAGAAACCAAAATGATCTTTTATACAGAATGTTCCAAACAATTTCAAAATGATTTGGGACCACCGTGTCTCCAATTCCGTAGACGGACGTTACACCCTCTGGACCCAAGTTAGGGACCCAGCCCTTCTAGGGGGCCTCTTCCTTTACCGTTGGGTGAGGTCATAAGAACGGACCTCTTAGGGTAATCGAAATGGATTAAAGGGTACATAACTACTTTCGTCGATAAGTTGATCGAAGGTAGTTACCCAAAAATCCAACAATAGTTACGAACTAGTAATATTCGTTACAATGTTATTCGTAGGAGTCAACAAAGTACTGTGAGTCTACATCCTATGTAAAGACTTTTAGGTCAACGACCTCGTTTAAAATTCACGTGACTTTTTTTTATCTACGACCGTTTGACGGAGGTTGAGTGTGAGGTTTATCAATTCCGGTTAGCGGTCGTGACCCATAGCAGTTAAAGTTTACTGTTGTAAATTCGATTTCTTCCTCCTAAATCTCCATACCGTACCCCCAACGAGACACGGTCGGTACTCACGTTCAAGACGTTTCCGTGGTAAAGTAGGTGTCTTGTCACCAATAAATTAGTTATTAGGTCGGACATCTGGTTTGTGTCCTCAAGAGGTTCCACACATTCTTACCCTTTCGACTTAGTCCCAGTCAGGAACTGGGTACGACAGACCATCTATAGACCTTGGATCCAGACACCAGTTACAGTTTCGAGAAGACTTGGATTTTCTGTATTAGACTTAGTCGGTCCTACGGTTAGACGGATGTTTTGATCTAAGGTTCCACTCTTTCCGAATTCTCCTCCTAGGTCACGGGAGGTTGGGTCTGGGACCTACACACGTAGTTCCCCGGTTCGATAACTCTCTTCCTGGAGTCCATAGACACCCGTCCGGACGAGGAGTCCATCCATGTCTTCACTGTGGACGTTCTGGTTCCGTCCGACTTGGAATCCGTATACACCGGAAGTAAGTATTTCACTGACGGAATCTCTAATAAGACTTCTTTTTGGAATCACGCTTTGGAAACCAAGTTGAGTGATTCACTCAAATGTAGTAGTTCTTCTCTGATACGGAGACCAAGGGTGGGGTCTCAGTTGCAAGTACCTTTAACTTAAGAACCCTAAACTCATCCGTCTCGAGACTCAAGTGTCCTATCTACTACTTAGTGACTCCCAAATCCCCTTCCTTATTTTAAGTGAGGCCCCGATTAAATTCTTCGAAAGAGACCTGAATGTAATTTTCATTCTAAACTAAACGGTCCCGTCGACTCCAGGTTTCTTACTTGGTTCTGAACTAAAGGACCGTCTCGACGGTAAATGCCCGACACTCTGGACCCTTATTATTATGGATGGAGTCTCCGCAGTTACACTCGGGACTTTGTCTACCACATACTCTCCCGAAACCCTTTGTCCTCCCAACATTGTTAACACATTTGAGTCGAAAGGTCCGGTTCCGTCGGGGCTCTCCTTTTCAACCAGTGTATGTGTCTGGGTGTAGTCAGGTCTCACACCTTTCCGGTCGGGTATAAGTGTGAGTTCGTCCCGGCATGTCCCCCAGGAGTCTAAGAGTGTGTGTACCTTCACTTCACTTTCAGTAAGTAAGTCAGAACAGTATGAGAAAGGATGGGGTCCCTGACATCGGGTAGTCCGAGGAGACAGGTACCCTAAGAGGTCCGTTCTCATGACCTCACCCATCGGATAGGGAAGATGTCCCCTAGAAGGACTGGGTCCTTAACTTGGTCTCAGAAGACTTAACGCCCGTCTAAGAAATGGTCGACTCGATGGTCCCTTCGGGAAACGCGTACACCCTAAGAGACAATGAGGTGTAGTAAGTAAGAACTACATGTCCGAGGGTCACGGGAGTCTAATACCCCTTATACCCACCACGGGTACGACTTCGACGGTCCCGGTGGAGGAGGAGTTCGGGAACCTTTCACTAAAGAAGAACCAGGTCAGTACCTCGACCGACTGAACATCTCGACACGGGAGGGGTCCGGTTATATTAGGGAGTTTTCCTTTACGAAAGAAAGACCAAGGAACATCGATGTATTTTATAGTGGGGTGTCTGGACTTTGATTCATTCTGGGACACACCGAGGACCCGAACCTTCGGGAAGCCACAGGGGACAAAGGACAAACATCCTTCATCCGAGGTCAGAGGTACTGGGAGGGACTCAAGGGTCCTCGTCTAAGTTTATCAACGATGAGTCTCTTCCCTCCCCTACGTCTCTGTTCCTTCCTTGTCGGTTCCTTAGGACTTATGGGTAACCTTCCTGACTACGACTTCAACTTCGACGTTATGAAACCGGTGGACTACGCTTCTCGACTGAGTGACCTTTTCTGGAACTACGATCCTTTCTAACTCCCATCCTCCTCTTCCCCCGTTGTCTTCTACTCTACCAACCTACCGTAGTGGTTGAACTACCTGTACTCAAACTCGTTTGAGACCCTCTATCACTTCCTGTCCCTTCGGACCACACGACGTCAGGTACCCCGACGTTTCTCAGTCTGTGTGAATCCCTGACTTGTCTTTGTTGTCTTGATTTGAGGGTTGTTTACCTTTACAATTGATGAACTACTTCGTAAGAAGTAAGGTCTCTCTTCCAGTATCAAACTATTGGAACTCTTGGTGTCTTCAAGTAGTCCTCTAGTGGACTCCAGTCTAATTTCCTTGACTCCAGGACGTATGTGGGACTAGGAATAGTCGTTACGGGGTGAAGGAACTTGGTTACAATCCTTTGAGGAGTGATTTATAGGGACCGAACCCTGTATGTCAAAAACTCCCGTGTTCGAGCGACACGGGAGAGAACGGACCGTTTTGGTATTTCGAGAAAATGAAGTGGGTTTTGAGACAGAGACACTAAACTAGACGTGACCACGTGATCAAAACCGGAGTTTGGATCAATTAATTCGTGACTGTAGGTAAAACGATTACTTAGACGTCAAACTTGTCTCGAGTCCCATGTCCAGTGGAACCAAGGAGAGTTGTAGTGTCCCCTGACCTTAGTGGACCTTCCAGTAAGTGTAGGTAGGGACTGTTAATTCCGGCTCCTAATCTACCTTAGAATCGACCTTGACCCTGACCTGGTGGAACTACACTAGAAACGTACATCGACCAACCAAAGAGGTACGGGACCCTACACCCGAGGTTCCCGTCCCCGTGTATATGACCCCCTTTCTCTCCTCCTTCTGTCTGTCCCTACCTCGACATAGTGGAACTTACTGGATCGAAAACTTCGGTGTGTAACAGTGTCTTTGTAGTTTATAAATAATCTTCGTTCAGTGAAGATTTATAATTCTGACCGTGTATTAGTTCCCTCGTCCCTTAATCTGAGGTGGAAAGCCACCATTCTCACAGTTCTTAAATGTCTGTATAAAACTTTTACGGTGTGGGAGTGTGAGTCAGGACATTGATAATGTAAGAGGTTATTCCCGATTTTGGGACGAAACGAGTGTAATCGTCCAAGACTTAGAAATTATACTAAATAATTACTTTGTGGAGAACGGTAAAATAACCGTTCATAAACAAGAGTCAGGGGAACGGCACCCTACTCCTTCACTGTCAGAAGACATAAGTCTTAGTGTGAAAGTAAAACGTCGATTCCAAAAACAACCACCCTGACAGAACATCTGAAGACAACATATTGCTTGATAGTTCTGAATGCGTAGTGTCTCTCCGACCTCAAGTCAACTAGACCAACCCGAACCGATCTCTTCGAACCGACCCCGTCGAGACAAGATAGAGAGCTACAGGAGGACCCTGGTCCCACAATCGGTCCCGTACGCAGTAGGTAGCACTCCCGTCTCTGTCTTATCCCTCTCATCTTTGTCTATTCCGAAAAATTCAGGATCAGAACCTTAGTCGGTTAAGAGTGAAGATGGGTGTACAGTGACCAGTAAGGTCTAGAACACCGGTTCAGGTTCCAGTTCCCACTGTCCTTACGTAAGGTGGATACTACTCCGGTCCTGTGTACCGCCCTGTCTCTACCACTTCTTATTCTTGATACTACGATAGATTGGGTACTTAGTTGTAACAAAAAATCAACTGAGAGAACAGGAATTCCCTCAAGGGTCCACCGCGATCACCATTTCTCGGACGGACGGTTCCGTCCTCTGAATTTCTACGTCCAATCTGGGAACCCAACCCTCCTAGGGGACCTCCTCCCGTACGTTGGGTGAGATCATAAGAACGGTCCTCTTAGGGTACCTGTCTCCTCAGACCGCCCGATACCAGGTATCCTAGTGTTTCTCAACCTGTCCTGACTTCACTGAATCGTGGCGTACATGTGAACAGGAATTCCGTTTCTAACGTTTACACGGGTACCGGTGAAGGATGGAGACACTGCAATGCCAAGTGTCGTGCTCGTACGAACTACCTCTTAAACTTTGTGTGAAGTCTTGGGGAGAGGTGTGTCACGGGGCGTCATTTAACTAACCTAGACCTCTCACTTTATTTGGTGTAAAATTCTTTTAGGATAGGGTTCTCCGACGAAACAGAGACTAGGCTTCAGGACTAGGGGTGGTACGTTTTGAGAGTGTCGAACGGATCTGCACAGTTCCACGATTCAACTCTTGTCCTTCCGGTGACTACGTTTCCACATACTCTTAATATTAAACTTGGTGTGTACAGGGAAAGACAAGTAAATAAAGAAGATATTATTCCTTCCAGTTTGCATAATAGTACATGTGTTTGGTACTCGGTTCCTTTGTGACAGGACTCAAGGTGTCATTCAGATAAGAATTTATTCTCCAGAGAACTTTAGTAGAAAACAATACTTACCCTCTCCAGTCTGAGACGAATCCTACCGACTGTTCGGTCTTCATTCTAAGATCAGGATCATTTTTTGAGTACGTATGTGACTGTGCGTACCATGTGTGAGTCCTTTTGTGGATCTAAATCCATGAGTCTCCACTAAGGTTCCTTAGTAAGTAAGGATAATTTCTACGACCACCACCTGTGACAGGAAACAAGGAAAAAGAGTTAAAAATAATGGTGAGTCACCTATAATGTGTGACTTATATGACCGTTTTTTTTTATTCTTTAAACAAAGAACTGATAAACAATAATGACTAGTCTTCATTTAGTAAAGGAGTCTACTTACTTATCGAGAATTTTGCATTTTCCTTTTTAATTACTTCGTCTTCTATGAAGTCCCCTGTAGGAGAGGAGGAGTCGGTGTCCGGTTGGCGTCGGTTGTCCGCTTCTACCCACCTCCGTTGGACGTGGTCACTTCCGTTTTCCGTCTCAAAGAGTCCCTTCTTTCGTCACTCCAGTCCACGGATACTAAATATCTTCCCCTCCCGTTCCTACGGAGTCATCCATTCTTTTATTTTGGTCAAGACCTGAGACGGAGTCTCCACTGTTACTGAGTATAACTAATTATACGACCGGTCCCTCTATAAATGAAACGTCTGAAGGTCCTCTCGAACGAAACAAAACGGAAAAGTGACACCTTCCCAACCGGGTCAGGTGGACGGCGTTTCGTACTACCAGTAGAGAGCCCTCTGTTAACGATAGAAGATTTCTTCTGACTTCACTGAATCGTCGTCGTCGTCGTTTCTTCTGATTGTAACATCCTAACTTTAGAGGGACCCTTTTACTTACAAAGATCCCGATTTTGTGGGGGAAAAGGTCTTGTCTAACCTACTGGACGTCTCTATCACCCTTCTGTCCGGTATCTCGACTAAGAATAACGGTTTGTAAGTCACTTCAGGGATTCTGTCTGGTCGGTCAGGTCGGGTTCACGATTAACCAAGTGTCAAGGGATTAATCAAACAGTAGGTGGACCTATCAACCGTCAACCGACTTTAGGGTCTGGGACGGGTCGGTTTAAGTGTCGAGACCCTAAACCTTTGCGTCACCGTCACTGTCAAGACGTGGGGCAGGTGTGCACCCGGGTGGGTGACGTGCATACGTTGGAGAACGATTTTACGTCACCACGATTGTACAGGAGTGTTACGACGATTGTTAGAGTAGTCCGACAAACCATACTCCTCCTTCGTTCTCGGAAAGATTGAAACGAGATTGCGACCCTCGTTTGATGTCTCGACGAGTCTGGACAAAGGAGTAATTCGTTTCCGATGTCGATGTCAACTTCCCGAAGTGTTCGAGTCCCGGGGGTTTAGAGAGAACGTAGTCCCGATACTCTGTCACGAGGTGTTCGATAATCGAGTAAACCTAATTCTTGACGGAAGGGTTTATAAGTGATACATCGACTCTGTAGTGAAAGTCGGGGTCTTAAAACGTGAACCCATTGTATTACTGAGAAAAGACTTCCTTTTCTTTTTTTTTTTACGTATATACGGGTCGAAACTATATTAAAGATAGTGTTATATAGAAGTGACATATGTTTATAATTCGAAACGTAATTGACAAATTGGAGTATCGAGTATATGTTGATATTATATTTTGGGTAAGTATTGACCTTGTCTTTGTTTCGTTGTTATCGGTAATGTAAACTTAATTTTATAATTAAGTTACACCGTAGAACATGACACAGGGACTTTGATTTAACGGTGAACTTTAGATTTGTCCTGTGGTGACTAACGAGACAAAGTTACCATAGTAAAGACAGCCCGTCCGACTGTGATGTTGGGTGACACACTACTAAGTCATAGGTAGGGTGAGAGAGTGTGACAAACGGACAAACTCGACGATGACTTCGAACCAAGAATGTTTACTTAGTTCCCGTAATTAACTGGAAGTGAACCTTACCTGGGGAGCCAATACGCCATTTTAAAGGAGAGTAGAAAAACAAAAACCACTTTTGTGTTTACCCTGATATTCCTTTATTTACACAGATCGTTATAGATCTATATCTCATCCGTAGAGATACTGGGTCTAATATAAACATAACTACGGAAAAATGATAGTGATAATTTTGCTATTTCTATGGTAACCAGTTTATTAATTGTAAAAGAGTGACACCTTTTAACGTGTGGACGAAAAGGAGACAGAGTCTTCTGAGTAAATGAGTCGTATATTTGACCGGGACTCGTCAGAAGATCCATGGGGAGTTATAATCCAATTCGCGTCGAGTCTGATTTCGATGTTATGGTCGATAAGATCGAGTCGTTACCAGAAACGTTCTAAGGAAAAAGTTTGGTTTGGAGACGTTTCGGGACATAAAAAGATTAGATTGGATGATAACAGATTTCAATGATTCTCCCATTATTGTGAAACTCTCAAAACTTTACAGTTTTAGACAGTCATCTAGGGTCTTCTCATTTTATCGGTTGTCGTCTTAAAGGAAGTTACATGTCTTTTCAGACATCTACAAAGAGACCTTCGACTTACACACAGGACTCGTTCCCGATCTTGATTCCACTCCATTCATTCCATGAGTTGAGTCCACAGTAACGTCCCCTACGGTTCTTTGAGCTATAAGTTCTATTTATTATTAAAGTACGTGATAAAGACATTCTTTAGTCGAAATTGGGTTTGTTTAGATACCACTTATTTTGTAGTTTTTAAATTAATTTCTGATAACGAGGTAACTCGGTATAACTCGAACTCCGTTTTCCCTTTTATGCACAGAGATGTGTGCAAAAATAGATAAAAGGATGAGTGACAAAAAAAAAACACAAACAAAGGAAAAACGTCATGAAATCAACCCTTTTATAACTTTTAACTTTACATTCACCTAATTTTGACTGTAATAAAAGTCAAATTCATAAAATAAATACGGTCGTCTCTAAAATACCAGTAAAACGAAGTCGAATTCAATTGATTTTTAACACATTCTAACAGTGAACCATTTCTCTTTAGTAGTTGTACCCTGACAGAGGTAACTCTTACTCTATTCGTTACTTCAGTCAAACCTTTTATAACTTCTATACAAACGAAGATAATTTAGGTCCCGTATGTACAAAGGAAGACAGAGTTCAAAGTAATATTGAACCATACCGTCAGGAGACCTGTTCCGTCTCTAGACTTCTAATTAATCACAAACCTTGTCTTATTTATGAAAAATTTACAATTAACAATGTAACAATAGTGTTAAGGAAGAGGACTCGAGGTTTCGTCTTCGTCCTGAAGGCCGACTGAGACGGTTTATGTCGAGACTTCTTAGGTCTCCTTCTACCACTTTCGTGCGACCTGTTATTAGTCTCACAAAGTCCTCAGAGGTCCACGACGAGGGTGGAGTGCTACGACACGATAGAGGTACCGTTGGAGTCTTCATCCCAGGGGTGACGAGTGGACGGAGCTAAGAAGTCGGGGTGAGTTGGTACATCCGTCTTCTTTCAAGTGTAGAATATCCTTCTCCCCTTTCACCTCTGTCGTAACACAATGTCTCCTAAACTCACTGTCTGGTTTGTCAAAGGTTTTAAGATCTTTGGACACGATAAGGAACACCCGAAGGGACCACCGAGTCTGTCATTTCTTAGACGGACATTGCGTCCTCTACGTCAAAACTAGGGGCCCAGTCCCTCTAGGGGGACCTCTTCCCTTACCGATGGGTGAGGTCATAAGAACGGATCTTTTAGGGTACCTGTCTCCTCGGACCACCCGATGTCGGGTGTCCCAACGTTTCTCAACCTGTACTGTATCATTGATTATGTGTGTGTGTGTGCATGTGTGTGTGTATACGAGTAGGAACACTTTTACCTCTGTACCTTTGAGTGAAGAAATCGTCACGAGACACTTAATTTACGGGACTAAAAATATCCCACAGACTTCGTTATGGGTCGTAAATAATATGGTTCTTACTTACGAATATTTACGTTCTTTTTTTCCTCCTTCCCTACACACAACCAAAAGATGGTGATATATTGTTTAATGATGTTTGAAATTACGGAATTTTGTTCTGACTAAAATAGAGTCCGAAGACATTTAAATTTTCAGGTCCACCCGAGTTAACCAAAGAGACGACCTACAGTGTTCAGTTACACTTCAATTACACAGTTGACCCGACACGAGAATGGGATTCTGAGACCTTACTTTGGTAAAGGTTCAATAAAGTTCGACCAAGATACTTTCCAGGAAAGAAAAAGAGAATTTGAATCATTATTGTAATACACTATTGGGTACAAGGGTAAAATATCTACTTATTTGAGAAGTCGGTAACTTGTTAAAGGGGTTACAGAGTCACAGTCATTCAGATTAACTACCGAGGTTTATAAAAACAAGCTTTTATTATTTTTTATGTGTAATTACACCTTTAGCTCGTGATTAATTTCCGAACCAAAGAAAGAACCTTTTTTACACCGGTAACCGTTCAAATGGTCTCTGTTGATATGTGGTGTAATTGGGATGAGGGTATAAAGGTGAACGGAAAAGTTTTGGGAAACCGTCAGAGTCCAGAATCTTAAAATATGTGTCGTTCGACATTTCACCGGACTCAGGGAGGTTGGTGGATGTTTCCTTACATAATCCATTCGTGGTCCGACGGATCACACCTGGACTCAACGAAATTCAAAGACTAGGGTTGACTTTCAACGGATAAACTTACATCGAAATAAAGGATCAGGAGGTCAAAACCTTCGATTTCAGGGTTACGGATTTATAACCTTTAAGTCCCTATACACTTTCAAACCCCCTCCTACAAGATCCTTTTAGGCTCTCCTGTAGGTGACCCAGTGGATGAGATAGGGTCCGAAACCTCTCAGGGTCCACTAAACAGAAACTAGTGGTGTCCGTATGGGAACCGGGAGTCACTCTAGTACTCCGATGCGAAAACAGTGAAAAGATCTTTAACCCTGGTCTTTTATGAGTTATTAAGTTTTTCTGTAGAGGGTGGTTCCCCAAAGGGATTTTCTACTTTTAACTTCTTACCACATCAATAGCCATATTACCTAGGGACAGAAGATTGAACCTGGTGAATTTTATATTGGACACTAGTTTTGATTTAAACCATACTTTGAACCCCAGAGAAATTTGACAAATGAACAAATTAGAAAATCAGAGACAAAACAGGAATAAGAAATCACCTTTAAGAAAACCTCTTTAAGATTAGAGAAACCTTCTTGGTTTTCCCTTTACCCAAAAAGGGGGAAAGTTCAACCCTATCTGTCCCTTCGTTACACTGGGATCGAGTAATTGACCGACAGGAACCCTCTCCCGGTCATCGGGTCTTCTCTTCGGTCGACCCCAGTCTCTGGAGTCTGACTGTCTACACCGTCGCCTCCTAAGGTCCTTCTTTCTAGTCTCCGACCGGTCCTTGACCTTGGTAAACGGGTCTACGTTTTGGGGTCTCCCGACTTCCATTTCCGAACCCGTCACACAAACCCAACTCAGTACCCTCTTCGACCAGTCTTCGATCCCAGTTCAAATCCTGTTGACTCGTGTCAGGTTCCTTGAACTCTTTTCTCTCCCTCCCGTCCGTTCTTCGACAAACGCCCTGAGACTCCTCGATCAACGTGGTAGATATATTTATTTATTTAGAAATAAATTGGGAGAACACCGGGGTGGTACATACGGATTTACACTACTATACAAAAAGTTTCCTACTACCCCGACGTATATCTAGTCGAGGTCACATATACCCAGTCCCTCTTTGTTTTTTGTTTTTGTGTACTTCGATTCCTTGTTTTCCTCAATCATCTTTAACAGAAACTTAAAACGGGTAAGAAGGAGTTGAGACGGTACAGTGTAAAGTGTACCCGTTAAATGGCTGGATGTTCTCTCTCTACCACGGACCACCCTAGGTTAGAAGGTAGAGATTCTCTCAGTTGTGGGAGGACCCTCTCCTCTATTACTTCTGAAATGGGACTTGAGAAACGAGTCGAACCCTTCCGCCAGAACCTGGTCAAATAAAACTGTTGAAGACGTTTTACGGAAATAGGCACGATTAAAAAATTTCTGGGTGAATTTAACGTTAGGTAAATTTGAAATAACTTGTCGTGTAGGATAATACAACTGTCTTAAAGGAGAAATTTGATTACAAGAACGAAGTTTATAACATTACTATTCTGGTTCATTTATTGATTTTATCGAGTCTTTTATTACGGAAGTAACTTGGTCTGACTTGATCCGTTTCCCCTGTACCTACGTTTTCTGTACGGTCTTAAGGTCGATTATTTATCTCTTCTTTTCTACCTTAGTCTTTTAGTGGGGAACCGATGGTGATGTTATTAACAAAGTCCGTTCTTAGTAATAACCTACGATTTTAATCACCCACACTCATGATACTCTTTGTTCTATAAATACACCAGAGTTTCATAAAGGGGTCTTCTATGATTAATTAATGTTTTTCTTATTATCATTAAAATTCTCTTCAGACTGTCTGTGGTAAATTTATTTCTTTACTTTCATTTGTAGTGGGGTCTTACCCCTCTCTATTTAGTTGTAGGGCACTATACCACGGGATTCTTCCTGTCTTGTAGTAAAGACACCAAAAGGATGGTTTTAACGTACCGGACTTAGATTAATACTCCTTTGGAGTCTGTTTGGGTTTAATTCCCCGTAAGATGACTTAGTGATTAAACATGCCAAGGTTGTACAGTTCTAATACTTTCTGTTTCTTTCCGATCTCGTGACCAGGTTTAATTTCCGCTTGTTTCCTTGTTCTGTCTAATTTCCCCTTCTTGTTGTCTGACGTCGTCCCGTTGGGTCTAGTCCAGGACTCACTCAGGGACCCAAATCTCTCTACTGACGACTGGGAACTTATTTCGACGTCTAGTCCACTGTTATAACTTATTTGCTCGTAAAGGAGTAATACTCTTGACTTGATACATTCTTTTACAGAGACTAGAATCCTTTAAGTGTGACTTCAGAAATCTCCATTTCTCCATAGGGAGTAAGTTTGTAAAGTCTTATTTCACACACACACACACACACACACACACACACACACACACACACACATCCATCTGTCTCTGTCTTTCCATTTATCTATTTATCTTTTCATCCCCTATCTTTTCTCTTACTAACTGTCATCCTATTTCTTTTGCACCAGTCAAAATTGTAAACGTCTACTAGATCCACTTCCAGTATACCTTTAATAAATATGTGAAAAACTTTGAAAAGCCATTCAGACTTTAGTAAAGTTTTGTTTTTCACTTTCATTTTTATCCTTCAAACCCCTGAAGGGACCGTCATATCAACTGTTCTTAGACGGACGGTCGCGTCCCCTGTGTCTACACTAGGGACCAGGTCCTTCTAAAGTGTGTGACACCTGGTTGATTTCGACCACGCGACCTTGATGACTCAAACACGGGTTCTCGGACACGAGGTCTCGGACACGAGGCGTTGTCCTCTTCGGTGACGTTACTCTTCGGGTCCGAGACGTTTCTTCTCATCGGGGACGACCGGTGTTGNCTATTTATCTTTTCATCCTCTATCTTTTCTCTTACTAACTGTCATCCTATTTCTTTTGCACCAGTCAAAATTGTAAACGTCTGCTAGATCCACTTCCAGTATACCTTTAATAAATATGTGAAAAACTTTGAAAAGCCATTCAGACTTTAGTAAAGTTTTGTTTTTGACTTTCATTTTTATCCTTCAAACCCCTGAAGGGACCGTCATATCAACTGTTCTTAGACGGACGGTCGCGTCCCCTGTGTCTACACTAGGGACCAGGTCCTTCTAAAGTGTGTGACACCTGGTTGATTTCGACCACGCGACCTTGATGACTCAAACACGGGTTCTCGGACACGAGGTCTCGGACACGAGGCGTTGTCCTCTTCGGTGACGTTACTCTTCGGGTCCGAGACGTTTCTTCTCATCGGGGACGACCGGTGTTGATCTCTTTCGGACACGTGTCGTTGCTTCTGGGTCACATTGTTGTTCTTCTGTCTTTCAAACATTTTCTTTAAAACCAGAGAGGGTGGTTCATAGAGTGTCGTAGTACCCGATCAGTAGTAGTTCTCTATTTGTATCAAGTCACTTGATGATCTATCCGTTTCCCCTGTCCTAAGATTAAAGATCTTAAGATTAATGAAGATTAAGCATCTTCATTTTCTCTTATCTGTAAAAGATATTTTCTGTAATTCAAACTTAGACTGAGAAACGGAAGAATCGGTCATTCCTTCTATAAATCCGAAAAGTAAAACTTTTGGATTCAGTTAACAAGACACATCTAAGTTCTTTACGAAATCGAATATCCAGGTTCTCAGGTAGGTATTTAGATAGGTCATTATACAATAAATAGGTAGCAACCGAGGGGGTCTGACATTTGTGGTTCAGTAAACTATGGGTTTGATGTCGTTGTGACTGGTAGAGAAAGAAACGATCGTTTCTAAGTTCAGGAAAATTCTCAAACAGAGACAATCATCAAAACTCTATATAGTATCCCTATTCAAAGATACCTTCTTAGGAGTTAAAGTAAATTGAAACAAGATTGTTTAGGTCAATACACTGGGAAGAAGAGATCCTTTTCTCTTCGTCCACGGATATCCGTAATTTCGTCCACGGATACATTCATTTACCTCTTCCTTTACCGTTGGGTGAGGTCATAAGAACGGACCTCTTAGGGTACCTGTCTCCTCGAGTCGGATATCAGGTATCCGAGCGTTTTTCAGTCCGTGTTGACTTCACTAGCTCATACGTACATGTATTTCTTTTCCCTTTATGGAGGTTCACTAAAGTGATTTACGTGTCTACATCTCGTGATACTTTATGATGGAGTATACTCCGTCTCGTTACCTGTAAATCTTCAGTTTTCTCCTCTCTGTAAAATCCTTCACTGTGTCTTTCAAAAGACACCCTTACTACCATGGGCCCGTCCTTACCTTCCGGGGTCCGTTCAAATTCGGTGACTCATGTTTTCTTAACTCCTAGACAGAATATAAACCCCAAGGGACCACCGAGTTCGTCCTTGCTTAGACGGACGTTACGTTTTCTGGACCCAAGGTAGGGACCCAGTCCTTCTAGGGGACCTCTTCCCTTGTCGTTGGGTAAGGTCATAAGAACGGACCTCTTAGGATACCTGTTCTTCGGACCGTCCGATATCAGACACCCAAGTGTTTCTCAGTCTGTGTCGGTTTGTTGATTGTGTAAGAAGAACATAAGTTAGGTTACTGTCAAAATGGAAAGAGTCTTAGTAACCGTAACTGACTCGATCACTTAGTTAATTGAAGGTTTAAGTGTTACCTCTATTGTACCGTATGTTCTAAACTTTAGTTTCGACTTAGTCCACGACGGACAAAACATGACTGGCTCGAGATCAGTCAAGGCCTTACTCTGGGAGTGAAAATAGCGACTCTTGAAAGTACTTTTAGTACAGACTGGCTACTGACGACGGCACACTGTGCCCTACCTACAAAGTGACTTCTGGTTTACACACCCCTTTTGTAAGAACGAATGAGTAAGTCGTAGGTGAATAAGTGAGTTATTCTTACGTCTCCTGCAGATATATTTAAACCTCGGTACAAGAAAGTGGTTCTCACCACTTCACCTCCGCTCAGCCGTACAGTAGGGTCAACTCCTTTTCGACTTGACTCTCAACCCTCCAGACCACACCTGAAGCCAATACGATGACACTACAGTACACCGGAACCTATTTGTCACAGGGGAGAGAGTCGGAACGGATAGAGTGGACATTCTACTCTTACAAAAATTTTCATAGAGAAACCATGGAAGGTCTTGATACAACAATTATCCGTCGTAACTACCAGGTGGATTGCGGGGGGTTTTATACTGGAGTCTGACTTCTTAAGTAAGTCTCCTTTCTTATGATTTTCCTCTTTTTTATCAGTAACAGTGTTTGAATGGGTCATGTCCATCCTCATTTCGAAACGGTTTCCACCCCATTCTAAGAATCTCACCTCTAACATTCTTTCTACGTAAATCCCTCTTCTCTCTGGGATCAAGACCGTCTCCCTTCCCTTCTAGAAGAGACTACTCCTTCACCAACAGACAAGTCTATGGACCCACCCTGTCGCTGTCTGTCCTCACACCTCTACTTTGTGTCTTCTGAGTACAAACGGCCGTCACCTACGTTAATCGGAAATTGTAAAAATGCTCCCTTTGCAATCGGAAACAAATATTTGATTTCTTTTTTATAACAACTGAACCCCCTTTTTTTTTTTTTTTTTTTGACTCCCTACTGAACATTTCATAAAAGGTCCAGATTTTACGATACTATGTTGAGTGGTTCGTTCGTACAACAATTGTAACCTAAGTGTCGAGGAGTCCCTTTTCACAAAAGGAATTTCTGTGGATTCTACTAATCTACGAACTAGACAGAGGAAAAGGTTTACACTGTTCTAAAACTCAATAACGAAGTACTTCCTTGACCTTTTGTGGGACTCTACGACAAATAAAGAATTGACGAAGTGACATTCGACGACAGAATTTAAGATTTGTCGAATTATTTTGAAAGGTTGTTAAAGTCGTAAAAGATTTAAACTCTCCGGTAGAAATATCGAAAACCTTCTTTCCGGTCCCCATAACAGTGATCCGTTAGTGTCCGTTTTTAGACTAAAATTGTCTACTTTATTATTGTTAACTTCACTACGTTAACTTTTGGAGGATTGATGAGTCACACGTACACTGATTGTGGGGTAATGGAGTGGGCCGACTAAGTCTTTCTACTCACACAGTCTGTCCTCCCGAGTAGATTTACAGATAAAGTAGACGAAACGTAAAACAGTTCTCTTAGAATGATTTAGTCGATTACGTAACTTTGATACTGACACCTGTTGATTCCCGGGTATAGCGAAACCAGGACCTCTCACTTCCCCTACTGTCTCCTGGCTTTCCTTTCGAGAGTACTCATGGAAAAGTAAGAAATTTTGATCTACAAACGACCCTTAAGGGACCGTCAGGTCACCAATCGTGACACACAAGAGTGACGACTCTCGGGCCCAAGTTAGGGATCAGTCCCTTAATTCTAGGTTGTTCTACGGACCACATCGGTTTTTGTTGTCGTTGTTGTCGATCTACCAACGATTTGTCTAGACCTTCGTTCACTTCCCGAGGAGTTGTGAATACACTAGAAGTAATGGGACGTGAAGTAGGAACATCGGCGTGGTCCATCTGTAATACTGAAGGTAAAGACTTTTCTTTGTCCAAGTGTTCCCATTTCACTAAATAGAATTCTGGGTCTTGGACGTCTCGACCTCGAACTTGGGTCGAGTCTGAAGTCTCAAGAAAATCCCTTTGACCCCCACGACGACGGAAGACGGACCCGAAGTTTGACTCTGGAACGGAGATAGTTCTCCTGAGACGGGGAATGGAGAGAAGATCAGTAGGGATGAGGAAAGACCCGATACCAAAGACGTTCATAAGTAAAGAGGAACCGGGACACTATCCAGTACACGTCTTTCGTCTTTACGTTCATTCGAAAGTTACCGAAGAGAACCGTTGTCTGGGTAGTGTCTTAGTCGGGTCTTCGATTGGGGTACGTTTAATTGTCGATTTCGTCTATCGGGTCGTTCGAGACAGGTGACACGAGTGACTCCCCCTAGACCGAAAGGTGATCTGAAGAGGAAGGACAACGTTTACAGTAGTGACCGTGTGTTCTTTTCTCTCCGTATTTCCAAACGGAACACTAATCCTGAACAGTCCCGAGTTTAAGAAAGATCAATTTATAAATTTGCAGGGGAGGACAAAGTCTCAACTACCAATAAAAGGAGAGCTAGTTTCCGGTATAGTTCATGGACCGTTTTTACAGGTGGTAATGTCCCTTGATCCAGAAAGGGGGAAAGGACAAGTATCCTGTGTTACGTTCATGTATTACTTGGCAGGCGACCTAGTAGTCGGCACCAAAGACGAGAGGGGTAGTATACTATCTTGGGGGTTTAGGTCCTAGTTCAGGAGGTATGGTAGAGGGAGTAGACGGGAGTGGTATCTGATTGGTACTACCTATTTCGGGACACCTAGAATGGAGGGTTTGGAAATAATTCCAGTGGATAAGAAGCGGTTAAGGTAACGGTCGTAGGATCGGGGATAGTGGTCACAGCGATATACGGACTGTATCAATAGAGGGTCGGTCAGAGAGACGGAAGTGAAACGAGAACACTACTGGGTGAGTGGTAGGTCCCCGGTCTCAAGTCAAGTCTAGTCAACGAGTCAGTACAGATTGAGAAACGCTGGGGACTTGACGTCGTGCGGTCCGAAGGGACAGGTAGTGGTTGAGGGTCTCGAATGAGTTTGAGTACAGGTAACTCAACCACTACGGTAGGTTAGTAGAGTAGGATACAGCAGGGGAAGAGGAGGACGGAAGTTAGAAAGGGTCGTAGTCCCAGAAAAGGTTACTCAGGCAAGAAGCGTAGTCCGCCGGTTTCATAACCTCAAGGTCGAAGTCGTAGTCAGGAAGGTTACTTATAAGTCCCGACTAAAGGAAATCCTACTTGACCAACCTGGAGGAACGTCAGGTCCCCGGAGAGTTGTCAGAAGAGGTTGTGGTGTCAAGTTTTCGAGTTAAGAAACCGTGAGTCGAAAGAAATATTAGGTTGAGAGTGTAGGTATGTATTAATGACCTATCCCTCCTGAAGAGTTTTACGTGTGAACCCCCGAAGGGACCCCCGAGTCAGGTATTTCTTAGGTGCACGTTACGTCCTCTGACGGACGTTTCGTCCTCTAGGTCCAAACTAGGGACCCAACACTTCTAGGGGACCTCTTCCTTTACCGTCGGGTGAGGTCAAAAGAACGGACCTTTTAGGGTGTCTGTCTCCTCGGACCTCCCGATGTCAGGTACCCCGACGTTTCTCAGTCTATGTTGAATCGCTGATTTCGTGGTGGTGGTGGTGGTGGTGGTGGTGTTAAACGGCAAGATTACAACTGTAAAATCACTAAGGTGTGAATGTTGTTCTACGTTTGTATTTGAACCATTACACCGGACGGACCTGGGTTTTACACGTCGGAGTGGACGGAAAGGTTGAGTCAGTGTGTGACGTCACGAAGAGTCATGAGAATCGAGGACCGCGTGGTAGACAGTTTTAGAGAGACTTGAGTCCGGAAACATGTTCGAGAAAGGAGACGAACCTAATTGACGACGGGTGAAACTACTCAAGAATCGAGTGGACGAGGAAGGAACCTCTTCGAAGGGTCTAGTAAGTCTACCCCGACTCGAGGGGTAAGACAAGGAAGTAGCACGAGATCTAGAGAAACAGTGACGGCGACACTGTCTACACCGAAATCAAGAAAGAAATACGCTAATAAAGAAACTTAAAACAGAGGAGAACGGTCTGCAAACCCAAGTCTTGATACAGACTAAAGAAGATTGGTAACTTTGGGATCTCGACTCCTTCTAATGTTCTACAAAATTTTTAATTAGAGGAATTCTATAAAAACTTATAAATGAATATATTTACCTACGTTCCCCCTTTCGGAACTTTTTGTAAAGAGTAAATTATGCTGACAAGAAGTGTTTGAATCACTCCAAAATCAGTCATCTAATTATTTATGTTCTATCCATGGTTGGTCAGGTAAGACTTCCTCTAGTTGGGACCCTAAACAAACCTTCCTTACTATGATTTCGACTTCGAGGTCATGAAACTGGTGGGTTACGTTTCTCGACTGAGTAACCCTTTCTGAGACTACGACCCTCCCTAATCCCCGTCCTCCTCTTCCCCAGCTGTCTCCTACTCTACCAACCTACCGTAGTGCCTGAGCTACCTACACTCAGACACACTTGAGGCCCTCAACCACTACCTGTCCCTCCGGACCGCACGATGTTAAGTACCCCAGTGTTTCTCAACCTGTGCTGACTCACTGACTTGACTTGACTTGACTTTGTATGGAGTTACAACTACTGTTTGACAAATTTAACATTCACTTATTTACGGTAAGAGATATTGTTTATGAGGTCGGTTGTATATTGAAATAAAAGTTATCAGTTGTGTTTTTAGAGTTCCAATGTTCAGTCATAAGAAACGTCTATGTAAAGTTTGTTTAGAGAGTTACAATATCCTTTTGAGAATATGAAAAACCATTTAAAACGAATCCGTTTTTCGGAATGTACTGTTACTGTTTTATGTCTTTTTTCACACTTAAATTAACATTTATGTTTAAATCATTAACTGTACCTATATAAGAAATTAGAAGAAGGAATAGAAAGATTTTTGTGTCTTTCCGATCAGGTTGTACAACGTAAGAGTGTTTATAACAGTACAGTTGGTGGAGTAGTGTCTTGTAAGGAGGTAATGTACGAGAAATTTACACTTCGAATGTCCAAAGTTGATATGAAAACTGTTTATAACTTAGTTTGGAAATCATAAAATTACCACTACCACCAAATCAGTGATTCAGCACAGGCTGAGAACACTGGGGTACCTGGCATCGGGTGGTCCGAGAAGACAGGTACCCTAAAGGGTCCGTTCTTTACCCTCACCCAACCTCGCCCAACATGGGGTGAAGGAAGAGGTCCCCTAGAAGTGTTGGGTCCCTGACTTGGGGTAAGAGATCGTGACGTCAGTCTAAGAAATGACAGACTCGTCGGTCCCTTCGGGATCACGACACACAGATGTCTTTGGTTGTACCACAATCGGCAAAACAAGTACAACTTATTTATTTATTGGTTGGTTGATACGACATTTCACCGGACCCACCCTGTCCTGGTCCATCCACTAACGAATGTATCGGTTCGGAAAGGAAATATCATTTCAAAGAGTTGAAGGTACGTGACCCCCGACTCATTACGCGAAAGTGTGTCCCCGACAGGATGAGTAACATTCTACAAATCGTTAAGGGACTGGAGGTGAGTCTTCCTTTACCGTTGAGTGAGGTCGTAAGAACGGACCCTTTAGGGTACTCGTCTCATCGGACTGTCTGTTGTCAGTTACCCCAGCGTTTTGTCAGTCTATGTCAAATCGTCGATTTGTGGACCCTTGAAGAGACTACCAGGTTACGAATTCTGAGTCGTGAAGGTTTCGTCCCTCGTATTCAAGTTAGACACCAGTACCTTGATTCTAGGGTGTCCGACACACCACGACGTGGGGGGTTTTAAAAAAAATTCACATGAACACTTCTTAAGTGTCAGAGACTACGTTTCGTGTCTGTCACTAATGACAGTTCTAATAAAACTATCGTGACGGACTGTGGAGGTGGAAGGAAAGGAACGAACTAAAGGAGAGGTGGGTAGAGTTCTGACCGGAAAGGTGAAGTGGTTCATGCACCACGAGGTGGGGAAGGGTTAGGGACACAGACTGAGGTTCCTGGTAGTATAAATACGACACCCCTTGCAACGTGTAATGAAAGGACTCCTAACTTTCTATTCCGACACGTTACTGTGGGGACAGAAACCCCGGGTCATTGTGAGGGGCGACGGTGGTGATAACTGGACGGAGACCAACGTCAAAGACTGGTTCTCACCACAGCAACCACACGGAAGAGAACAATTCCCAGAAGGACATTGTCTAAAAGGAGTCTGAATCGGGTGTCTCGACGGAAAATCGTCAACCGTTATCCGACTCCTATAGTAATTCGGTTCACAGAGGGAGGGGTCAGTGGTGTGTCGGTCCGAAGAACCAGTGACGAGGAACGTGTCTCCACATCCGTATTTCTCTTGTGTGTCTTATTAGAGTCCTAGGTGTTCTAGCCCCTTCTCTCACGAGAAACTGGTCCAAGAGTTACCTGACCCCTCTACCCCGCGTCGGTTGAAGTGACACCAGGTCACCAATGCTTAGACGGAACGTTACGTCCCTACACCCAAGCTAGGAACCCACCCCCTTGATACTCAGGTGTACGACACCTCTTCGATTTACGTTGATGACTCGGGGACACAAGACCTCGGACGCACTGTGTTGATCTCTCCAGTACACGGTGTTGATTTCTGGAGTGTCCTACGTTGTTTCTGGGCTGTGTTGGTCTACTTATTTATAATTTTTCTTTTTAGTCCGGACTGGGCTCCTTGGGTCAGTGAAGGTGTGTCAGAGACGAGGACGTCAACACGTACCTCGGTCCAGGTGTCCGGGGAGTTACTTGGTAGAGAACCCCCACTTCCTTCGCAGACACTACCTTTGTAGCATTGTGAACACACGTGAATGTCCACGGTCCTACCATTGTCTCCGGTGGTAAGGCGGTTGTAGACTCTGGAGCAACTTACTATTCAAGAGAGGTAAATCTGCTAAATCAGACTAAAAGGTACAACAGAGAAATCTCTTCTCCCCGAAAGTACAATTAGTAACCAAAAAGACTTAGTTCGAAATGACAGCCAAAAGATTCAGTTTGAATTAGAAGGTCTACTCAATATAATTAAAAAGAAGCAGAGTGAGATTCACCATTCGGATTAAGGTAAAGTCAAGTCCAGTCAAGTCAGTGAGTCAACACAGGCTGAGAAACGTTGGGGTACCTGACGCCGTGCGGTCCGGAGGGACAGGTAGTGGTTGAGGACCTCAAACGAGTCTGAGTACAGGTGACTCAGCCACTACGGTAGGTTGGTAGAGTAGGAGACACCAGGGGAAGAAGAGGACTGAAGTTAGTAAGGGCCGTCGTCCCAGATTAAGGTAAATCTTAGGTGATTAAGTATCAAACACTCACACATCGTCCCCGTCCCGATATACCCCTTTGTAAACCCCCTTTAACTATAAAATCCTCTGTATAAATTTATTTATTATTATATTTGACAAGAGTCACATAATTTGTACGATAAATGTATACTAATCATCCATTGACAGGAATATAATATCGAAGTACTTTCTTTCGACATCTCGTCGTGACAGGTATCTTTATATTACCTTCGGTGTGTTCATTAAAGTGACATAACATGAAACACTATAAAAATTAAACGTTACGACACACGTTGTTCCACTAAGTCAATATAGACTATGGAACGTTATTTGATATTACCTTTTCTTATACTTATACATACATATACATATTTATACATATGTATATATTCATACATACACATATATATACATATTCATACATACATGCTTACATATAAATACATATACATATGTTCATACATATGTATATATTCATATATACATATACTTATATATACATATTATATATACATACACATACATATACATTTCTTATACTTATATATACATATACATATTCATACATACATACATATTCATACGTATACATATATTCATACATATGCACATATTCATATATATACATATACTTATATACTTATATATAACATATATACACATACACATACATATACATTTCTTATACCTATATGTACATATACATATAGGTATAAGAAAAGGTAATATCAAATAACGTTCCATAGTTTATATCAAGGGATTCAATATGTAATCCTGGAACAATCAGTAGATAAAAGATATGTCGTCAAAAGTAGACGATTGGGGTTGGGGGATTGAATAGGAAGGGAGTGGGGGAAAGAGGGGACATTGACATTCAAACAAGAGACACAGGTACTCAGACAAAGACAAAACATTTATTCAAGTATACACAGTATAAAATCTAACGTGTATATTCACCATAGCATACCATAAACAGAAAGAGACTGAACGAAGTAAATCATACTCTTAGAGATCCAGGTAGGTACAACGATGTTTATCGTAATAAAGTAAAAAATACAGACTCATTGTAAGGTGGAAGAAATAGGTAAGTAGACAGATACCTGTAAATCCAAGAAAGGCACAGAACCGATAAAATTATGTATACATTAAAAACGGGGTAAATCTTTCACTTTTATCGTCTACTTCAATTAAAATTATTATATCAAATTGAGTGATTTACGTTTTATAAACTAAATTAGTATAGTTATACTTTAATTGTATTTTTTATAACTATATAAACTGTGAGGAAAAGAGTACAATTCAGAAACTTTAGGTCATACGTAAAACAAGAATGTCGAATAAAGTCACGTCTGCTCACTGTGAAGGTCACAGAGGATCGGTGTACACTGGTCTTCGAGAGTAAGGCTTACCGTGTCTCAAAATCTTCCTAGATAGGTCACACTACGTACAGAAAGACAGAATAAGAAAGAGGAGAAGAAGGTGGAATAACGGAGTACTCAGTAGTCACAATATTTAGAAGACCAGCAAGAGTGACTAGACAAATGTTTCTATTGTATATAAGTGAAACCATGTACGTAAGACAAAGACCTTAGGAGCCACTCTCAATCGGTATTACATATGATTCGATGACGACGATTCAGTGAAGTCAGTACAGGTTGAGACACGCTGGGGTATCTGCCGTCGGGTGGTCCGAGGGAGCAGGGACCCTAAGAGGTCCGTTCTTGTGACCTCACCCAACGGTAAAGGAAGAGGTTACGTACTTTCACTTTTCACTTTCACTTCAGCTAGTCAGCATAGGCTGAGAATCACTGGGGTACCTGACGTCGGATGGTTCGAGGAGGCAGGTATCCTAAAAGGTCCGTTCTCATGACCTCACCCCATGGTAACGAAAGAGGCCGGTATCACATATGATTCGGATATAAAAAGTAAAGGGTTTACGCTCGAGTCCTAGACAGTTGAAGTTCACTTTATTTTCCCTTTTTCACTTAAAAACTTAACTTTGTTTAAAACTTTGATCTTTTACATTTAAAAATATCACAGAAACTGTAAATGTCTTATCTTCAAATTAGACGATGTGACTCAAGAGGGTTTCGAAACCTATACCCGTCGGATTTTGAAATCGGATCAACCCGAAAGTGAACCCCTCGATGTAAGGGTCTGTAGTAAGTGTTCTGGTTATCGTAACAGGGGTGACCGGGTCGTCTGGTTTCGTGATTAGATAACTCTTCCTCGTCCAAGAATCTGTGGTTCTTTGACTCGTTGTCTTTCGTCGAATTAAAACAGGGGAAGCACTTCGACTACTTGTGTAAAGTAAGTTCTTTGTCTAAAAAAAAATTAAAAATTAAAAATGAAATAAAATGAAATGTTATGACATAACCAAAACGGTATGTGACTGTACTTAGGTGGTACCCACATGTACTCAAACGTCTAAAAAAACTCAGAATAAAATAAGCGTCACAAGAATCTTACTACAATTTCGACTTTGAGGGTCATGAAACCGGTGGAGTACGTTTCTCAACTGAGTAGCCTTTTCTGAGACTACGACCCTCCCTAACTCCCGTCCTCCTCTTCCCCTACTGTCTCCTACTCTACCGACCTACCGTAGTGGTTGAGTTATCTGTACTCAGACTCACTTGAGGCCCTCAACCACTACCTGTCCCTCCGAACCGTACGACGTTAAATACCCCAGCGTTTCTCAGCTTGTGCCGACTCGTTGACTTGACTTGAGTCGAGTTGACACTGGTGACATATTCACATTAATTCGGTGTCTGTTATTTTTAATGGTCCACTTTCGAGTCTAATGATTCTGATCACAAGTTAGTTGTTATTACTCTTTATAGACACCATGATTATCCACTTCTACAGGTACTACAATGGTCTCTTCGTTTAATATCCAGTGACACATAACGTACCAGGAACCGTCTTACATACAAACTTCTACATCGAGTCAATCTGTCTGTACCGATGTAGATATTTCGGTCCCTCTACTCCGAGGTGTTTGACGGATCTCACCGTGATCCCTCCCACTTTAATTTACTCGTCCACCTGTGTAAATGAAGACACATTTAAAGTTATCATGTCGATCAGTCAATAAAGAAAAAATACACCAAAAATCTTAATAGTTATAATAGTTAGTGGTAACCCTCATTTCCATTTCTTGTCACGATTATCCTACTCTCACTCAGTTAATATAAGAAATTTTCTTGAGTTAGCTGTCTCAGAAACCATAATTTTGTAGATGGGTAAACGGGACTGGAACGGAACTAGAACTGGGCAGACTACGCCTGGAGTTCGGGACTGATTAAGTCGATGATATTTGATCCACTATTAATTGTAGGTGACCAAATAAGTCATTCCAGAAGTGAACAGAAGGAACTTGACCGAATAATCAGAGTACCTCAGTCATAATGTTAAAGGTAACATGTCTATTTGTTTGGTTCTATCTCTTTTTAACTCAGTACAGTGGTTCCAGTGTTCTCAACCCGTCGTAATCTTCGTGTCACACCAAACCGGGAAACGACTACCGTTACGAGAAATGAGACCATAAAAGTGTGGTAGGTTCCCGGACACTCGTCGGGTGGGGACCCTACAACTTAGAAGGTGTATGTTTGGTAAACTTAATCCATTCTACACGCAAAGTAAACATCCCTTTTTTTTTTAGAGACGAGTTCGAGTGAGCTCCCACCCGCTAGCGGTCTTAGTTGTCGGAGGATTTTAACGGGTATTTCGGTCCACAGTCGAACGACTTTACGTTCGGTGTTTCTTACCCCGTGGTTCCCTCTCACCTACACCCACAAAAGTCGTGTAACAGTGCCAAGATTACTGATGTTTAAAACAAAATTTCTCCTAAACTCGACGTTTTCCACAGTGGTGGTTGTCCGACGTCAAAATTACTAAATCGAGATTAACGTTTTCACTTGGAATACGAACACTCTTCACACCTAACGTATTTGTCTAACTCCCTTAATAGAACTCACGACGAAAACAGATTGTTGACCACCCCAAAGACAAATCCTTGACGAACAAATCGTAACTGAAACTAATTTTGAAAATTTAATCATAACGGTGGGGTTTTCCGAAGTTCAGTGTTTGTTTGTGGTGGTTTCCGTCACTGACTACTACTTTGTAATAATTACAGAAGAAAGACAAGGGATGATTAAAGTATTATAGAAGTGTTCGCAGTGGTCGGTTGTACATAGTGGGACTCACTCGAACCCACAGTGCGTAAAAAGGGTGTGAGACTCTGTATATACAAAACTTTGAAGTTTATTTTTATATACGTCACTCTTCTCTTCTTTCTATTTATTTACCTTGTGTCTCCTAAAAAATCTCGTCACTTTTATGAGTCATACTATAATTATACAACCTATATACAGTAAAAGTCAACAGGTCTGGGTACCTTACATGTTGTGACTCTCATTTTACTTTTCTTTCACTTTCAGTGAGTCAGCACAGACTGAGAAACGTTCGGGTACCTGATATGGCAGACACCATAAGAGGTCCGGTTTTATGACCTCACCCATCGGAAAGGGAAAAGGTCCCCTAGAAGGGTTGGGTCCCTGGTTTGGGTCTAGAGGGTGTAACGTCCGCCTAAGAAATGGTCGACTTGGTGTTCCCTTTGGGTTCTTATGACTTCACCCATCGGATAGGGAAGAGGTCGCCTAGAAGAGTTTGGTCCTTAACTTGGTCCCAGAGGACGTAACGTCCGTCTAAAAAAAAATGGTTGACTCGATAGTTCCTTCAGGAATAAGTAATCTCATTTGGGATTACATTCGATACCTGAAACCCACTAACACTACAAGTCACATAACCCAACCTGTTTTTCAATTAAGTAACTCCCAAAAAAAAAGAGAAGGAAAGAAAAGACTTCTACATTACCTTACTTGAAAAACCGGTTGGGTATCCAAGTAGACACCATTTTTGTTTTGTTTTGTTTTGTTTTGTTTTGTTATATATATATATATGTGGTGAGACCACTCACTACAATTATTTACCCCCTTCGATACGTATACATCCCCATCCCCCGATATACGTTGAAGGAGAATTAAAACAATATTTGGATTTTGAAGAGATTTTTTTATTTCTGGATTTTTTTTTGATATATCGATTGTTAAAATTTTCTAATGGGAACTTGTAAAAGAGAATTAACATTCTAAGTTATGAACGATTCTCGTTTCAGTTCGACCGGTAAAGTTACGATAGTGGAGGGGTCGAGGTAGTGTCGTGGGAAGGGGTGGAGGTCTAATTAATATCCGGTTTACATTGGGGGTCCGAACCTTTTGAGCGACAACCGTATCAACAATCCCTATTACCTACCAAACACTCGTTCAAAGAACTTGTTTAGTGATGTAAAATTCATAGTACCAGACGGATGTTCATGAGGTTTGGGGGATTGACAAAGAACTAATCAGATTCTGTGAAGTCAAAGTGACGACAAAAGAATTACACAAACTTGTCTTGTAGACCACCGTAGATTTTACATGGTCAAGACACTAAAGACAATTCGTACAGTGAAAAGAGAGGTACAGAAAGAAAAAAAGTAGACACTTTACCCCTACTATTAAGTATAAGACGTCTTATAGACAATATTAATGGCCCCCACTGTCTAGATCACACACAAATCGCGTCTAGTATTTACCAAAGAAAGAAGATGATCTTACACGAAGTCTTTCTATCTTTGACTAAGTTCTTCCTTCTTCATCTCATATTTTTCGTCACAATACTTTACTTAACCATTTGTCGTATTTAGAAAATTTGAAACGATATTTTAAATTATCAACATTATTATCACGGAATAAATCTCCCATCCCAAAGGGTCCACCACGATCACCGTTTCTTAGACAGAAGGTTACGTCCTCTGTGTTCTCTACGTCCAAGTCAAGGGACCTCCTCTCGTACCGTTGGGTAAGGTCGTAAGAGCGGACCTCTTAGGGGTACCTGTCTCCTCGGACCACCCGATATGAGGTGCCCCAGCGTTTCTAAATCTGTCCTGACTCGCTGATTCGTCTCGTATCGTGTGTGTTTGTCACATACATCATTTAGAATCTTTATGGTAATTTACCAGTCCTTTCTATTTCTTAACGTCTTATTATTAACGGAAACCAAAACTCTTCCGTCACTAGTTTCCTTTGTTTTTAAATTTCCTTATTTTGTTGATCCTTCTTAAGATAGTCGGTCTATATAATTGTACACCTTAATCTCATATAGGTGATAGAGAAACAACTATTAAAGTTCAACTATTTATATTTTGGGTCGTAAGGGTCCCCTGTCTTAAAATTGGGACGGATACTCAATTCAAGTCTGGGTGAGTCTGTACAGACTACTCGACGAACCTTGAGGGAGAACCGACTGATATTTGTGAGACGAATTTCCATTATTAACGGTTGTCTCTTTTGAGAATTTTCTCTTAACGGTGAAGAGGATTCCTGAAGGTTACTTAGTTTTAGGAAGTCTTTAGAGTCCTTAATTTAGGGTTCTAGGTTCTCATGCTTCGAGGTACGGAGCGATAAAGATCTTAGTGTCGGGAGAAGGTGGCTCCAAGGTAACAACTAACCCAGGTCTCTCAATAGGAGAAGAATGAAAATACGACCTTTATAAACACAAAAAGAGGAGGTGACAACAAAGACCTTTAGACAAAGGGTTACAACGTGGACGGTAAGGATAGAGCACTGAGAACTGAGAGAGAACTTCTGAAGTATAGTGTAGAGACTATCGACGTTGATATCCACACAAACCCCGAAGGGTTCACCGAGTCACCATTTCTTAGGTCTGACGGTTACGTCCCCTCTACCTAAACCAGGGACCCAAACCCTCCTAGGGGACCTCCTCCTTACCGTTGGGTGAGGTCATAAGAACGAACCTTTTAGGATACCTGTCTCCTCTGACCGACCGATGTCAAGTACCGCAGTGTTTCCTAACCTGTGTTGACTCGCTGATTCGTACTATCCACACAAACGAAATCAATTATACTGGAGAAGGTAGACACTACAGGGTGTTTTACGAAGAGGTCCTAACGTTCTCAATCAGTGTTTAAGGTTATGAAACCCCCTTTCCCCACCCTCCACCTGTAGACCGTCAAGTAGGATTCGATTCAAACTAGTGACACTTTAATACCGTAGTTTATTTGTCTTCATTCCGTCCCCCCAGTGTCCCCTGTGACTAATAGTTCTACTGACCCTGAGGGGTCCTCTGATGTAGATTAGTTGGAGAAAGTCAAGAGAACCCGTATCAGGACCCCATCTTAGTGACTTAGTACGTCGTTTAGGTGCGATTAATAAAACACCTCGGTCTCTGACAAGAAGTTTCGTCGACGAAGTAAAATGTAAAGGTGAGTGTCGTATATTTACTAGGTTAAAGAGATGTAAAAGTGGTTGTGAACAATAACTCACAGAAAAAATAATATCGGTTGGATTACGTATACTCCATCACAGAGTCACATCAAAACTAACCATAAAGGGATTACTGATTACCGTGACCGGAAAAAAAGGTACGCTATTACCGAGTACATACAAAATTATAACCTATACCTATCAAAGGTCGTTTTCCCTATCGAGGGAGAAGTCCCCCGGGGTGTACAGACGGGTCCCTATACTATGAGTAGGTCTGAAACTTTGAGTGATCAATGAGTAGAGGTGTGAAGGTCCGACCTCTCTTGTCTAAGGATTCTTTCTCCTTTTTTCGATCTCTAAATACGGAAACAGAGAGAAAAGAGGGAAAGGACAGTTCTCGTCGACCCAGAGAGGATCTTGTTTAAGACAGTCTTTTAAGAGGTGGTCTGGTAGTTACGTTCCTCCTATGTACTCCTCGAACAACAATTCTCAAACCCGGTTTGCTGGGTCTCGAAGGACACGGTCCATTCGTACTTATCCCCCGCTTCAGTAGGTAATGGTTGGGGAGTGGGTACTGACGGACTCACCATAAAGAGTCCGAGATTGGTACTTTGGACAAAGGAGAGAGGGGAAGTTCAGAATCGGGTCTCTCCGGACTATTATAGTGAGTCGTTTACCTTTTAAAAATAAAATACGAATAAGATTCTTTACGCTAGGTAGTTTTTACTCGACTGTTCAGGAAAGTAAAGGTTCCTGTCACAGGTGTTTAAGGTCCGACGGAAACCTGGACCTTAGTCTGTTTAGACTCGGTCTCCGGTCACTCCCGGTGTGTCTATGGAAGGTCTCACTATGACATCGTACTTGAAACTCTGTGGTATATGCCTAAGTCTGTGAGCCCAAAGTCGGGTCGACAGAATGGGTGATCGACACTTTTGACCTGTTCAACGAAAGGGTAGAGTTACGGTAAAGAGGTACTATTTTGTAGGTATCTTTATAAGGGAAGAAGTATCCTAACAAAACTCTTAAGTTATTCCGTTATTGACGAACCAACAATCGTTTCCTGTACTCTGTAGTTATTTCTTCTTAATCCATAAGTATACCACTACTGTGGTGGGAATACCGTCTTTCACTTCTCCTTGATTTTTCGGAGGACTACTTTCACTTTCTCCTCTCACTTTTTCAACTGAATTTCGAGTTGTAAGTCTTTTGTTTCTAGTACCGTAGACCAGGGTAGTGAAGTACCCTTTATCTACCCCTTTGTCACCTTTGTCGCAGTCTAAAATAAAAAGACCCGAAGTTTTAGTGACCCACTAACGTCGGTACTTTGATTTTCTACGAACGAGGAACCTTCCTTTCAATACTGGTTGGATCTATCGTATAACTTTTCGTCTCTGTAATGAAACGGTTGTTTCCAGACAGATCAGTTCCGATACCAAAAAGGTCACCAGTACATACCTACACTCTCAACCTGACACTTCTTTCGACTCGTGGCTTCTTGACTACGAAAATTTGACACCACAACCTCTTCTGAGAACTCTTAGGGAACCTGACGTTCCTCTAGGTTGGTCAGGTAAGATTTCCTCTAGTCAGAACCCACAAGTAACCTTCCTGACTACGATTTCGACTTTGAGGTTATGAAACCGGTGGAGTACCCTTCTCAACTGAGTAACCTTTTCTGGGACTACGAACCTCTCTGACCCTCGTCCTCCTTTTCCCCTGCTGTCTCCTACTCTACCGACCTACCGTAGTGGCTGAGCTACCTGTACTTAAACTCACTTGAGACCCTCAACCACTGCCAGTCCCTCCGGACCACACGACGCTAAGTACCCCAGTGTTTGTCAGGCTGTACTGACTCGCTGACTTGACGTGACTTGACTCGACTACCAAACAGTTGAGACTCCCTTCCAGTAACGTAAAGAGTTTAGACCATTCAAAACAGTGTGAGAACTCGAGAGTAATTTCGACTTTGTATCCGATAATTACGTTAAACAAAACTGGTTTAACGTGTCGAGTACTCGATCGTTTAAGTATGAGTCATTAGACTTCAGTAACCATTTTAGATGTAAACTAAGGGATCCTACGTTGTGTTGTTGATACCCTAATCCTTCTACCTAGAGGTATCAGGATTTTAATCGAGACTTTTCCTAAATCGTAGACACATTTGGGGTCTAAGTCATTCGTCGGGTGTCAGGTACACTGAGACTAGACGTGTCACTGATCGAGGTTCACCCCGATGAAAACAACACATAGAGGAAACAATCTAGCATTGGTCTTATTTTTACTTCTGTTTCAACGTCCATGGGTACATAAAGGTACACCTATCAAAAATACCATAGTCCTTTGGTACGATTTTTACTTCGGTCCATATCGTTTTACGTCAAACAAACCTTTGTCTTTTATGTTTCTTTATTACATTGATTAGAGTGAGATGATCAAAGGAAAAAGAAAACTCTGTCTAATGGTGTTTAAGTCACCGAATTTTGTTACATTTAGATGTAGAATCTTAAGACCTCTAAGTCAAGTAAAGTCAGTGAGTCACCACAGGCTGATAAACTGTTGGGTACCTAACGTCGTGTGGTCCGAAGGGACAGATAATGGTTGAGGGTCTCAAATAAGTTTGAGTACAGGTAACTCAGCCACTACGGTAGGTTGGTAGAGTAGGAGACAGCAGGGGAAGAGGAGGGTGGAAGTTAGAAAGGGTAGTAGTCCCAGAAAAGTTTACTCAGTCAAGTCCATAATCTTCAAAATTTACCCAGAATGTCCGATTCCCGTTTCGTGACTGTCTCTACTTGAGGAGACTTCGAAGATCCCTATTAGTCAGGGAACAGAAAAGGTCGAAAGTCTCTGACAGACTCAAGGAACCAAGGTCCAGAGGAGGGTCGTTAGAGACAGGGACATTGGAAATGAAAACACTAGTGTAGAGGAAGAGACTAAGACTGGGAAGACGGAAGGAGAGTCCACCTGGGAGCACTAATACAACCCAGTGAGTCTATTAGGTTCTATGGGAAGTTAGAGTTCAAAAAACTGTATTAGTGTAGACGTTTTAGGAAGACCAGGACGTTCCATTGTGTAAGTGTCCGGAACCCCTAATCCTACCCCTGTAGAAACATCGTGGTAATAAGACGAACGGTATGAAGGGAGGAACTTCCTGATAATACACTTTTTCCCTATTTCCGTCTCGATTATGGTTACCCTTCTCCTCCGTTCCTCCCTCTTAAACTGAGGTTTGTCTTCCTACTCAATTCTATCATCCTCGAAAACACCCCCGACACCCGAGAAAGAGTGACTCTAACCTAGGGAAAAGATGTGTAAATGGGTGAGTTGGGTACGACCCGTCAACCTAGTTGACCAGAGACTCAGAAAGTTTAAGATACACGGAACAAGAAACACTCACGGAGTTGTACACAACTCCTAAACCTTCTACATAATCAGTCCTATCCAATCCGATACGACCCATTGTTTATCGAGGTTCTTAGAGTCACCGAAGTTAGTTGTATAAGTGACACTCTGACATCTCCACCCCCGAGATTAGAAACCTAGATAGTCCCTGATACCTAGTTGGTGGTAGAGTTTACGTCAATCGCTGAGATAGTCACCCTTTCTCTCGAGACCTCCCAGACAGACATTTCTTGTTATGAGACCAGGTTTTAACGTGCGTTGTGATTGTCGTTGTTACGGAGTCAGTCTTCACCGACACACCGAGTTTGATTGGTTTTCCTTCTGTTTCTATAAGTTGAACATTCCGTTTCTTAATCTATATCAACCACTTGTCTTTGTTACTGGTGTTGTCATTTGTTCGGGGAAAGAGGGAAGGGTAGAAAAATACTCCAAATTGGTATTTGACCTAAGGAAAATTGGAGATTGTTCAAGGAAATATTTCCCAATGAGAGACAGACTTTCAACGAACCAGTACGGGCTTAGAAACGGTGGGACACAGACAGATAATCAAGACCAAAGTGACTACTCTGTCCTAACAGAATACGTACGAGAAGTAAATAAGACCGAGACACCACCCCTAAAATAGAGATTTTCTAATTATTATTTTACTACTGCTACTATGTTACTTACGAAAAGCTTTTAAGTACTGTACGATTTGTAACATGATTCTTGAAAGGTATAGATGAAAGAGTCTATAATCCATCTCTCATATTTGTTTAGTACGAAGAGTAAAGTTCGTACGAGGATATTAGTCAAGGCAAGTCAAGTCAGTGAGTCAGCACAGACTGACAAACACTGGGGTACTTAGTGTCGTGTGGTCCGGAGGGACCGGTAGTGGTTGAGGGCCTCAAGTGAGTTTGAGTGTACGTAGCTCAACCACTACGGTAGGTCGGTAGAGTAGGAGACAGCAGGGGAAGAGGAGAACGGAGGTTAGGGAGGGTCGTAGTCTAAGAAAAGGTTACTGAAGTGAGAAGCGTACTCCACCGGTTTCATAACCTCAAAGTCGAAATCGTGGTCAGGAAGGTTACTTGTGGGTTCTGACTAGAGGAAATCTTACCTGACCAACCTAGAGGAACGTCAGGTTCCCTAAGAGTTCTCAGAAGAGGTTGTGGTGTCAAATTTTCGTAGTTAAGAAGTCACGAGTAGAAAGAAGTGTCAGGTTGAGAGTGTACTGGCGACCTTTTTGGTATCGGAACTGATCTGTCTGGAAACAACCGTTTCATTACAGAGACGAAAAGTTATACGATAGATCCAACCAGTATTGAAAAGAAGGTTTCTCATTCGCATAAAATTTAAGTACCGAAGTCAGTGGTATACGTCACTACAACCTCGGTTTTTTTTATTTCAGACTGTGACAAAGGTGACAAAGGGGTAGATAAAGGGTACTTCACTACCCTGGCCTGCGGTACTAGAAGCAAAAGACTTACAACTCGAAATTCTGTTGAGAGAGTGAGAGGAGAAAGTGGAAGTAGTCCTCCGAAAAATCAAGGAGAAGTGAAAGACGGTATTCCCACCACAGTAGAGGTATAGACTCCAATAACTATAAAGAGGGCCGTTAGAACTAAGGTCGAACACAAAGAAGGTAAGGTCACAAAGAGTACTACATGAGACGTATTTTCAATTTATTCGTCCCACTGTTATATGTCGGAACTGTGTGAGGAAAAGGATAAACCTTGGTCAGACAACAAGGTACAGGTCAAGATTGACAACGAAGGACTGGACGTATATCCAAAGAGTTCTCCGTCCAGTCCACCAGACCATAAGGGTAGAGAAAGTCTTAAAAGGTGTCACATAACACTAGCTGTATCAGTTTCCGAAACCGTATCAGTTATTTCGTCTTTATCTACAAAAAGACCTTGAGAGAACGAAAAAGGTACTAGATCGTCTACAACCGTTGAACTAGAGACCAAGGAAACGTAAAAGATTTTGGTCGAACTTTTAGACCTTCAAGTGCCAAGTGCATAACGACTTCAGACCAAACCTCTTAAAATCGTAATGAAATGATCACCCACTCTACTCACGTTAACACGTCATCAAACTCGTAAGAAACCGTAACGGAAAGAAACCCTGACCTTACTTTTGACTAGAAAAGGTCAGGACACCGGTGACGACTCAAAAGGTTTAAACGACTGTATAACTCACGTCGTGAAAGTGTCGTAGTAGAAAGTCCTAAACTTTGTTAAGTTGACCTTAAGGTAGTGGAGGTGATCGAAACAAGTATCACTACGAAAGATTCCGGGTGAACTGAAGTGTAAGGTCCTACAGACCGAGATCCACTCACTAGTGTGGTAGTACTAATAGAACCAGCACTTCTAGAAAAAACACGTCAAGAAGGCACATAAGGACGGTGGAGAAGAATTATAGAAGACGAAGACAATCCACGTATGGTAAAGACGGGAAATAACTCGGGTAGAAACGTACTTCACAAGGGAACCATAGAGACTAAAAGAACTTCTCTAGAGATCAGAAAGGGTAAGACAACAAAAGGAGATAAAGAAAAGTAACCAATGACTCCTTCCGAAAAAATAGAGAGGAACGATAATAAACCTTGAGACGTAAGTCTACGAATATAGAAAGCAAAAGAGGAAACGAAAAAGTGAAGAGAAGAAAAGTGTCGATAAACATTCCGGATGGGTCTGCCGGTAAAACGAAAAAATGTAAAGAAAAGGTACTCCTACCAGAACTAAGGACAGAGGATATGTTACAGTACTTGGAGGTAGGTATCAAGTAGGACGTGAAATAGATAGTCTAGATAAGGGAATTTAGATAAAGAGTGAAGGTGACATACTAGTATTCCTTAAACTAAATCCAGTATGGATTTACCAGATCACCAAAAGGGATGAAAGAACTTAAATTCAAACTTAAACCGTTATTCCTCAAGTACTAGACTTGGTCTCAGTTGAGGACCAGAATAAAAACGACTGAAATATCTCAAAGAGGTAGAAACCAACGTTTTTTTATATTAGTTAGACTAAAACCACAACTGGTAGACCACTACAGGTACACATCTCAGAAGAGAACACAACAACCTTCTACCACAAACGACATTGGTCACACAAGAGAACCGTTTTGAGACAATCGAAAACGGGACAAAGTAAGCCATAAGGTTCCGATTTAAACGGACAATGGGGTCCACAAAGAACTGAAAGATGAAAACATAAGGTCAGGGGATATTACTTCTCCTGTAGAAAGACCCACAATCAAGATTTTCTAAAACATCCAGAAGTATTTTGGCAATTTGAAGTCGAAGAAGTCGTAATAACCAACCCCGTATCCGAACCTAATGACACTATAACTTACCAAACGGAACCTTTGCTTGTCTCTAATACGACAGCAAAAACTCTGACGTAGGTTCATGACGTAAAGCCTGAGAAAACAACTGGTACTACCGATGAGGTAAAGAAGATTCCCTAAGGACGGGTGTCATCATCTATATTACCAGTAGACTCAATTTAAGTGGGTAAGGTCAGGTAGAATCAATCGACTAAGGATCTTACAGCTGCAAGTGAGAACGGTAGACGATAAACTAGTGAAGGTTGAACGGAACTAAGTACCTGGACTGTAAGGTCCAAGGATACGTTATAACGAGAATGTCGTAGTCTGGAAAGAAGATAGTGGTCAGTGTAGGTATTGACCCAGAACAAAAACGAAACCGAGGTAGGGAAGTAAGAAAGACCTCAATAAAGAGGTGACTAGAGGTCGTCGTATAACCCGTGGATGGCTGGACCCCTCAAGGAGAAAGTCTTAGGATAGTAAAACGGAAAAGTATGACAAGTACCCCAAGAGTTCCGTTCTTATGACCTTACCGAAGATAGTAGTCTAAGTACGTTTCTGACGAGACGAAGTAAGTACACAAGGGTAAGAAGTAAAATCGTCAGTATTAATTACGGAAATACACTACAAAATTAGAATACAGATAGAAACGTTTTACACACTACAATAACAACAAAATTGGTGATTTCAGTACAGACTGAGAAACGTTGGGGTACCTGACATCGGGTTGTCCGAGGAGACAGGTACTCTAGGAGGTCCGTTCTTATGATCTCACCCACGGTAAAGAAGGAGGTCCCCTAGAAGGACTGGGTCCTAAACCTGGTAGTAGAGGACGTAGAGGATGTAAGTGACCCTACAAGAAATGGTGACTCGGTGGACCCTTCAATATTACAATAACAATATGTCCATGAAAGGGTTACTTGTTTTCAATGTCGTGACACTTGAACCAAGAATGAAAGTATGTGTGTCGTAGTAAAAATATTCTATTAGTGCTACCACACTAGTGAGTGGATCTCGGTCTGTAGGACCTTACACTTCAGTTCACCCGGAATTTTTCGTAGCGATACTTGTTTCGATCACCTCCACTACCTTAAGGTCAACTTGACAAAGTTTAGGACTTTCTACTACGACACTTTCACGACGTGAGTTATACGGTCGTTCAAACCTTTTGAGTCGTCACCGGTGTCCTGACCTTTTCCAGTCAAAAGTAAGGTCAGGGTTTCTTTCCGTTACGGTTTCTTACGAGTTTGATGACGTGTCAACGTGAGTAGAGTGTGTGATCATTTCATTACGATTTTAAGAGGTTTGGTCTGAAGTCGTTATACACTTGGCACTTGAGGGACTACAAGTTCGACCAAAATCCTTTCCGTCTCCTTGGTCTCTAGTTCAACGGTTGTAGACGATCTAGTACCTTTTTCGTTCTCTCAAGGTCTCCTTATAGATAAAGACGAAATAACTGATACGGTTTCGGAAACCGACACAGTTAGTGTTATGTGACACCTTTGAAGACTTTCTCTACCCTTATGGTCTGGTGGACTGGACGGAGAACTCTTTAGACATACGTCCGGTCCTTCGTTGTCAATCTTGACCTGTACCTTGTTGTCTGACCAAGGTTTATCCTTTTCCTCACGCAGTTCCGACATATAACAGTGGGACGAATAAATTGAAAATACGTCTCATGTATTACTCTTTGTGACCTTACCTTCTTTGTGTTCGACCTTAGTTCTAACGGCCCTCTTTATAGTTATTGGAGTCTATACGTCTACTGTGGTGGGAATACCGTCTTTCACTTCTCCTTGATTTTTCGGAGGACTACTTTCACTTTCTCCTCTCACTCTCTCAACAGAATTTCGAGTTGTAAGTCTTTTGTTTCTAGTACCGTAGACCAGGGTAGTGAAGTACCCTTTATCTACCCCTTTGTCACCTTTGTCACAGTCTGAAATAAAAAAAACCGAGGTTGTAGTGTCGTCTACCACTAACGTCGGTACTTTAATTTTCTGCGAATGAGAAACCTTCTTTTCAATACTGGTTGGATCTATCGTATAAGTTTTCGTCTCTGTAATGAAACGGTTGTTTCCAGACAGATCAGTTCCGATACCAAAAAGGTCATCAGTACTTACCTACACTCTCAACCTGACACTTTTTCCTACTCTCGACTTCTTAACTACGAAAACTTGACACCACAACTTCTTGTGAGAACTCTCAGGGAAACTGACGTTCCTCTAGGTTTGTCAGGTAAGACTTCCTCTAGTTGGGACCCTAAAGAAACCTTCCTTACTAAGATTTCGACTTTGAGGTCATGAAACCGGTGGAGTACACTTCTCAACTGAGTAACCTTTTCTGAGACTACGACCCTCCCTAACCCCCGTCCTCCTCTTCCCCTGCTGTCTCCTACTCTACCGACCTACCGTAGTGACTGAGCTACCTGCGTTGAGACTCACTTGAGGTCCTCAACCACTACCTGTCCCTCCGGACCGCGCGACGCTAAGTACCCCAGTCTTTCTCAGTCCGTACTGACTCGCTGACTTGATCTTGATCCATATACGAGTGTGTCATATACCGAATATTCTCGACGTATCATAAAGTATCACATATAGGTGATATAAAATGAATTGAAAAGGGAGTCGTTCCCCTGAAGGTCAAACGGACCTTATTATCAAGGGACTATGAAATTAGACTTCCGACCATTTGAAACAGATATTTCTTGGTCTATTATTTTTAAAAACCGAAACAGCCAGACTTCCAGAATCAACGTTCATATATAGAAACGATGAGATCGTAGTTTCGTCGGTATCTACCATGTATTTATTTACCAACACCGGTTTAAACTGGGTTTCTGACATCAAATTTTTCAGAACGGTGATTGTTCCGACATTACAAGTACAAGATATACAGAAGAACACCTTACACGGTGTAAAAGAGAGTTTATATGACATTTTTGTTCTCCCTCTAACGTCGGAGGACCTCATTTGTGGTAGTCTGATCCTTGAAGACTCCAAAATAAGATCTGTCAACGTAGTCAGACAAGAAGTCTGTTATCAAATATCCTTGTTTTCTACAAATGGTGTAGGGAGGGTTGTACTGGGTTATGTAATTAAAAATAGTTATACTACCCCATTTCATTATATAGTATTGAAAAAAGTGAGTATAAAGAGAAAAATCAGTACTGAAAGTCACTTGGAAGTTCAACGTTTGAAAGTTGTTACACTTGTGCATACGGTCGGGGATATGTAGTCGACAACGTGACATGATGATATGAAAAGTTCATATCATGAGATGATATTCTAATTTTTATAAAAGAGATAAAAAAAAAAAAAACGAAAAATCCATATATAATAAACACACTTTCCATAATATTTGGATAATGTGTCTACCACTGCCGTAGGTGTGTTAATTTTCTACGAACGAGGAACCTTCTTTTCAACACTGTTTGGATCTGTCTTATAACTTTTCGTCTCTGTAATTAAACGGTTGTTTCCAGAGAGATCAGTTTCTATGCCTAAAAGGTCATCAGTACATGTCCACACTGTCAACTTGGTATTTCTTCCAACTCGTGGTTACTTAACTACTAAAGTTTGACGTCACGACCTCTTCTGAGACATCTCAGGGAACCTGTCGTTCCTCTAGTTTGGTCAGTTAGGATTTCCTTTAGTTAGGACTGATAAGTAACCTTCCTGACAATGACTTCGACTTCGAGGTTATAAATCCGGTGGACTACACTTCTCGACTAAGTACTCTTTTTTGAGACTACAACCCCTTTTAACTCCCGTTCTCCTCTTCCCCCAGTATCTCCCACTCTACCAACCTACTGTAGTAACTGAGTTACCTATACTCAAACTCGTTTGGGACCTTCTACCACTTCCTGTCCCTTCTAACCACACCCCAGTGTTTTTCAACCTGTGGTAAATCGTTGACTTGTTGTTATTGACATTTTGACTAACACAATCGACCCATGGTTCCGATTGAAACAACCTGAATACTTGTTTGACTAAATGCTTGAGTGAGAGTCTTACCTTGAGCAGACATACAACACCCAACTGACATAGAAGACACAAAACGGACAAGTACGCACGGGAAACAGAAACAAGAAATAAAGAACCACTTTACACCCTCGAAGAATATATCAGATGTATAATCAAGAAAATGTCAAGATTTTGAACGTTCATTAAAAGTTCATCAGACAGACTTAGACAATTGATAATTGGTACAGTCAGTACGAAATATGTGTTAAAACTATTAAAAGTATCGTATACTAAACCCGAAAAGTTCTGAACCAATTCTTTAGACAGTTGTGAAGATCCAGTGTCATTATTGTAAAAGAAACTAATCGTAATCTTAAACCGAAAAATGGAACACAGGAAATTGGGTAGACCCCTGTAGAAATAAATGTCACTTCCACATAGGTGGGATTATGTATATCATTCAGTCTAAAAGGTCTTGGCAGTCAGTTTTGACTACCTATTTTGGAATAGGTGAACTCTCAGGGGACCAATCCTAAGAACCGAAAGTGATGTACAGGTACCGAGTCAGGGACCAACCTCTTGACTCTCCTAAGGGAAGATGAGGTGGTCACATACATAGGTAAAACCCCCGGAGGTGATATAACAAAAGTAAAGATACCGAATCATTATACAGAATTATAAACCATGTCGAAGAGAGAGGATAAACGAAAAGAAAAGGTTGTAAACGAATCGATATATACCTGAAAATATAAAGGTCAGAAAATATAGAGGTCATTTGGGGGTTTCAAAATGAGTGAAACAGATTACTTCTTCTCCTCATTTCAGCACTACTGGAATTTGTCATTTCTAAGTAGATCTTATCAGAATGATACAACTTAAAAGTATTACGATCTAATAAAAATTATTTAAGATCAGTTACGCTCGTCTCCCACTCCCCGAAGGGTCCACCCTGATCACCATTTCCTGGACCTACGGTTACGTCCTCTGTATTCTCTGTGTCCAAGTCAAGGACCCGGTCCTTCTCGGGGACTTCCTCCCGTACCGTTGGGGGAGGTCAAAAGAACGAACCTCTTAGGGTATCTGTCTCCTAGGACCACCCGACGTCAGGTGTCCCAGCGTTTCTCAGTCTGTACTGACTTCGTTCCATCACATGTGCGTGCGCGCGTGTGTGTGTGATAATAGGTGACTCTTTATGACCGATTTCAGAAATTTTTACCTGACTAAATCTGGGAATGTTTTGGAAGAGTACGTTAGAGTCACTCGGACCGTCCGATGGCAGGTATCCCAGCTTTTCTTAGTCTGTACTGACTTCGCTGAATCGTCAGTACACGTTAACACACGTAAAAAATTTTAGAGATCTAGGAATTTTTATAGATGGACCTTAAAAATGACTCTGATGTAACCTAAGTGTCAAGTTGAATTTCTATTATCTATAGAAAAGTTATAGTTCTGGAGAGACAGTATTAATGTCTTATAGGGAATTTAGTAGAAAATATAGGAAATTATCTGAAATTGTAAAAGAGGTTTCCAAGACACGTTAAAAACAAGTCGATTGAGGATCTGTAAATTAAGAGTATCGATGAACCTTATCTTAGAAAAAAAAGAAAAGTGGATCAACTAAAAACGACTATATCTCTTTTCGATAACGAAAACACCCAACTAAGACGAAAGGATAGTAGGAATACGCTCATTATGAGAGTAGGGGAAAGTATCCGCTTCAATCCATTGACTCGGTGTTAGTAAGTCGATTACTCCCCACTTCGATCACAAGCTACGATTCGTGATAAAGGGTAATGTCCCTCAAGACTGCCACATCGTCCACCTCGTCACTGGCATGCAAACTTTGAGGGACCGTGTGCTTCCTCACGAGTTGAATGTTTTACCTTTACGAAACGTTTACCGTCTACGAAACCGATAAGGAGATGACTGCGGACGACTGAGGGTCCTTGTGCCGATTACGTCTCGTACACCAGGTGCCGGGCCAATTATTGTCACGTTTCTCTTTGAGACGAAGGGAGAGGATACCCTGTAAGATTGCGTAAGGAGGTGATTCAATTTTAGTTGGGACAGTTTGTCGTTCTACGAGACTTACCCCGAAGGGGTCTGAGGGACCGACCCGACCGTGGAGGACAGTAAAGGGAACAGTAAAAACGACTTTGGAACAGGGTCGGGGTCGTGATCGAGGGGCGAACCTTCAGAGGACAGACCTCGGTCACTCCAAACAGACGGAAGAACCCAAACCGATTATTTAACCCTAGCACCCCAGTCCGTCGTCCCCTGGACCGTGGGTCCCTCGGGGACTGTGGCTAAAATAATCGAAAGAGAAACGTCCCGGTCACTACGGTAGGGTCGTCCCTCGGGTGTCAGTGAGTCATTGGTTCTAAAACAGCAGAGACCGAACTGTTCCAGTAAAAAATGATCTCTTCCTTTTTAGGGTGTAATTAATATGTTCGTTTGACCCCGGTTCCGGCAATCTCGACCGGAGGGAGAACACCCTTCCCCCTCTACCTCTTCTCCAACCAAAAGAGATGTTCCCCCCTCACCTCGGTTCTCTCTTCCCCTACATACACGGTTCCAACCAACCTGAAGGGTCTGGGGAGCAGAGACTTTACACATACTTCACAGAGTAAGTTTTACACACAAATAGATTTTCTTTGACGTTCCGTAACTTGGTGTCTTATACGTGTTAGTGTGGGGACGAGTAAGTAAGTGAGTTCTATACAAGTATTTCGGGGACAATCAACGGTTTGTGTGTCCATCCGTGAGTCTACCTTTTTATTTATTTATTTTCTTCGTATGAACGATGGAAGAATCGATCAGAGAGTCATAGTGTCTCCCGACCATGGGGTCCCAGGATACGGATGGATACGTTTGGACCTTCCAGTTCCACCCGTGTGGTAGTGAGAAGTCGGTTTTCAGTCCTTTGAGAACGTGGGAAGGACCATCTGGGGACACCACCTACACGTTTAAGATTTGGTAATACGTAATACGGAAAAATCAATCCGTCATGTCATACGTAACTTGATCGTCACCACGGATACTTGAGTTTTGGACTTAAGAAGAACCTTTGAACCATAACTAGTGGACCAAGTATTTTTACCTTCGTAGTCACTTCCGAGAATACAGTCCCGACCGGTACGGGACAGGTCGTCAGTGTTTCTAAGTCAGTTTCAATCCTTGTAAATGTAATACAAACTACCTCACTTAACCCGTCCAAAGGGTATAGAGAACGGACGTATAGGGACAAGTGATAGAATGACGTACTAGACGGAACCTTAACCTCGCTCAGGAAGTAGGGGGCAGTAACGGTGAGAGAGATGACTCGACGGACAAAACTTGAGTGACCCTTCGGGTACCAAAGAACACACTTCTACGAGGTAATCGATGTTGCAGACAGTATCCGTAGAGGGTAGAGTTGTAACGAAGAAGACGAGCATGGTGAGGAGGAGGGGCTGGACACTCTGGTCTGTGGGGGGGGTGGGGGGATGTTGTCAGAGGTTTTGTGAAAACTATATTTTGGAGTTTTATCGAGACCGTCTCTTGTGTAGAAGGGACACTGTAGACGGTTTTTTTGCAGGTCTTGTAGTTACATTGTGGTTCTGAGATCCTGGACCCAAACAAAGAGTCAAGACGACATAAACTGGACTCACTGATAGTCGGTCATTGAAGTAGAGAGACATGAAAACTTAGTAATAGACATTTATGTCTATCTTTATTTTCGAGAGTGTTCCTCTTCTAAGTACCTGTCGATGACTACTGACAGTCATGACGACAAGACCTTCGGAAGAAGGACAGAGTGAAAGTCGTCTATTAGATTCTTAAACGAAACCGTTTTACTAGTTCCGATAGACCCTACTTACGTCGTAGAGGGGAAATAAAGGAAGATTTACTACTCAATGTAAACCTACTTCCAGTCGGAACAACCCAGGAACCGATAGACCACAGAGTTTCATGTTACTTTTCACAGTCGGTCCCAACTCTAGAGTAGACCTCCGACCTAGTCCCTTCCTAGGTTACGGTTGGAGTACATTAATTACCATTTTGAGTCATGTTCAAGACCTATGTATAGTTGGTTACTTGGTAGACCTTTTTCGTAAATCTTTGGGCCTGCTGGTTCCTCTCCCTGTGACACTTACAGATCCATTTTCTCCTAGGTACCCTTTTGTAACCTGTGGTGGTTCAAATCGTTGATTTTAGAGGAAGACGGACTAAGGAGAAGACATTTACCTTTATTATCACGGGTGGTGTATTCCGATAACCTTCTTTACTTACTTAATTAGAAAATTTCACAAATCCTATACCAGGTCGTGTCTCATTCAAAAGAAACCCGTAATCGATAAAATAATAATAATAAATATTAGCTCAAGTGGACCGAAACGGACGAGACTAAGTGTAGGACAACAAAGAGACGAGAAGACACCAGAAAGGACCGAGCTTTCATTCATAGAGAAGGGACGACTGGGGCCCTAGGGGAGTTCCGACGAAACTACCCAGACGGAAAGACGGGTTGAAGAGACGGAGACTACACCAAGACGTCCTCGTTTGGTCTCGTAGGGGTCGGACCAGTAGTGGAGGTTCGACTCTAGTCGCGACCCCAAACTCCCACTCACTGACTGAGGGACCAGCCGTGAAAATAACACCAAAGGACTAACCAAGTCCTACTGACCCGGAAACGATGGGTGGGGGTAGGGGTTCACTTAAGGGTCAGGACGGTCTCCGACTTTCCTCTCACTGAATCAGTAATCGAGGAAACCGTTGTCGCGGACCGTCGTCAAGTTCCGTCGAATCTTTTGTCCCGTTGTTCACCGACGTTATACATAAAAGTTTTCGAATCGTCTGTTCTCTTCCTTTACTTTTGGTCTTTTCGTCCCTACCATTGCAGACTCGGATCTCCACGTAGCTCTGTGGAGATCCGTGACGTCTGTTACGAGAGTCCAAGAGGTCTATTCCCCGGGTCCTCTATCATGGTAGTTTCCTCGACTCCGACTTGCCGTTCCAACGATGGGTCCCGGAGAGAGGGGAGAGTAAACGTTCAGTTTCTACTTCCTCCTAACGGATACGTAGGACCTCTTAGTGCTAATCCATGTGGACCGAGGCAACCCCAGATACAAATCTCGTTTTGTTCCTACGGAACACGACACGACCGGAGAACGTCTTAAGAAACTATGTCCGTACAATTCTAGGTTCCTGAGTGACTCGACCTGGCGATCTTAGGGTAGAAAGAATTCCTTTTAGTCAAGTCAAGTCAACGAGTCAGTACAGGTCGAGCATCCCTGGGGTATCTGACGTGCGGTCCGGAGGGACGGGTAGTGGTTGTGGCCCTCAAATGAGTTTGAGTACAGGTAACTCAGTCACTACGGAAGGTTGGTAGAGTAGGAGGCAGTAGGGGAAGAGGAAGGTGGAAGTCAGAAATGATCGTAGTCCCAGAAAAGGTTACTCAGTGAAGAAGTGTAGTCCACCGGTTCCATAACCTCAAAGTCGAAGTCTGACTAAAGGAAATCCTACCTGACCGACCTAGAGGAACGTCAGATTCCCTGAGAGTTCTCAGAAGACGTTGTGGTGTCAAGTTTTCGTAGTCAAGAAGCCACAACTCGAAAGAAATATCGGGTTGAGAGTATAGGTATGTACTGATGACCTTTTTGGTATCGAAACCGATCTTCCTGGAAACAACCGTTTTCATTACAGAGACGAAAACTTATACGACAGATCCAACTAGTATTGAAAAGAAGGTTCCTCATTCGTAGAAAATTAAAGTACCGAAGTCAGTGGTATACGTCACTAAAACCTTGGGTTTTTTTATCAGGGAGTAACAAATGTGGTAAAGGGGTATATAAACGATAGTTCATTACCCTGGTCTTCGGTACTACTATCAAAGGACTTACAACTCGAAATTCGGTTGAAAAAGTGAGAGGAGAAAGTGAAAGTAGTTCTCCGAAAAATCAAGGAGGAGTGAAAGACGGTATTCCCACTACAATAGACGAATAGACTCCAATAACTATAAAGAGGGCTGTTAGAACTAAGGTCGAACACGAAGTAGGTCGGGTCGTCAAGAGTACTACATTCCTCTTATATGTACCCCTTATTATTATTTGTCACTATTTACTCGACCCCATAGAGGTCGACTAAGGTAGAATCCTGTAAACTGAGTACTTTTTCTAGTCACGACAGTGACGAAGGTAAAGTACCTGCTCCCTTCCCTTTCCATTCCTCCACGATACATCGGTAACTTAATTACTTAAACGATATGCAGAAGAAGGAGAGATTGGTCTTATCTCCAAAGAACTCTCGACCCTAAAAGACAGGATAAATAGTGAAATAAAGTCCACAGATTTTGTCAGGGACTTTATGTCGTATATGAATTTTCGTTCTAAAAAAAATTATTGTTTGAATAGTTGTGAGAATAGTCACTAAAAAAATTTGTTATGTGAGGGTTGAGGACACTTTCACTGCAGCGAGTCAGCACAGATTGAGAAACACTGGGGTACCTGACATCGGATGGTCCGAGGAGGTAGGTACCCTAAAAAGTCCGTTCTCATGACCTCACCCAACGGTAAAGGAAGAGGTCGCCTAGAAGGACTGGGTCCCTAACTTGGGTCCAGAAGGTGTAACATCCGTCTGCGAAATGGCAGACTCGATGGTCCCTTCAGGTTGAACGAGGGTTGAGGACATCCGATGTGATATAACAGACATTAAACTGTACGAGATTACCTCCAACACCACAACCGTTTCAGACCCCGTTCCCCTACCCTTATGGCAGGTGTTAGTGTAAAGGGGTTCACTGAGAGTTTCAACCCTAGATATCCCTCCACCAAGAAATAGGGAGACGTAGACGTATAGGTGAGGTCCCTTCCCAAACTAACCAAAACACTTCTATACAAGTAGGATTCCTCATTAACGTGGATGTTCCCTCACCCCTTAACTATCGTTTGAAGGGTGATTCTTATAAGTCTAACTCTGACACCCTTCTTATCACAGTGGATCCCTAAGATCCGAATTTTGTTTGTTCGTTGTCGTCGTCGTTTTTCTCATACGGGTCGTCCTAAAGTATGGTGATTCCAGAATCAGTACCAGAAACCTCTAAGCAACCGTATTACCGGAGATGAATGTGAGGGAGTGGAGGGAAGGTGGTACGAGTTTTGCATATAACTATCAGTAAGTCCCGTAAGGAGGAACAACTCGAGTCTGTATGGAAATTTTTATCACGGATACATAAAGGAGATACAGAAATAGAAAATATTTAGGACCGTGTGGGTGTGTGACGACTAGGGAATGAAGAGTCGAAGGAAAAAGGTCCAGACCGGGATTGGATCATACCGATCTACTTCGTAACCGGGTGTATTGCATCGACGCCCTGTCACTTTTGAAGGAAATTCCGAAGTTTATTGGGCAATTATCAGTCAGTAAAAAGACGGTAGAGACGTTGATGTAACCGTGAAAATTTTTATTACAATTGTAGTCAGATTTGTACTGTGTTTGAAAGCAAGAACGTAAATGTAGACTAACGGGAATTTGGTCAGTAAATTGTAACGAATTGGAGTGAAAAAATTTTACAACTAATATAAAACTCAGAAGACTCCACCGTTATCACCATTTCTTAGGTGGTTGGTTAAGTCCTCTGTCTCTATGGTCGAACTAGGAATCCAATCCTTCTAAGGGATCTTTCCTTTACCGTGGGGTGAAGTCATAAGAACGGAAGTTTGAAGGTATCCGTCTCCTCGGACCGTCTGATGACGGGTACCCCGGTGTTTCTCAGTCTGTACTAACTCGTTGACTTGTGTTATGTTATAGAAGTTATTAGAAAGGACGACAGTAGGATGAACCTCATAGAGTTGAAGAATCCCTTTAAAGTTTCATAAGCAAAAACATACCATGAAGTAAGAAACAAGAAATCGTGTAATTAAAGATATTTTACTCAATGTTTATTACTCATTTGCAGGACGGTAAGGGCAGAAAACACGTACCATTCGTGTAAACCATTTAATATTGTCAGAGAGAAAGACTTGAGTGTCTCCAGAAGTCAAAAGAAGAATTGTATCTCAGACCGGAGTCATTACCCAATTTACGATCGGAATATTGTTTGTGACGACATCACTACAGTTTGTATAGAATTTTCGTTCTAAGTATACTAGATAGATAGATAGATAAACTTATGTGTGTATGGTTTGTGAGTTGTTATCATTTGAAGTATTACAAACGGTAAATCAACTCTTAATGGTTCCGTACGTTTACTTTGTTTTATTACTCCTCTTTTTAGTTAGTCAACTTTGAATGACCTTAACTGTGTCTCTAATCTTAAGTGTCTGTTCCTGTAATTTTCAATATATATATATATATATATATATATATATATGTGTGTGTGTGTGTGTGTGTGTGAATTTATCTCTGTCCATTCTATAATTATGTTTAGTTTAGTCTAAAAAATAAATTAGATTTTACAAACTCTCTTTTTAGATGTGACAGACGTCTAACTTGTATGACTTTTCCAATCATTTGAAGTTCTGTATCTTTATCTTTACTTCGGTTTTATATGTTTAGTTTTTCCGAATTTTTTACTTTTTTTCGTACACACTAGACATACTTTTTTTAGTTCACTGAACCATATGTGACTTCTCATCATGGGTTTTTTCCTCTTTCCTTCCACCTCTTTTTTATAATCTCTTTTAATATTACAAATAATTTTAATATTTATGTGTTTGACTCTTTGAGATCCGTGGGATTTGTATGGTTTATGTTTCTTTCGATATGGTTATGTGTCGTAGTAGTTTAAAGAGTTTTGGTTGTTAATTCTCTTTTAACATTTTGTTGACTTCTTTTTCCAGTACAATTGGTGTTTCTCCGTTTTCGTATTCATAATGTAGTCTAAAGTACAGTCTTTGTTTGTTTTTCTGTCGTCTCGTCGTAAACCTTCACGATTTTCCTTTTGTTTTCGTTTTTTTTTGTTTTGTTTTGACAGGCACATCCTAAGATATGGGTCGTTTTATAGAAAGTTTGTACTTCCGTTTAACTTAAAAAACTCTGTATGTTTGTGACTTTATAAATAGTGGACTTCTACCACCAACGTGATATTCTTTGGTATTTTCTTTCTGAAGTGTGTCTTCTTTACACTATGGTTCACCTTTATGCGTGGATTTGTCGTAAAGAGTCAACAAAAGAAATAGTAGGGGGATTCCTCGGAAAAACTTCCGTCTTCCTCCTCTCACTGTCTCCTACTCTACTAACCTCTCGTAGTGACTAAGTTACCCGTACTTGAACCCGTTTGAGACCCTCTATCACTCCCTGTCCCTCCGGACCACACGACGTCAGGTACCCCAGAGTTTCACAACCCGTACTGAGTCACTGACTTGTTGTTCGTCAGGAAAATCCAAAAAAGAGATTAAAGGTACCGTATTTTATAATTACAGTGTCTGTGTTACATGTAGATAAATGAATGTACAAATAGACCCGAACGATGTAATTTTCACTATAAAAGACAGGGGTAGGGATTCTTAGTTAAAGTGGGTAAACCTCCACTATGGTAAAAGTATATACCATATAGTGAAAAGACAACTACGAAAATTTTTTTATTAGTGTTTGAATCCCCGAATTTCGTTGTATTTCCACAATTGAATTTTAAGACACGTAGTCTCCAGACTTACCTGGAGAGATCTGATTTTAGTTCTACAGTCGTCCTGAACGAGGAAAGACTTAAGAGTTCTCTTCTTATACGAAGGAATGAAGATCAAAACCCTCGAGTGAGTGTAAAGAACCGTGTAATTCCGTTATTACGATGTTGGGAGACTCATCGGAGAGAAAAATATCGTGACTGAAGTCGGAGACTTAAGTCGGTCCTTTTCAAGAATTAAGTGTCCTTTAGAATACTAATCTTACCCAGGTAGGTTGATTAGGTCCTATTGTAAGAGTAGGGTTTCAAAAGAATTTGAATTAGTGTAGACGGTTCAGGAAAATAGCACAATATTTTTATAACTGTCCAACGTTCTGTAGAAAAGAAAAGACTCCCCGTCCCCTACCTGTAATAAGACGGAGGGTGTGTATTAAATTTGTTTCTTTAAAAAATTTTTCATCCCCTTTTGTCACTGATACACCCATTTGTTTACACTAAAACAAGAATAATTAATTTAGGAATTTTATGTTAGTTAATAATGTTGTTTTATGATTAGTACATCACAAACACATACCAAATATTGAATATCTTTCCTTTTTATATAATATTGTTATTATGTTTTCGGGTCTTCCGACTTTAGATTCAAGTAAATTCCAAGAACCTGTACTTCACATGTAACACATTCAGACATATGATATTTGGGATTTGGTCGAAGATTGTATGTTATTACTTTTGTATAAATATCTTTTATGGATTTACTTCGTTTGGGGTCGGCATTTCTATGAAGTCAAGTCAAGTCAAGTCAGTGAGTCAGCGCAGGCTGAGAAACGTTGGGGTACTTAACGTCGTGCGGTCCGGAGGGACAGGTAGTGGTTGAGGGCCTCAAGTGAGTTTGAGTGTAGGTAGCTCAGTCACTACAGTAGGTCGGTAGAGTAGGAGACAGCAGGGGAAGAGGAGGACGNGGTCGTAGTCTCAGAAAAGGTTACTCAGTTGAGAAACGGACTCCACCGGTTTCATAACCTCAAAGTCGAAATCGTAGTAAGGAAGGTTTCTTGTGGGTCCTGACTAGAGGAAATCTTACCTGACCAACCTAGAGGAACGTTAGGTTCCCTGAGAGTTCTCAGAAGAGGTTGTGGTGTCAAGTTTCCGTAGTTAAAATGAATCAATAGAGTTTTCTTTCATCTTTCTTTGTCTTGTTACTCTATTCTGTCTTTTATTTGTCGTTCTAGTTAAATTACTTAGTGTATATTAATTTACTGACTCACTGACTCGTTGTTATATTGATTTGTGATATTTATATGGGCCAAATATGTGAAGTAGATTTTACGACTCTAACAGTCCAACCGATTTTTCTAACAACAACAAGTCAGCAATTTAGTATAGACTGAGACGTTGGCGTACCTGACGTCGTGTGGTCCGAAGGGATAGGTAGTGATAAAGGGTCTCAAACGGGTTCAAGTACAGGTAACTCAGTCACTACGATAAGTTGGTAAAGTAAGATACAACGGACGAAGAGTAGGACGGGAGTTAGAAAGGGTCGTAGTCCCAGAAAAGGTTGCTCAGTCAAGAAACTCCTTACGTAATCAATACACGGTCCGTCGTACAATTCACGAACATGTCCGATTAAGTACAAAGGATTGTAAGGAAACTTCAACCACGATAATACTAATGATAAAGGGTCTACTTTTCTAACCCCAAGTTCTCGTCCAAATATTCAAATAGTCCACCGGTTTCATAACCTCGAAGTGGAAGTCATTCTCAGGTAGGTTACTTATAAGTCCCAACTGACGTAAATCTAACTGACTAAACTAGAGGAACGTCAAGTTCCCTGAGAGTTCTCAGAAGAGGTCGTTGTGTTGAACTTTCGTAGTTAAGAAATCGTGATTCGGAAGAAATACCAGGTTAAGAGTGTAGGTATTTTCTGATTTTTCGAGTGATTTTTCTGTGTTGATTTAAGTTACACGTCTAGCTCAGTCCGGATACAGTGTAATGTTTGGTCTCAACATCGGGGGTTTCGTGTTCCAGAATCTCATCTTTCTTATGTCAAAGGGTATTCCGTTAGAACCATCTTAAAGGTATTCTTCACACTTACCTGTGGCCCTCCTTTCTCAGGTGTCTATAGAAAGAGTTACAGAGAAAGATTGCACTTTTATTATATAAGAAGGGAGGGGGGAAAAAAAAAAGGTTGTCTCCCGTTGAAACTTAATTAAGGAGAAAATAAATCAAATTCTCTAAGAGTATTTTATTAGAAAGAAGAGGAGAAAGGGACCTAGACAGAGGAGAGGAAAGAATGATTTAGTAAAGACAAACAGTCAGACCGATGGAATAGTCGTNTTTTTAATAGGTCGAACTGGTTTCCATCGGATCCTTTACAATGTTTTCTCATTATAGGAGTTTATGGAGAGGAGACCTGACAGTTGATGTGTTCGATATGATAAATAGGTAAAGGGTAAGTAAGTAAGAAAGTGAGCAAGTACTGGTTCCAGTTTGCAGTAGAGGAGACACTTCGGGGTGCACCACCACTTGTGTGCAAGGAGATTCAAGGACGTTGTACAAACTTTAGGATAATCTTTACTAGACAATAAAGATGGAGAGAAAGGGTGCTGTTATTTAGTAAATGTTGTCTATGCTTCTAAAAAAAAAATTAGAAATAGTTCACAGATCGTCCTTCGGGTCATCTACCGGATCATCATCTTAGTGTCTAAGAATCATTAATAGAAGAGTAGTTGTGTCTCTACTTACTTATTTGCTTACTTACTTACTTACAGGGACGACGTACCGTTCCAGGGTGACAGGGAGGGACCGAGATAAAGGGTCTACCGATTGTCCAAAGTAGAAATCCCGGATGACAATTACTGTGTATCACAGAGATAACTCGAAACAGAATTATTCCTATTAGCCACTATGAACTCGAGTCATCTTTCTTACGGTACTATCTAAACACTTCGGACCGTGTTAATCATCTCACCATTCTTTATTGTGTGAATTCCTTGGAGACGTCTACGACAGAAGACGACGTCTACGATAGAAGACGATATGGAAGACTAGACAAATGACCAGTATAAGGTCCCAACTTGGGTCATCCCGTGTCAGATCGGTGTCTCCAAGACTGGTTCACTGGTTCTAGGAGTCTTTTTGTTTTCGGTATAGTCCAGTTAAAAGAACATTTTAGGATTAGGTCTTTCCACGACCGCAGTACCTAGAACTGTGGCAACTAGTTAATCAGACTAGGGAACTGGAGTCTCGGGCCAACTTAGGAACGACCGGGGAAGTGTCAAAATGGTACTGGGTGTCTGTTTCCGTTAATGTCGATCTGGGAGTGTTCAAGGAAGAGGTAGAGGTCGGCCAAGATTGAAAAATGTGTTTAATGTCCAGTGTTTCGTGAAGGATACTTATGGTTGGAGACGAGTTTAAATAAAAGGGTTCTCCCTTCATAAACCGCTGAAGGTCGACTTATCGAGAAGGGAATTATGGTTAAGGTAGAGAACCTTGGTTCGTCTTTTGAGGTTTATGTAGATTTGGAAGGATCACACCTGGGAAGATTCGGTTCTCGTCTGAACGGTGTCTACAAGGAGGGACGTGATGTATCGTAGAGACAGAGGCACCACTAGTAATGGGGAAGAATGGAAGAAAACTCAGTATTGACTGAAAGACCACGACTTTTCTGGGGGGTGAAACCGTCGAAAGGGATAGTAAGACGGGTCCTTCGTCAGACCCCACAGGTCGAGACATGTGTTAGGCGTCCGGGCACCTTGACAACCGTGTAGAAAACCAAGTCCTCCTATATTACCTTGTCACATCTAGAACATAAGACACACAGGGAGTGGTGGGACCTAAAGAACCCACTGAGATAAGGGAAGAAAAAAAATTTTTTTCTAAGTAAGTAAACAAATAAAAAACCGACGTGACCCAGAAGTGACGACCCGTGCGTCCGAAAGAGATCAACGTCGTTCACTCCCGATCAGACATCCACTCTACTGGAAAGAACAACGTCTCGTGTCCGAGATCCTACGAGTCGGATTCATCAACACCGAGCGTCCGAGAGTTTGCACCGGAGTCATCCGTACCGAGCGTCAGAGAGCGTGCACCGGAGTCATCGACACCACGTGTCCGAATCAACGGAGACCCGTACACCCTAGAAGGGTCTTGTCCCTAACTTGGGTACAGGGGACGTAACCGTCCACCTAAGAATTGGTGACCTGGTGGTCCCTTCGGGGAAGATAAGGGAAGAAATGACGACGTCATCCACAAAGGATTTTCCCAAGGGGAAAGACGGATACCGGGGTATCAAGACAGGAAAAAACCTTGATCGTGCCGGGTAAAGTCATCTCCGCCAGGTACGAGGCGCCTCGTGTGGACGAGACATAGCAGGTCTGTTATCAGTGGCACCACTTGGGTCGTCTGTGGTTCCTGGGGAGGTCTAGGGAGTGAAATGGGGCTGTGAATCTACACGTAAAGAGTAAAAGTTGATTTAGTAGTGATATGTGTCCCTTCTTCTCTCTCCTACGTCATTACCTGTGACACCTACAAGATCTTGAGGGTGCAAACGAGGTGACGTTTGTCAGGACCTGTGTCTTCCTGTCGTCTCGACACAAAAGAAGGATGACAAACGTGACCCTGAAGCGACTTTCTACAAGAAGAGACTATAGGGACTATGGGAAGGTGACTATCGGATGTAGGGTGGTAGGGACATCCACCGCGATTACCATTTCTTGGCTGACGGTTGCGTCCTCTGTATTCTCTGTACCCTGTACCCAAACTCGGGACCCACCCCTTCTAGGGGACCTCCTTCCGTACCGTTGAGTGAGGTTATAAGAATGGACCTTTTGAGGTACCTGCTCCTCGGACCACCCGATATCAGGTATCCCAATGTTTCTCAGCCTGTATCGGCCTCACTAAATCGTACGTACGATCTTTATTTGAATAAAAGAAACTATTTTCACTTACGTTTGATCATACCGGTGATACCTTTTGTAACACCTCTAAGGAATGTTTTAACCTTTATCTTGACGGTATACTTGGTTGTTAGGGTGACGACCCGTATGTGTACCTCCTTTGGTTTTAACTTTCTCTGTACACATGGGGTTACAAGTAACGTCGTGATAAATATTATCGGTCCTGTACCTTCGTTGGATCTACAGGTAGTTGTCTACTTACCTATTCTTTCGATACCATGTATATGTGTTACCTTATAATGAGTCGGTAATTTTTATTATATAAACTTAGTCAAGATTACTCTACCTACTTTGACCTCGGATAGTATGTCTCACTTCACTCGGTCTTTCTTTTTGTGGTTATGGCATGTGATTGTGTATATACACCTTAAATCTTTCTACCATTGCTACTGGGACATTCACTCTGTCGTTTTCTCTGTGTCTACATATCTTGTCAGAAAACCTGAGACACCCTCTTCCACTCCCGTCCTACTAAACCCTCTTACCGTGACTTTGTACATATAATGGTATATCCTTTGTCTAACGGTCAGGTCCAAACTACGTACTCTGTCCAACGAACCCCGACCACGTGACCCTACTGGGTCTCCCTACCCTACCCCTCCCTTTACCCTCCCTCCAAGTCCTACCCCTTGTGGACATTTGAGTACCGACTAAGTATAGTTACATACCGTTTTTGGTGATGTTATAACATTTCATTAATCGGAGGTTGATTTTACTTATTTAAAAAATTTTTTCTTCACTTTTTTTAGTCACAATAAAAAGTTTTTCTACTCTGAGAACCCCGAAGTGTACATTTACGTGGGTTCCTCCCAGGTTAGTTTCAAAACTTTTCGTCTGGTTGTGGTCTTTAGACAACTGTGTCCTGGACCGTGTAACTTTTCATGAATTATTTACGAACAAGACACTGACTTACTCACTTAACCGAACACGGACAATTCACAGACTTTTTAGATACATACTTAGACTGAATGGAGTCAGAGAAACTTAACTTAAAACGTACCGATGTGTGTGTGCGTGTGTGTGTGTGTGTGTGTGTGTGTGCGTACGCGTGTACGTGCACGTGCGTGTGTGTGTCTGTGTGTGTGGAACATACGTCTTAACTAATTTACTCAGAACTTGGACTGACGTGTTAGAGGGACCAAAAAGGAACTGATGACGTCAGATGTACAAAATACGTCGATTTCAAAAGATATGAAGCTAAGACCGGAAGGTAGGTGGTTTATAAAAACCAAAAAGAGAAGGGTTTCTTTATGGATAGTCGGGGACCCTCTTTACACACGTATCGTGAGACACGTAAGTCCTCCATTTTACGGTCCGAAAACATTCATGAATGTACACCTCTCTTCTAGTGCGTCTATTTGAGAATTTGGGGTGTAAAACCTAGTGAGGTTCTGGATGAACGACAAAATCTAGATAAGGGACCTAGGTGACAGTAAAAGCAGAACTACGAGACTTCACAAATTGGGACTCGATTAAGATTCTAATGGTGTACCGTCCGAACAATTGTGTTCTGTGGTCTGTGTCATATCCTTCTCTTTGACATCCGGAAGTTCCCGTCGTGAGACGCTTCGCCTCCGGAATTTTTCCTTTGTAGTCTCTTTCGTTTACACAGAAGGTTCATTCTGACCCTAGTCAGGACCAGGATGGTAAATGATTTACAAAATAGGACCCGTTCAATGTTTGAGGAGACCTTGCGTTAGAAAAGTAGACCTTTTATCACTAGTATTATCGTGATTGAAGTTTCCCTACGATACTTTCAACTTAATCTATCGGATATGTTCACGAATTGTACGACGGACCGTGTATTGATTACGTAAGGAGTCCGTTTCTTTGAGCATCAATCGGTGGATCAACTCATTTCAGTCTTTACAAAGAGTATTCTCATAGTTCATCTTAGACTTGTAGGACTGGTGTGGGAATTCTCTCTCGACTTTACTTCTATGATCCTTATCTGACAAACCTTCCCTCTTACAAGTTCAGTCTCGAGTTTAAGGTCTGTTAAGATCATCTGTGTTTCGTAAGATCTAGTTTTCCGTTTATAACTGTGTAATTTTTAGTTTATCTGATTTACGTTATAACATTTCATTAATTGGAGGTTAATTTTATTTATTTAAATATAAAAAATTTTTAGTTTATCTGATTTACGTTACACCATAGGACCTAATCTAGGATCTTGGTTCGCACTGTGTCACCTTTTTGACCACTTTAGATTTTTCTCAGACCTCAAATTCAATTATCAGTAAATGGTTATAACCAAAGAAACAAGGTTATGTACGTGGTACCAGTACCTTCTACAACTACAAGCCATATGTACGTAGACACGAGCTAGTGATTCAGCACAGACTGAGAAACACTGGAGAACCTGACATCGGGTGGACCGAGGAGACAGGTACCATATAAGGGTGACCTCACTCAACAGTAAAGGAAGAGGTCCTCTAGAAGGACTAGGTCCCTAACTTGGATGTAGAGGACACAGAGGACGGAACCGTTCACCTAAGAAATGGTGACTCGGTAGATCCTTCAGGTTATAAATCCATTCACCTGACTTTCTGTGTCTCTTTGAGATGTAATCGAAACTCTGTAAAGACATTTAGATGTCAAACCCCCGAAGAAACCACCGAGTCTACCAATTCTTAGACGGACGTCACGTCCTCTGGGTCCAGACTAGGACCCCAATCCTTCTAGGGGATCTCATCACTTACCGTTGGGTGAGGTCATAAGAACGGATCTCTTAAAAGACCTTTCTCCTCGGACCGTCCGATGTCGGGTACCCCAGAGTTTCTCAACCTGTGCTGACTTGGTGATTGTGTGTGTGTATGTCAATAAGGTTTTAAATTTTCAACCAAAAATTTTTTATTAACTTATCCTGAAACCTCTTGAAAGGTTTTATCTGAGTGAATTTCAGTACAGAAATTAAAAATAGAAAGACCCACTATCTATGGACCTCCTCTACTTCCCAGACTCTAGGAAGATGGAGCTACTTTGGTTGTATTAACAGTAAATGCGACGGAATAGGACCGTATAAAAGAGGAAGGAAGTCTAGACCGAATCGTCCCCGGTCTCGGACCAGTGGTCGAATCGAATTAGACTTTCTTTCTACTCCACAGTCTTACCTTTGCACCGGTTGTAAACAAAAAGGACTCGAGTAAAAAGAGTCTTTTCAGTTACTTACAGAATACTGATACGGGGGAGAGGGGGAGTGTGTAACAGGGGCAACCTGTTGCAAGAACCGACATCAACTCTCTTAAGTATTACTAAAGAACTTTTGAGACTACGTCCAGGGACTTAGAGGTTGGGACCACCGATTTTGTTTTCCACTTCTGTCATAAAGTAAGTCGTTACTGTGACTGAGTTCTTACCGAAACTTTTTAATTGACTTCAGTGTAGGCTACTTCACTCCTTTGACTCCGAGTCGCTCTGATTCCCTAAATGGGTTCCGGTGTATTTATCTACACTTCTCGGTGTGTCTCTACCTCAGTGTCTCTTTAAGGCCAAAGAGGGACGAAGAAAGTATATACATGAGTGTACGTATGTATGTGTGTGTAGAAGGGGTCTCCGGTTTGGTAGAGACTGAAGTACTTCATACCTGGTCTGTCCCCATAATTCACGAACTCTAAGTAAATTAGGATTGTTGTGTATAGACCATGTTTGGAGTAAAATGGTTTCCCTATTTATTTCGGATTTCTCCAAATATCGAAGACGTTCCGAATATAGTAAATGTCTCACCGACTCGATCTTATGTACGAGTAGGTTAGACTAAAGTCCCACATTTAAAAGTCCATGAGGTAGTGGGTTACCTGTTAGCAACTTACTTATTGACTTACTTTCTTATTTACTTACTCTACTGCCCGTCTGTTGAAATCCCCTACTCACTTATCATCAGAGTTATTATAACATGGGACGTAAGATACAGATCTTGGACTCTATTAGGGTCGGAGACAATCTCTCACTCCACCTTCGACACCTAGAATAATCGGAACCTGTCTTAAACTTCCCCTATACCCCTTTCCACTTTCGTGTCCCTCACTTTTTTAATTCCTGAACATAGTGATAACTTAATTTATTCTTTTACTGGACTTGTCACAACTGTCGATAGTTAAATCATGTGGGTTGATAACTCACGTCTTTATCACCTTTTTCATTTTCCTTCAGTCTTTAGGGGTAGAGAGAGCAGCTGTGAGGATAGTACGAGGAGTGGTTCGTTATCTATCTTTCCTGACCTTTTGAGAGAATTCTCCTTCGAAGGTCCCATAGAAATCTTTGCATCACCTCTACCTCTTTCGTTTACCTGAACTCCAGTTTGGAGGCAGGACGTTTAGTCCACCGGTCTTCAATCCTGTCGTCTGCCAGAACAGACTCGGAATAGAGGACGTCCAAACGGAGAGTAAAGGTGACCTCACCTGTCAGGGACGTTCTGATCACTTATAAGGTATGGTGGGGGGGTGGGGATGGGGTGGCCAACGAACACAGAAAAAGAGAGGAGAAGGGAAAGAACCCTTGAACTGTCCGTGCATTGCACACCCTTCTTCTTTGTATGGTGGTCTTTTATAAAGTGATCTGTCTCTGTTTGTACTTTGTATTTCTTCGAGAATCAAGACAGAGAGTGATCGATAACCAACAAACTAAACCCCATCCTACAAGTCGGAACGACCCGGAGAAAAAATAGATTCTTTACTCTATTGTCAGAGATTGATGGTACCAATTATCCTCTTAATCTGTAGTAGAGAGGTCTTAGGGATCGCGGTTGTCTTATCTACGGGATATGTTGAACAAAAATCTAAAAATAGAAATAACAGTAGTAACAGATAAAATATTTTGGACAAATGTAGTCGTCTCAGAGTGTCGATGTACGGTGGGTTTGTGTTCCTGTCTCTGATGTACAGGGGGTTTAGGACTATGGTGGGTCTCTCTACTTTCGAACTCGGCATTATCCCAAATAGTAGTCTCACCTCTCTACTCTCTCAAGTCGACCCGATCTTTTTCTTTATCGCACAGGTCGAACCGACTTCCCCCGGCAAAACCACGGAGGTTCAGGTAACGGACTAGGTCAGTCGATTTCCCCCTCTACAGGAGAGTCTGACCCGACGACAGTTTTCTACCAGAAACGAGAGACATCAGTCTAACAGTTACTTTAAGTTGGACTCGAGATCTATACATGTCCGACTAATCGTCTTGTGGGTGGTAGTTGTTTGTTTTGATTTAATTTGGAATAGAAAACCCCTATAATTGAATCTAAAAAAAAAAAGACGACGAACGAGGTTGAGATTACCTACACCAAATTTTTATCCTGGTTTGTCAAATAATTTTGGGGTTTCGGAGAGAACCCTGAGGTCCTCCTCACCTTTTCCGACCTCCGTCGGATCAACGAGAGTAATCCTCGGGGAGGATCGTTCTCGATTCTTACATTAGTCACCCTATTACTGACCTCGGAACTAGTGGGGACGGGTACGTCCTGCGTTCGTCTCATGTGTCTCGGTCCAAAAACTACCCCCCTATAAGGGGTTTTCTCGAGGAACCCTCACCCCACCCGTAGGAATCTCTGGCCCCATCCTCAAAATACTTCTTTTCTTTCCTCTTTGGACGTATTATAGTTGGTCGTCGTTAGTACCACTGAGTTTTTATTACCATTGTTGTTATCGTTAACATAATTTACAGATATACCTCAAAATTGTGGTCTGGATTCCTCTTTTTGTCGTCCTTTCTTCCTTCATTTTCGCTTGATTCCTTCACTACCTTTCTCCCTTTGAAAAAAATTCAGGGTTAACATACGTTCTGTTATCGTGTTTCAAAGAATTAAAAATAACCTCATATCAACAAAATGTCACGACACAATCAAAGACCACCTGCCGTTTCACTTAGTCGATATATACATGTAGGAGAAAAAACCTAAAGGAAGGGTAAATCCAGTGGTGTCACGTAACTAATCTCAAGGGAGGCGATATGCCATACAAGAGTAATCAATAGATAAAATATGTATCATAATTATCGTATATATGTAGTTAGGGATGTTATCGGTCCAGTACCTTCGTTGGATTTACAAGTAGTCGTGACCTACCTATTCCTTCTCCACCATGTATATACGTTACCTTATAACGACAACAAATCGACGATTCAGTACAAGTTGACAAAACGTTTAGCCTGAACGTTTAGGGTACCAGACATCGGTAGGTTCGAGGAGACAGGTATCGTAAAAGGTCCGTTCTTATGACCTCACCTAACGGGAAAGGAAGAGGTCCCCTAGAAGGGTTGGGTCCCTAGCTTGGGATCAGAGGATGTAACGTCTACCAGAGGGCGTAGTGTTCGTCTAAGAAGTGACGACTCGGTGGCAATGAGTTGGTATTTTTCCTCGTTTTGAACTAATAAGCGTCTCTGTACCTACCTAGATCACTGACAGTATGTCTTACTTATTCAGTCTTTCTGTTGTGTTACCAAGAAAATGTAATAATAAAAAATTAGGAGTTTTGATGGAATACTCAACAGACGGTAAAAAGTATAGTTCTTTAACTCTGTTTGTTCGCCCTGTCGAAGAGGTCAGAGTATCGATCATTCTCACTCTTCACTTTGGCAACGGAACCGGAGGACCATGTAAGAGGATCTGACTAGGACCCTCACTCACACTCTGTCCTGTAGTTCGACCCGTTCCGATGACAGAAGTCTCAGACCTAGGGTGAAGTTACTCACTACCGGACTAAAAGGATGGTCAAGTGCACCGTTCGTCTCTAAGTGTCGTAAAACAGTATAGGGTCGGACGACGATAATGAAAAAAGAAATTCATGGTTTTGTGTGAGTCCATGTGTGTACACGTTACCGGGGTAAAGACCCATTTTCTTTCTGTCTCCGATCCCATAGGATCTGAAAGTAGGAGAACCAGGTGAAAGACGTGTTAACATGGGAAAGAAAGAAGAAGAAACAAAATGAGCGACACTAAGGGTAGACCGAACGAAAACACAGGGGAGTAGAAGAAATAAGGATACGGCCTCACAGAAAGAGAGAGAGAGAGAGAATTCCGTCAACAAAGGTTATTTGGGAGTGAAAAAAAAAAAAAATTCAACAAGTCAATAAAATTCAAGGGAGAAGGTGTTAGGAGAACAGACTTAAAGACGAAAGGTAGACCCGGTGAGCTAGGAGAGGTAAAGACCTAACTTCTGTTTCCTTCCAAAAACAACAACAACAAGTCGGAAATTCAGTACGGACTGAGAAACGTCGGGGTACTTGACGTCGTACGATCCGAGGGAACAGGAAGTGACAGAGAGTCTCAAACGAGACTAAATACAGGTAACCCAGTCACTACGATAGATTGGTGGAGTAGGAGACGACGGGGGAAGAGAAAAATACAAATTAGAAAGGGTCGAAGTCCCGAAAAAGGTTACTTTTCAATACTCCTTCAAAGTCTTAGACCGAACGAAACCCCTTACCTTTGCGTACCGTTTCCACGCTTAGTGTCAACGGTTATAAAAGTCGTAAAAATAATATAGAGTCCAGTCGATCATTACGTCAGCCTGTGTAGAGCTAACCGGTGATCTTATTAGGTACAAGTACGAAAGGATCGAGAGACAAATGTGTGGCTCATCCTTGTAAGTCAGACTCACGAGGGACACACAGATAGTCAACCTTGGAACCTTCTTTCGTCTCCTGTGTGAGTTTAACACGTCGCATTTTACTCAAACTCTATTCCTACTGAATGTTTCTATATCCGTCCGATACCCGTACGGTGTTTCCCACCCCGTCACAGGACCCCTATCATTGAATAGAAAGAATAAGTTTCTTGTATAAATAAATTAAGGTGAAAGATTCCTCAATATCTATCAACTCTATCCTTTCACTCTCATTTCAGCGAATCAGCACAGGTTGAGAAACGCTGGGTACCCGACATCGGATGGTCCGAGGAGACAGGTACCCTAAAAGGTCCGTTATCATGACCTCACCTAACGGTAAATGAAGAGGTCCCCTAGAAGGCCTGGGTCCCTAACTTGGGTCCAGAGGGTGTAACATCTGTCTGTGAATTGGTAGACTCGGTGGCTCCTTCAGGATTCCTCAATATCTATCAACCCTGTCCTTTTCCTCTATATTTATAAACCAACGATAAATTAGGAACGGGAAGGTAGAGATTTTCGTGAGATGATAATGGTAGGAGTAGAATATGTCCTTATTCGACTCGTAGTGTCTTTACTCTACTGAATAGGTTCCAGAGTACCACTGAGTCGTCGTCAAGATGTCAAACTTGGTACTAGTTATACACTGAGTGGACTCAAGGAGGTAAGAAGGACGTCATTACTACCTCGACCGAACTAAGATTCAGAAGGGCACAGTGAAATTTTCTTGACTCTCCCTTCCTGACGTGTTGACAGAAAGGACCCGTTTGGAACAAAGGTAATCTTAAATTAAATCTAAATTATTTTACGAATTACTTAGAATTAATTTAGGTTTAACTTTAAATTTTTTCCAAATTGTTCCAAATTATCACTACACTCTCTAGTGTGATAAGGTGAAGTTATTTATAAAAGGATTATTGTTTATTGGTAAAGTAATCACTCCTTTTTACAACGGTAATTCAGATTTAATTTAATAGGTATTAAATGACCGTATCAATTGTCATATACAATTACTTTTTATATATTTCAAAAAAAAAGGGGAGGACGAACAATACTTACTAAGACCACATCTCTTAAAAATTTTTCCGTGAACTCATCTTACCTAACCCGTCCACCAGATTTCGGTTACCTTGGTAGAGACTCAAAGACAGATGGATGATTGTCTCTCTTACTCCATTCTCTTCTTTTTTTATACCCGAAAGGTGTTTACGGTGGACCTGTCTTACCCACCTCTCTGACACTTCGATCCGATATTTGACTGAGTTCTTTTTCTATCTCTCTTTAAGTCTAAGTATATTTTACCGTGTATAGTCTGCACTATGTCTTTCTGACTCCTAAGTCCTACACTCTCTCCTTTTTACCCAGTTTTATGTAAGGACAACGAACGCACTTACACACAAATATATAGATTGAAAAATAAAGAAATTCTAACTTGTACTGCGTACACTCCCTTTTCTAACCACAGTCGGACATCATCCCACTTCCTCCGTCTCTGTCTCTACGTCTATCTAAAGGCCCCGTCCGCCAGTGCAAGGTCTCACCCTCCATTTAAAGGTCATTTCTTATACAGAAATCCCTGTCCCGTCACCCATAGAGATAACCCAGGATTAAAACACAAGGTGAGGTGTTACGACGACACTAACCAATCCCTTCCCTGACACTGGACTTACCACATTGAGACGTCGTTAAACTTCGTACAGTCTCTATTTCATAACGGTTGGTTATAACAGTGAGGTTGTACATTAGTTATATTTCTATACTTACGTTATAAAACGTAAAATAAAATATAATACAAGAAATTGAGACCATGTCGTACAGACTCAAACCTGACCTGTGTAAAGTTCACGAGTCATCGATGTACACCGGTGGTATAAACTGTCGTACCTAGATCGGTGAAGGTTTTATGGTATGTCTACAAATCCCTGCACCCCTTTTGTGAGTCTAAACATCTACTTATAACTCGGTCTTTAATAACAAATCGACGTCAATAACTTACAACACTCTTTTGAACTAAATTATTGATCTTTTTTATAAGTACGTAGTCGAGTACCACCTATGTTCATCATTTTTACTGGTTTTTCGTTTTACTCAATTATCCCTCAGTAAAGTGTTGTCACCTAAGATAATCTTTCCGACGACGACGACGACGATTCAGCGAAGTCAGTACAGGCTGAGATACACTGGGGTCTCTGTCGTCGGGTGGTCCGAGGTGGTAGGGACCCTAAGAGGTCCGTTCTTGTGACTTCACCCAACGGTAAAGAAAGAGGTTACGCATTTTCACTTTTTACTTTCGCTTCAGCGAGTCAGCACAGTCTGAGAAGTGCTGGGGTACCCGGTGTCGGATGTCCGAGGAGGTAGGTACCCTAAGAGGTCCGTTCTCATGACCTCACCCAACGGTAACGGAAGAGGATAATCTTTCCGATCACTATAAAATTGAAAACTTTTTACTATCCTATTTTTTTAGTGTCTCTATTATTTCTGACCTTTCATCGTAGTATTAATCTTTAAGAAGACTGAAAGGGCCACCGAATCACTAATTCTTAGGTGGAACGTTGTGTCCCTTGTGCCCAAGTTAGGGACCAACCCCTCGACCTTATAGTGTACGACGTCTCGTTGATTTGGGAGTACGACGTTGACAACTCGGGTTCGTGGTGTTGATCTCTCAGGTACGTGTCGTTATTTTCTAAGGTGTACTGCGTTGCCTCTAAAGGTACACGACGTTGTTTCTGGGTTGTGTCGGTTTATTTCTTTATTAGAAATTTTTTATTTTAGTAGAGTAAATAGGGTTAGGGTTCTCAACGGTAACCGTAATCTTAAGCTCTCGTCTTGAGGAACTAAAGAGTCCCAAATATTCTTCATACTCCCACTTACAGTTTAGACAGAATGGGTAATCTCACGGAATCACCTACGAGTTTTTTTTTTTTTTTTCAAAGACTTCACGTAATTTACTTTCTCTCCTCTCGTCTGTCCTTTTCGTGTACGTGAAAAGGACTCTCGACTTATGTCTCTACGTTTCGGTCTTTTCTGTTAGGATGTACTCCCCTCCCCAATTACGGTGGAAAGAGGTCGACATGGAGTAGAAGTGAGAGTGGGACTCATCCACTCTACTAACTTTGTACATGTTGAAGGAACGGAACTATATACAGTGGTTGAAGGGACCTCGACGTGTTTTTCTAATATGTTGTTAGACACAAGAAAGAGGTTGGAAGACTAAAGATATCAAAAAGAGAGGCGTTGGACAAGAGGTTTGACTGACATCTCATATTAAGAACTATCGGATACTGAAGGAGGTCCCGTTCAAAACACGTAGAGGTTCGTGGGTTGATTCACAGATCGTGTCACGGGAAGTGGATCGTTCGGGAGGTTTTATCGTCAAAAAATATAACCTTCTGTATGGTCTCTCTTTCTTTCTCTTTCTTTCTTTTTTTTGTTTCTATTCTTTTACTTCCCTCTTTCTTTCTTTCAATTGGTTTCCAGTGTAGTCGTAAAAATTCTGTAGAAACATGAAATTACCCCGTAATAAAACCGTCTTGTATTTAAACCATAAAAACTACCAACAAAATTGATATGTAAGCCCAGGTTTCATAAATGGACGGTTTCGTCCCCCTTACGTAAACCCAACCAAGTGTATACGTTTGGGTTGTAAAGACATTTCCTAAAAAGTAAGTAGTCCTGGTTCGAGAATTCAGGTGTGGTGTGTAGTGATTCTGTAAAAACTTGCACTATTACAAAGGCAAATAAGACGGAGGGTCTTCAATCTCTGATGAACTGGAAATGTCATGTTCTCTGGGCGGAGAATTCCGACTTCACACGAAGTACCAAGAGACAAGGGTCTGAGTCTACGACAAAATATGCCAGGAGTCGAGACACAATCTTCTCAGTCCGACGTCTGGAAATTTTGGAAGAACGGGATCTATTTGTTATGACACACAGACTCGGAAGGACTTTCCCTTTTGTCTCATTAGATTTTTCCGTACAAACATTTTCTAGTTAAACATCTTCATGATCCACTAAAGAGATAAACTTTTTTGTTTTGGTACAGTAAATAACCCTCCTTTTCCTAAGTCCCGGGAAGACAGACCCGAAACAATAGATAATAATCAAAACGACAACCTTTCTTCACTCATATATCTCTAAATTGTAATTTTTTTATGATTATTCATAAAGTCGACAGACCGATAACACTCAACTTCTGTAGACATGAAAATTAATCGGGAAAGTATTTACACTAATACCCTACAGTGCACCAGTGGGAACTTTGGTTGTGGACCTTGAAACTTTCCTGTCGGTAAGTCTCAGGCTCCCGAATGACGTGTAGCCCTACAGGACCGTTAACGTAATTGACACAATAGTTCTCCAGAGGTCTGGGTTTACTAAAAGGACAGACATTTAATTTATTATTTACTTTTGTTTTAGGTGACCCAGGTTGTCCTTTCGTGTTTATATTGTCACTCTTAAAGGACAGTGTTCCTATAAAGTTTGGGGACAATAGTCTTTTTTTTTTTTTTTTTGGGATGACTTACCTCAGACTATTTCGGGAGTCGGAACCTCTTACTCAGTGTCCCGTGAGTCTCGAAGAGAGTCAAAGTGGTCGTACTTCTCGAGTTCCAGGGTGACCTCGGTTTCGATGTGGACTTTTTCTCCCACCTCCCTAGTCACAACTAAGATACTTTTCGGAACAACCTGTGAGACCGGAGAGTTAAGAGTACCTCTTTCCTAAGATACATCACCGACTATATTACGTTGTCAAGAAGTCTGAGTACCCTTTAGTGTGTGAAATTAAGAATCAGTTCTCGGTGTTAATATTTTTCCGTCTAGAGGGGTAACCGACCTCAGATGTGACGGACAATCGGGAGAAGAGAAACCAGTGTCGACTAGTTTCCGGTGGTAGAATTGGTGTGTCCGACCACTAACGAGTGACCCCACGAACGTTCGGTACGGTAGGAGTACGCTCTCACTCTTCGTACTAGATCAAAGTCGGTAACGACTAAAGTTTAGGGGGTCAAAGTGGTCCTGAACTACCGTTTTCGAATCTCGCGGTTAACGAAAGTTAGATAAGAAAAAGAATGCACTCCTCAAAAGAAGAAATGAGGGGTTAAGAACAGGAATCGTAAAGATTAATTACTACTAATTGCCTCTTTTCAGATACGTTTGAGTGTAATCCACTTCCAGAGGAAGACCAGTTAAAGGGTACAGTTCCACACATTGAACCGTAGTTACAATAATTTGAGGGTTCTCGAAACCCTTTATACAGACCCCCACTACTGCGGATTAGTTCATACTACTTATTGAATAAGTGAAGGGGTGTACTTACCACCCTCCCCAAATTTTAAGTTCATAATTTCCGTATTTTTCTCCCTGAAGGGACCAACAGGTCACCAATTCTTAGACGGGACGTTACGTTCCCTACACCCAAACTAGGAGCCAGTCCCTTGATTCTAAGGTATATGGTACCTCGTTGACTCGGTCGTGTAGTATCGATTTCTCAGGTACCCGGTGTTGCTTTCCGGGGTATACTACGTTAATTTTAAGGTATACGGAGTTGATTCTGACTGGGTCGGTTTAATTAATTAAAATTTTTTATGTTGTTTTCTATATAAAAACTCTTGAATTCACAAATAAGGGTTTCGTTAATAAAATTCATTTCTTTTATTTTCCGTAAAACCTATATACTGTCGAATGTACGTGTAGACATTTTTGGACGTGTTTCTATCATATATACAACGACTTTACTCGTTTTGGACGAGTTTCTGTGTTCGGGTTTTAAATGTGATGTTTTAAGTCAAAACTAGACGGTTTATGTCGTGTATAACTGTCTTGAATCTCTCAAAAACACCGAAAAGTTAGGAAATGAGTTTTTGGACAGTTACACAAAGTCCTTTATTCTGATTCCTTAAGACCCTCAGGGTGTTTACAAGAGTTCAAATCTCCCTACAACGACCTCTGTACTCTTATCCTAAGTTTTCGGAGGAATCTCCAGACACGAGGTCAGACCCGGAAAGTACCAAGGTAAAGGGGGTACATTCCACCCAAGAAGAGTGGGTTCAATCCTGTTGTTTTCTCAGGGATCCTCATTGTGGATGACCGACCTCGGTTTGGGGTGGTTACTTTCGTTCTCCAAAACGAAATAATTATAGGTCCGTTTACACGTTCGTGGTGAGAAGAAACCATCTGTGTGTCTTATGTTTCGAGCGACCAACATACTCTCCCAATTTTATTCCGACAGAAATGGAGACGGGATTTAGATTGTGAATGGAATCGGTTAGTCGAGGATTCTCCGTTAGTGATACGATAGTAGACACCTTCGTGACTCTGTTTCATTGTCGATTTCTGTTTTCTACCTTCCAGTCATCTAGACGACACTGAACCGAATAATGGACTCTCGGTCTTGCACTTTTTTTTTATTCCCAGAGTCACAGGACTGGATATTGATCGTCAGTGGAAGGAATAAGTATTTAGCACCAGGGGTCTTAGTTTAAGAACCGAGGAATTTTGAATCTCAAACATTCCTCCTGTACCGGTCTCTACGTCGTTGTTCTTTTCTTTACGACAGAAAGAAAGAGAATGATAGTACCCAGTGCCACTGTCACTGGGTGCGTTCTTACGTAATCGTGTTGCGGACCTAGACAATGCAAGATAGTGAAACAGAGAGTAAAGCGTTCGTTCCCCAAGTAAGTAAGCAGGTAAGTGAGTACAAAGGTAAATTTTATTTATAAAGAGTAAGTCTTCGCGGAGAGCGGGAGGAAGAGTTCTTGAAGTCTCTGGGGGTGGGAGGGAGAGTACAGTGTATTTTCGTTATCCTGAAAATACACTGTACAAGTCGGATCTAACTTGACTAAAGTTTCTTAGAATTGGCATTCTCGGTCAACGTAGAACTCCTCGCACCACGTCGATAAAATATTTTACTTTTGACGTATGAAAGTCAATACTTTCGTGAAGATGGGTCAGAAGTGAGTTTTGAATCGGAACCTACTGTTATGGTTATAAAGAGAAAGATCCCTTGATTTCTCTGTATTAAACTTTATTTCTATGAGAATTTTAGTTCCCGATTGACTATGTTGAAAGATGGTTAGCATGGATACTAGTATAATCTTTATTGTCTAGTCACATTGAATTTCACGTATAAGAAAAGGTTTACCGTAGTATCTTATTAATACATAAGTGTACTTGAATTATCTGATTAAAAAAGGTGTCATTGTTTTTCTTGATTTGTGTACCATTTTGTTTGTAAGTGACCTCTGTCGATAAACCATATGTGAAGGTCTTATTATGTCGTCTTAAGTACAAACCGTAGTGGATGTCTCACGTAAAAAAAAAAAGTGAAACGTAAATTCACCGATGTGTATAGATTCAAGAAAAGAACACCTCGTTATTTATTACCTCTACTAAATATGTTACAGATGTCTTTTAGTCGGGAGTTTTCACTGTTCTTGTACCGGACCACGGTGTTAATACTTAAAAATAATTCTTAGTTACGTTTTTTAATGTCCTCTTTCTCCTTCACTCACAACGGATTCTGTTCCTCTTTTCCTCTGACTTTAGCTTGTCTGGGTCCTGTTCACATCAAAACGAAGTTCAGACGATCTCTCATTTGTTACGTTAGTAAATTGTGCGTATAAAAACATAATATGAGTATCAGAAGAAAGAACGCCTTAAAAAGAGTACGGAAGGGAGAAACTTCACTCAACTCTCTCAATACAGTTCCTATTCAAATTTTGTACTTTCGGAAGACTGTATTTAGATGTCCTTCGACCGGTGAGAAAGTCCGAGAACTCAACAGATGTGACCCTCTTTGGACTCACTCGTATATTAAGTTCGTAAAATCCAAAATTGAGACTAGTCATGTAGTGGGAGTAAATAATACCCATACGACTCTGACATGAAACCGAGATAGTCTTTCTCTCCAATAACTAATCGTTACAGACGATGTCCGTATCGTTAGTACTCACTACCACACGTGTTGCGTATAAACCGTGAAGACTGAATCAGGAAACATGTCTACATCTTTGGTCCCGAGTACCTAGCGATTTACGACTCGGGGTTGAGAGTATCCTCGTTTTGATACTGTTCTCGGGACAGAAGAAACGTGATCTTTGTCCAAATTTCAACCTAGGTTCCGTAGAACTAAGAGTCAGGAGATGAAAAAAGTAAGAAGAGGTGAATAGAAGGGAAACGTTTGTACAATATGATTTGGACGACCAAAAAAAAAAAAAAGATTATTTTTGTGTCACGACTAACATATGACACTAAGTTGGTTTTGTTTGTTCGTTGTTGTTGTTTTAATTTTGTGTCGGTTTATAACGAGATTTCGTTTTTTGTAGACATTCTCGATGAGTTTTTTTGACTTTTAATGTAGAGTGAAATTTGTAGAGGGTAACACTTTTATGCCTCTCCCCGTCTATTTCCTGTTTTCAGTAGAGATATCAGACTTCATCTTCCATAACTAGACCGTCCCGGTTCTCGTACAGTTACAATATATACCGTCACTTGACCTAACCACGTGTCGTCTATCATAACAAGTTATCATTATTTATTATTAATACATGTCCCTAACAGAGTGCCTACGCGGTAAGAGGGCGGAAGTGATTATTAGTCTTAGACCAAGGAAGTCTTTGGAGGAAAGTGAGAATAAGATTGTTCCGTCATTAAGTAAGATCCAGGTACCTTCCGGGTATGTAGAGAAGATTTACAGGGAACATGTGTCCGTGTATTCTACTAGCATTCAAATTAATTTCCAGTACTGTCGTAGGACGGGAGACCAGGAGAATTAAGGTATAACAAGGAACACTGAACGGGACTGTGACATATGGACCGTGTAGGTCCCTATTCTTGGTTCGTCGAAGGTACAGATACGACATTAAAAAATATAGGGGTCCCACCACCGCCACTCCCCTCCCCTCTAAGAGTTGCCTGAAATTAGCATCTGAAACCCATGCATCTGAAATTTAGTGGTAGACCTACAGTACACAAGTAACTTCCTGTCGTCTTCGTTTAGGAAAGTTTTATAAATCGTGTTGACATTCTCGGGATGCCCTTGATTTACTCCCGAAAAGTCAATTTTGAGGAGCACGACCCGGTCATGAGTCCACTACTTGTGAACACAATGAGTGGTGAACTTTTTATTTTCAAAGATCACAGAGTATCACATTCACAATCAGCGAGTCAACACGGGCTGAGAAACGTTGGGGTACCTGACGTCGGGTGGTCCGAGGAGACAGGTACTCTAAAAAGGTCCGTTCCTATGTCTCACCCAACGGTAAAGGAAGAGGTCACAGAGTATTCGTCATAGTTTATACGGATATTATGTCGTATGAAATTAGTCTACTTCCGGTGTTTAGAGTTTATAGTAGTATGTACGTCGAAAAACATACCTCTTTTTCTTCAACGATACAGTCTACCGGATCGAACATGGGACAGATGTAAAACCGATCTAAATACTTAATATTCAGTAAAGAAAAAGGAGGGGACTTTTACCCCTATTATTATCAGTATAGTGTTCTAACCATTCTTATTTTAGTCTTATGTATGTAAATTCCTTAAATATTGGTATGGAAGACGTTTTAGGGACTTAGTAATTGATAAAACTAATGGACATCTGACATAGTTGTAATTATATTAACTGTTAGTATATAATTATTTTACTCCAGAATCATCGTGTTATGACGTTTTACGGGGTATCGACCGGTTGTACGGTCGAAGTTTTAGTTTGAAAGTATAGTAGGTACAGAGGATCTAGTATGGGTTTGAACTTTAGTGTTCTTTGATTCTAGGTCCTCTTCCATTACAAATTGTCTCTGTGTCCGAAACGGTCAGATTTTTACTAAAAGGATTCCCCTGTTGACGGAAGGGTTCTCTGTTCTTGGCGACAGATGAAATTGAAGTCTTAGTAAGGATGGAGGGGGTTTCTCTTACGGAACGTATACGCTCCGACCGAGAATGTCTCATAAACCCTCGAGTGGATACCCCACGACCACCCCCTCCCCTCCTCTCGTCCGTCCTCTGTCTCTCGGTCGTCTAGTTATCTTGGTGAAATCCTATTACCGACGTCGACGTCTCCTGCTTGCCCCGACCTGGCGTCCGGTCGAGGTAGTGACGGTCCTTTCTGGGTAAACGTCCTTGTTTCCCGAAGTAGACAGATGGCCCGCGTCCTGGAGCGATCCGCTGAGATGGCGTCCTGTGAAGAGCTACAGGGTCTGATGGACAGCCAAGGTGGGACCCGGTCGGAGTGTCAAGCAGAAATCTACTCGTCCCTTGCCCCTACCCCTTATCCCACCCAGTCCCTTCGTGACTGTGCCCCCCTGCCTGGTCTCGCTCTCCCTAATTGTAGTGTTTGGACGTTCCACCTCCCACCCTAAGTATCTACGGATGTGAGTCTTGCTCCACCGAGTCACCATCTCTCAGACGGACGGTGACGTCCTCTGTGACCAAACTAAGGACCCAACCCTACTAGGGGACCTCCTCCTTTACCGTTAGACGAGGTCATAAGCACGGTCCTTTTAGGTCACCCGTCTCCTCGGGTCGTCCGATGATAACGTTTCTCAGTCGATGCTGACTCGTGTGTGTTTATCCGTCCTCTCGGGGATGAAATCGGTTTCCTACGTTTGAGGAGGGGTCCACGTTGGAAAACTGTCTTGACCAAGATTTTTCTCCCTTTTGACTGACTAAACAAGAAGTCGGAAACAAAGAAAGGGTTCAGGGAGACATCTCAGACACAGACTTTCCCTTTGGTCGAGATAGGCCGAACCCTTTTCCTTTCTCTTGTTTGTCTCCGGCCCGTCGGGGTATGCGACCTCCTTTACGGTTGCCCCGTCGTTTAACAGGTACAAAGTTCTATTTGAACTGACTTATTCATCGATTTTCGAGACCTAGTGGATGGTACCTGGTCGGTATCCCCAATGTATAATAGTGATAGACAGTAAAAGATTTACTCCTGTTCGGATCGCGACGTGAAGTACTCCAACGTTTCCCGACCTGTGCTGACCCGTTGATTCGTTGAATATGTATACCTTCTGTCTAGAAGTCGGTAGAAGACAGACGCACAGTCCCTGGGTCCGCATGACTACATCCAAGATCAGTTTTGGACTTCTGAACTCTTGGTCCCTTCGTGTGTTAGATTTAAGGTCAACTTCAGGTTTCCGGGGTCTTGGACATCAAAGTTACGGGTTCCCGTCGTCTTCTACCTAAAGGGTCCAGTTCGTCTCACATTTGAACGGGAAGGAGGTGGGAAAATAAGATAAGTTCGGGAGTGCCCCTAACCTGCCACGGATAGGGACGACCATTCCCTTGAGAAAAAGTCGAATGGTTAAGTTTACGACTAGAGAAAGTCTTTGTGGGAGGCTCTGTTTGGGTGTTTATTACAAAATGGTTGATAGACTAGTAGGGAATTAGGTCTGTTTTCTAGTGTCCTTTAGTTTGCTAGTGTGAAAGACGTTTGAGTTCACCTGAAGTACCGGAATTCTAAACTTCTCACGTTACGTCCAAAGACCTTTTCTAGTGACAACACCTTCCTTTCTTAGTATGATCCCCTTAAGCACAGGACCGCGGTCTGTAGAACCCCTCTACGAGACCTGATCATTTATATCCTCACGAGGATCACTCCTCATAATTACTTCGTAGACACGACTCGACACGAACCAGCGAGTCTTCACAGACTGAGAAACACTGGGGTACCTGACATCGGGTGGTCCGAGGAGACGGGTATCCCTAAGAGATCCATTCTTATGACCTCACCCAACAGTACGGGAGGAGGTCCCCTTGGAAGGGTTGGGTCCCTAGTTTAGGTCCACAGGACGCCACGTCCGCCGTGTAAGAAATGATAGACTCGGTGCTCCCCTCGGGAATTACTTCGTAGATCATACATGATTCATGAACTGTAGTTTAAAGTGTAACTTAGAAGTGTTGTTAGGGAGACGTCATCTATGATAATGTGGTTATTCCCTTCTCGAAACAGCACAAATCAACGTCTTTGACAAAGTCGACTACTAATACCACCGGTTCTAGGTTTACGATTCCGTCGGACTGAAGTCTCGGATCCGATAAATAAATAAATCGAAAGTATCTACACGTCCGAAAAGAGATCAACTCCGTCCGTCCTAGGTGAGAGGTCACCGTCACTATCCCGAGGAGTAACGTCACCGAAGAGAGTAACGCCTCGTGTCCGAGGTCTCGTGAGCCCGAAGTCATCAACATCAAAGGCCCGAGGTCTTGTCTCCAAGTTATCAACACCGTGTGTTCGAGAACCGTACACCTTAGGAGGGTCAGGTCCCTAGTTTGTGCACAGAGGACATGACCGTCCACTGAAGAAATGGTGACTCCGTGGTCCTTTCGGGACTCGAGATACGAGAATTAACGACACAGGATGACTTTGACTCGTCCTAAGACACCTCGGAAGGTGGTATAGGAAACGAAATCGAAGAGAGACTTTATGGACCTAATATCATAAACGTGTAAAGGAGTCACCAAAACGTATACATTTTTTTGGAGGGGGAGAAGGGGTTTACCTTCCACAATTGATGAACTTCTAGTACTCGTGTATCGGGGTCCGAAGGACCTCGGATTCCTGATCGTTTCAATTGGGGACACTAATGTGGGACGGTGGAGTGGTAGTCAGATAGTCGTGTGCTCCCCTAGTGTCCGGGACCCTAGAACTAGAGAGTGATTCGAAAATTTTCACGAAACGACTTTTGGAAACCCCGTAAGTCCCGAGAAATCCCGTACTCTGTGAACAGAGGAACGTACCGAAACGCTATTTGGAAAGAGAAGAGGTTTGAAAACTGCAAAGTCAAATAAACCGAAGTGACACGTAACCCGTGTCCTTGAACGTAATTGTCATGACGGATAATAACCAGGTACGTAGAGAGGAGAACCAGTACCTACACGGACCGTTCACTTACGACATTCTTTCTTTGCTCACCCAATAGGGTTTTCGTTCCCCGATCCGAGAGAGAGAAGGTGTATCTTAAGACGACACAGTGAAACCCGAGAACCTTACCTCCTGGTCGGAAAGTTATGAAAAGGGGTTTACTAGAAAGTTGCAAGATTCTTGAGTGTCGTACCATCTTTAATATGATTTCCGACTCCGTTCTTTTCTTACTTCGTAGACGGAAGTCTCCGGAGTGTCAGATCACCCTCTATGTCCGTATAATTCTCTATGAACAGTATCCATGTTGTTATCTCCAATATGTATCATTGTCATGTTATATACTACGTGACACCCCTATGTGTATGAAAATAGTCGTCACATATCAACTTATAAAAGAATGTTTTAATTTACTATCCGAATGGAATGTTGAGTCTTTAAAGGTAAGATTGGTCCACCGCGATCACCATTTCTTGGAATGACGGTTAATTCCTCTATATTCTCTATACCCAAGATAGGGACCCAATCCTTCTAGGGGACCTCCTCCCGTACCGTTGGGTGAGGTCATAAGAACGGACCTCTTAGGGGACCCTGTCTCCTCGGACCCCCCGATGTCAGGTATCCCAATGTGTCTCAGTCTGTACTGACTTCGATGAATCGCGCGTGTATATGTTCACTTTACTTTCGTATGTGAACGTTTTAGAAATATGACATAAGTAAGTATTAATGGAGGTTTGATGTTTGTCAGGTTTGCTGGAAGTTATCTACTCACCTATTTGTTCGACATCATGTGTATATTTTACATTATGGTGAGCCGTCATTTTACTCAGTTAATGTCTATGTCCGTTGTTTTGTTTGAGGTTTACGTAGTATAATTTCTTATCTTTGGTCCAAGTTTTGGATGTCTTTTCAGACCTTTAAAGTTTCGGTTACCTAACTTTTGTCTGAACACCAACGACACCCGTAGTCCACCCCTTTCCCCCGTACTCCTTGAAAAGGTCCGACTTCCTTAACAAGACATACAACTAACACCACCACCAATGTACTGATATGTTACTGTCTACTTAAACTGACGTGGATTTAATATAGGGCTAAATTTTCTATGAAAATTTTACGTTTCTATGTACACACACGTAACATAGCAACCTCTTCACGCTCTGTGAAACTCACCACCTATCACGACAGATACTCAATACCTCACGATCCTTCATACAACTGACTCTTACTGGAAGTTAATTGAATAGAGAATTTGAGTTTTTCGCAACAAGAGTCTATATTTTGACACTTTCCCTGTTTTCGTTCTTTATGCGTGGACCCTCCTTACCAAAGTATTACCGAAACTAATGTTCCTTTCAATTTATAGACTCTAAGATGTTCAAAGATTAAATGGTCAATTTGTTGATATTGTAGACATTGTGTCCGTACATAAAAATACACTTATCAACACACAATATGTTTTTTCGTAAAATATTGAGATAATTATCAGGTATTCATCACAATAATAAAGGACTATTTAAAACAAAAAGTTGGGAATGTCGAGAAAGGACGAAGTTTTTATGGAGTCTATCCAGAACTCATTAAATCGACAATCACTCGACTACTATATACAGAGACAATACTCGCACTCATAATAAAATCTTATAAATTAGTAAAGAAAGGTAACGGGGTCATAACTAGTAGGTGAATCGGTATAGTAGACATTCTCTAAGACAATAAACGTATAACTGTGAGGTACGAGTCACAGTTTAAAAGATTGTAAGGAAAGTAAAGAGACAAATAATAAATAAACACAAGACCTAAATACAGAACTTAAATGGAAGACGAATCGATTAAGTTAAAAGGTGTGACAGTTAAGATGAACAATTATAAAGATCACTAATAAAATTAGTAGGGTACGTTAAAATCAAGAGAAAGTAAGGTCGAAGGGAGGTATAGGAGAACGAATTATTTTTACTATAGAGCTAAAGATAAAATCCCTTACTCAGTGTCGTATGAAAAAATTACTCTCACAGTGCACAATTTTAATCTAAAATAACGTTCGATATCAAAGAGACCCGACGATGATTAAATCTCGGGTTCCCTGAGTACAAGGTAACAATTAAGACGAAGAATGGTCGACACTACTAGACCTCTTCCATTTGAGAAACGTAAAATTAAGACGAAGTCATCTACGACAACTACGGGTCAACAACCAAGGAGTCGGGTGGTCTCAAGGGTCGATGTGTCTATTCCATGAATATAGAAAGTAGAAGAGACGAACTCCAGAGAGACGTCCGGTGTCCTCGAGAAATGGTGTGAGTCCGAGTCACGTCTTCACTGTCACACACACCCTGTTACTTGTGGAGGTCTCGTTTGGAATTATGTACTCTTTACTCTCCGTCAGTAGACCACCTTATTAAGACTCTATATCAGATATCAATAAGTCTTCTGGAAGTTTTCCTCTCATAAGTAACTGAAAATTTTTTTAGAAAAGACAGAACGAAAAAGGTATAGATGTGGACACGTAAGATCTTCGTGGAACGTTTATTTGATAGACGTAGGTTCGAAAACAGAGTCCTAAAACCTCTTTGAATTTAATTCTGTACATCGAGAGAGGTTGGGTTGAGAGACTTCGAGTTGACCGACCAACGTCTCTTTATTTTACAGAGGAAACTGGACAGGTAGAAAGGACACCTTTAGGTCTTTAGTGAGAGATAGTACGCCATAAGTTCACCCTGTAAGGTTCTATGGACTATTAAGAGATACTCTGACCTACCACTCCGAGGGTTTAAGGATACTGATTCTTAGTTCGATCCGGGTCGAGTAAATTACTGTCATTCCTCATCCATCGATCAACAAATAGTAGATTATGTTGTCGGAGAAAACTGAATTCCGTGAGAGAGAAGAGAGAGTAAGAGGTCAACTTATTCGAAGATATTTAGAGACATCCTAAGGTACATTTACCGAGAGTAGAAAACCATTTTGTTCTTTGTCTTATGGATGTTTAATATGGAAAGGTTTCTCTTGAGGTGACAACCAACCAAACTGTCCCTAGTGGGAACCTTTAGACACACACACACACACACACACACACACACACACAGACAACTCGTGACTTACTTTTCCTATCCTTACTTCTTAGACTCCAATTTGAAAGAATGAGAAAGGGACGGGGATTTTGTACCCCTCACCCAACTCTTCCATACTCAATTATAGAGGTCCTATGTAGTTGATTCTCCAAACACTTTATAAGACATACAAGGTGAATTAGATCCCTTAGTTCTTAAGATCTATCCCAACATGACCCGAAGTCAAGAACGGAACTAAACAAAAAACAAACAAACAACCAACCAAAACAAAACAAAAAAAAGGATTTCCTTAAACAGAAGGGGTTTCTTTAACGACCTTGAGTACTACCTATTATCACTATTTCAAATACCTAAGTTGTCGGGGTTGGAATCGGAATCAGAAGAGAAAGGGTATAAATCTCTCACTCTCCTTCACTACCCTGGGATTTGGGTCGAACTAGAAAAAAAAAAAGAAAATTAAACTTCTACATATATTTATGTCTGAGAAGGTTGATTTAAGTTTCGTGTAAGACAAACGCCGTTATCCGTTACCTCAGGTCTTTTACCTGCAAAGATCATTAGAAACCTTCAACCAATTGAGGAATATACGGTGATGAGTAAATCCTCTTTTCCGGGAGGTTTCTAATGATCTTTCCAGGAAGTCTTCTTGTCCGACGGTTTGTTGGTATTTTGTCCACGAGAGGAGAACAGGGTGAACGGTTAATTTGTTGGGGGTTCCTCGAGCTTCTACGGTCGACCGGGTCGGACAGGTTGCTGCACCCAGGATGGGTCCTCTCCTGACCGTCTACCTGAAGTGGGTCTACGGTCAAAGAGTTCCCATATTTATGGATAATCAGTACTATCTATGCAAGTGTCCTACCTAACTTCCGAAAGGGTGGACCTGACTCTTCCGACTCCTCCACCATTCTTTTGATGAAGTACTTCAGTAAGGTTCTAAATCAGACGGGTCCAGTAATATTTCACTGTCACCCTGTACTAAATGAAGATTCCAGTGGGTTCCCCAGAGTTTTCGTGACCCGTAATGACTAATAGAGGTAACACGGACCTCCGGAGTTAGAAGTCTTTTTCATCTTTCTCGGTTAGTCAAGAATTTTAGTCGTTATTTTTTCTATTGGGTCCTCCGGAGGGACCCTACCTTCCTCCGAAATGGCTATCGAGAGGAGGCGTGGTCGTAACGGGGATTCCTTGTCGAACCAGAATCAGGAATACTCTACGAGATACCCTCTGGAAAACAAATACAGTTACTGGAGAAGGATCTAGGTCTCCAAGTCTACGAGGTCAGAATATGGTATCGGTGACCTGTTAAGGTTGTCCTATATGCGAACACCCCATATTTGGTCCTGGGTTTTCCAAGATTCCTCAGTGGTGATATACGAGGTCCCTGAGTTCAAGATTAATTTCAGACCTTTCTACCCAGGGGTTTTCGAGTTGAGGTCGGGTGTACCTTCCCGGGGATGGGACATTATGAAAGATGGGGGTGTCGTCAGTTCCATGGTCCTGTACTGAGGACCTAAGTGATGAGTGCTCAGTTCGGTACCCTCTTTTGTCTTCTCCTGTGAGTTATGTGGACACTCGGGGACCCTCTAGAGTCTATGGATAAGTCCTGACATTTACTCACGGTAGGATTACTTGTGGGGATTTTAGTTATGTGGACACTCGGGGACCCTCTAGAGTCTACGGATAAGTCTTGTTGTTTACTCACGGTAAGATTACTCGTGGGGGTTTTAGACCAAAGACCTCTATTTTAAAGAGTTCTATTGAGATTTCTCGGTTGTGTCGAACTGTCTCTAACATGAAGTTTTGTGTCCTTTATTTAGAAGACTAGGGACTTATTCCTCCCTGAACTGGGTAGGACCACTACACTTAAATTTTTACTGATTACGGGGATGATCAGGAACAATACGATATGACTACTACGAGTACTAATAAGGTACAAGACAGTTAACAGATTGGACAAAACAGAGACGGGTCCAGTTGTTCAATGTTGTACGTCACGGTCAAGTTATTTCTATATTTTGCTGTCGGTTGGTACTTTTTATAGTGTGTGGGAATCTACCTGTGGCGATATTCCTGAGACTCCGAACTCTGATCGTTCTCCTCCTCCGGGTTATGGGGGAGCGGCAGGGTCAAGTCGTCCCTCATCGGTTTTTCTGGAGCTACGGGGATTTCTTAACCCGGAGGGTAGAGAACTCCCCCCCCTTACAATACAACCATCTTGTCCCTTTTCCTCAGGTTTTACCGCCACCGATTTTCTGTTCCTTCCCTTTTCGGGTACTTTTATCTTGTTTTCTTCCAGGTTCCTGGCCTCACTCCTGGAGTCCATTTTGGTTGTTGTGAGGACCGGCCGGGTTAAATGTATCCTGTCCGGGTCCCTCTCTATTTGTATATTTATCTCCTCGGTTTCGGTCGACAGAGAGAGAGGGAGCGCGACCCCGCGAGAAGAGGAGCACAGAAATCTAGCTGCACGGGTGTGCGGACTTTCTACCTAAAAGGACGATAGAAGATTTATTTTATCTCGACATTGTGACTCGACATTGTGACTAAAGAGATTCTTGATATTGTACCAGGTAAGTTCTGGACTCTCGATATTGTACCGGATAGGTTCTGGAGTCTCGACACTGTGCGGCTCCCCCGAAATTCCAGGTAGTGAGGTTTAGAAACAACACTGCTCTGTTTCTTGGTTCCTTGTATGTGAGCCCACTGTCATACTCAATTATAGAGGTCCTATGTAGTGGATTCGTCAAACACTTTATAAGACATACAAGGTGAATTAGATCCCTTAGTTCTTAAGATCTATCCCAACATGACCCGAAGTCAAGAACGGAACTAAATAAAAATAAATAAATAAAAAAAGGATTTCCTTAAACAAAAGGGGTTTCTGTAACGACCTTGAGTACTACCTATTATCACTATTTCAAATACCTAAGTTGTCGGGGTCGGAATCGGAATCAGAAGAGAAAGGGTATAAATCTCTCCCTCCCCTTCACTACCCTTGGATTTGGGTCGAACTGGAAAAAAAAAAAAAGAGAATTAAATTTCTACATATATTTATGTCTGAGAAGGTCTGATTTAAGTTTCGTGTAAGACAAACACCGTTATCCGTTACCTCAGGTCTTTTATTAGTATTATAACGGATTTCTAAAGATAACCAACGATCATTAACGACAAACCAAATATACCAAAACATATCCATGAGTGAGGTCCTAACGAGACACAACAACGAAACAAAATCGGAGAGACTTCTCTCGAGAAATGGAAATTTCACATAGTTCACGGGGGACACCGAGTCCGTAACACAACACACAAAATCCCTTCAACAGACTAAAGTAGAAATATCGTTGAGACTCCACATTTACAGAAAAGAAAGTACAATTGTCTACCATTTGTCTCTGTGACTTTCAATTTCACTCTCTCAATCTTAAGTACACACTAAGGAGAAGGAGGTTTCAAGTGGGAACTGTGACAAGAAAACAGTACTCTTAAGTCCAGGTGAAATTCCTCAAGTGACCAAGTAAATGACCATCCCGGTACTGATTTAGAGTCCCAGTTGGAATTCGAGTCGAAGAGAACTGGGTCATCCATCTATCTCTACTTTCTCGGGAATCTTAACCAAGAAACTCCCACATATGAAACCCTAAGGTATATACTTGGGTCCTCGATACTCTTGGAGAGATGAGTGACTGAGTCGTAACCCTATCCTAACCCTATCTCCTTTACTTCATGAAAGAGTCTAAGAAAAGGTATACCTAAAGACAGAAGATGAAACATCCAATATTTCTTTTATGCAGTTTAGAAAAAACTTTATAAACGGGGGATCCGGTATTAACCTCTCTGACCCGTCCATTGTCGACATGTACTGACTACGTCACCCTTAAGGGAGAGAGTGCAAGGTTTTCTACTTAAGAGTTTCTGAAGTTGGGGTCCGGACAAATCGTGATTTCACTTTTCATAATCAGAGAGTCAATACAGGTTGGGAAACCCTAGGGTACCTGGCAACGGGTGGTATGAGGAGACAGGTACCTTAAGAGGTCCGTTCTTATGACCTCACCCAACGATAAGGGAAGAGCTCCCCTTAGAAGGGTTGGTCTCTGGTTTGGGTACAGAGGACGTAACGTCCTTCTAAGAAATGGTAGACTCGGTGGTCCCTTCGGGAATAATGTTCTCTCCGAAGGTTTACTATAACCGTTTATGGGTAGTGTACAATAGACCAGGGAAAGAGATTCCTTGGACTCATAGTCACAAATAATAAGACCCCTGACGCTGAAACGACGACGACGACGATTCAACGAAGTCAGCACAGGCTGAGACACACTGGGGTCTCTGCCGTCGGGTGGTCCGAGGGGGCGAGGACCCTAAGAGGTCCGTTCTTGTGACCTCACCCAACGGTAAAGGAAGAGGTTACGTACTTTCACTTTTCACTTTCACTTCAACGAGTCAACGTGGGCTCAGAAGAGCTGGGGTACCTGGTGTCGGGTGGTCCGAGGAGGCAGGTACCCTAAAAGGTCCGTCCTCATAACGTCATGTCACGGTAACGGAAGAGGTTGGATCGTGTCCGTTTATTTATTAACAAAAAATTTGGTTTTTGATATAAACCGGTTAAAATGGTTCGACCAAACCCTTCTTGGATCTGGAGGAGTACAGGATATCAAGGTAACATGAAGGATAAATGGCCAACGAAGTTTTCTTTTTAGTCCTCCCCTTGAGGACTGGTAGTCTTTTTACCCGTATAGTTTTCTCCTTCTTGTAGCATTGGATAACTTTTCCTAATATAAACTCTGTGAAATCCCTAAAGTCCAGTATCCCACTATAAGTAGTAATAGTTGTAGTTATTCCCTATTTTAGACAAAACAAGTGACAGTCAGTGTAGGTACTCCTGAATTGACCCACGTCGTTATCATATCTATAAGTTATTTATACACAACCTACTTTACAAACGTACACATATACCTTCATACAGTCCCTTCTGAACTGAGGGTCACCAATCCAGACTCAGAGGACACCGACCTTTCTACAACCGTATTTGAGAATTTCGGGTTTCCTTAGGACAGAAAGGAAGGAAATAAGGATCTGACTTCATGAATGTCACCTAGAGGTTCGGGACGGTGCCTTGCCTAAGACCTCCTTCCCGTCTTGTGAGTGTTGACAGGTAATAAGGGGGTCTTGCGGTAGTACTCCAGTTCTCGTCACCTTTACCCCTTCCCACCTACACTTTCCCCCGAATTTCTTACTCTTGTCTTTCAACCCCTTTTTCAATTAATCTCCCTCATCTCTCTTCCCCTTTTCTTTTTTCAGTTTTATCTCTGTAAAAAAAATTAACCCCATATCAACGAAATGTTACCCAAGCTAGGGACTCAGTCCTTCTAGTGGACCTCTTTCCTTACCGATGGGTGACGTCATAAGAAAGGACCTCTTAGGTACCTGTCTCCTCGGGCCACCCGATGTCTGATACCCCCAGCTTTTCTCAGTCTGTGCGGACTCACTGATTATGAAAGTGAAAGCATATATATGTATGTATGTATATATATATATATATATATATATATATATATATATATATAGGAGAAGGAACATAAAGGAAGGGTAAATCCAGTGGTGTCTTGTCTCTCGTCTCAAGGGACACGACGTATGATCCAAGAGTAATCAAATAGATAACATATGTATCACATATATACCGTTAGGGTTAGAGGGTTAAGTAGGACGGGGAGAAAGAGGGGAACCATTGGTACAAAGAAGAGATGTAGATACAGAGATAAAACGTTCATCCAAGTAGATATGGTAAAAAAGATCTAAGGTTCAGATATGAAGGGGTGTGCGGGCAAATTCACCGAATTTAGATCCCGTTTACGTCTCCAAAGGTATCCTCGTCGACATCGTTATCGGGTTCTCCGGAAAAGGGAACGGTTCATGTGACGGGGGCCGAGTGTAGACTGTTGAACTCAAGATCGTGAGTCCCTACACCAATTTACTTTATACACCAGAAAGACCTTGACGAATTCACACCTTTCCTTCACATCCTATAGTGCGACTTTTCTCTCCGACTTGAACCTCAAGTCTTCTGGAACTCACACTTCCTTCTACTAAAGTGAGCTCGAAGTACCTCCTACTTCGACAGGATCAAGTGTTCCACTGACGCAGACCCAAGTACCACAGAGTAAAGTCTCAAGTACATAAGGTCCATAGGACACCGGTCTTTCTAGAGACACACGAAGATGGGGGTTGATTCTCCCTTTACTAAAGAGCTCGGGGACTTAGCAGAACACCGAACTATGTTAGAGGAAATGAGATTTACACGTGGTAAGGCTGATAGGTAGGTTTTTAGTATTTGGGTCCCTAGCTGACAAGAAAACTTTTGTAGTCTCGTACGTCGACGACTCGCGACTCCACTTTGCGGAACAATAACGGTAAATTGGACCCAGTGTACAGTGTCCTCGTCTACATGATCACTTCATCAGTGTCCTTGGTACCGTTCCCGACTCTCTTTGAGTGTACAGAGTATACTCTCTGGCGCACTGGCACCTTTATCTGCACCCGTGGTAGACGGCTCTCGAACTTTGTTCTGAGAAACTGACTGGTCAATTCAGGGAATATAAACTTGTTGTATTTGTTCCATCCGTCTATTATTATTAAAATCCTTTATCGTTACCGTTGTTCTAAATCTCGAGGGATATACGGGTCAGGACGAAATTCGGATAACATACTTACTATAATGAATTAGAAGGGTTGTTATTATATGACCTTAATTATAATATAGGAATTATCAATACATGAAAGTACCAAGGAGATCATCACAGAATATGGTGTTTAGACAAGACTTCTAATTAAATTTATTATGTCCAACTTTTTCTTTTATTTAACGGTTTGTAATAAAAATGTTAATATTTACTGTAAGACATGAACTGATGTAGATAGATAGTTTTTGTAGACAGAACTGAAAGATGATGGGACCATGTAGAGGAGACAGACGTTTCTTATAAAATTCACTATTATAATATTGTGGATTTTCGTAATAATAATTAGGATCGGATTTACAGAAGGGGTACCATTACTTAAGGTGGTTAAATAACTTGTTGGTATCAAATATATAGAAGTATGGAGGTCATTACCCTTGTGGAATTCGTAAGATGTTTACAAACTCTAGAATCACACCAAATAGTATATAATTAATGAATGATATATAGTTCGTGACCGTACGTACGATTCTTGAAATTTTTCCAATAAGGTTTTATCAGGAAAAATGTTACGATAGTCAAAAATTTAAATTCACACGCAGTCTTAGTGAATTCGTACATAGTTCCGAAGAATTCTGTGTTTAAAGACTTAGAGTGAGGGTCTTTAAGACTAAGTCATTTAAGTCCTACCCCTGGACTCTTAAATGTAAAGATTAGTGAAGGGTCCACTACCACTACGATGAACAGGTCCCCGGTGTACCTTTAGTGAGGATTTTAATGGTGAACTTAAAATCCCTATTTTTTTACTACCACCAGGTCACCAATTCTTAGACGGACGGTTACGTCCCCTGTGTCCAAGTCAGAGGGGGGACCCTTCTAGGGTGTACGGAGTCCCGTTGATTCGGGGTCTCGACTTTGATGACTTAGGACACCCGGATTTCGGGCACGAGACGTTGTTCTCTTCAGTGGTGTTACTCTTCGGACGTGTGGTGTTGTTTCTGATTGGGGGCTTGACACTGATCTCTTTCGGGTGTGTATTTGTTTTTGTTTTACCTCGTCAGTTATCTATTTATTAAAAAAAATTCCTTTTCTTTTAATTTAGAGTTTCTTGACTCATTGATAGACATAACCGAAAGATATTATCGACAGTGTTTCATAGTATTTACCTCACCGAATTTGTTGTCTTTAGATAACAGAATGCTAAAACCTCTGATATACAAGTTCTATTTCCACACCCGTCCCAACCCTTCTTAGAGAGGTCAGGAGAGGGTCTAAGAACGTCAGAAATCTGTTAGAAACTGTAAGGAACCCAACATCTTCGTAGTGGGGTTAGAGAGGGAGACACGAACAAACATAGGTTTAAAGGGGAAATGAATTCCTATGGTCAGTATAACCTAACCTCAGGTGCGATTTCTAGAGTACATGTAAACTATTGGAGATATTTCCCGTATAGAGGTTCATTTCAGTTTGTGAATCCATGACTGCCAATCCTCAAGTTGTATACTTAAAACCCCTTGTGTCAAGTTGGTATGTACGTTCTGTTCCACGAAGTCAGGACAGGTTGAGAAACGCTGGGATACCTGGTATTGGACGGTCCGAGGAGACAGGTACCCTAAGAGGTCCGTGCTTATGACCCCACTCAACGGTACGGGAACAGGTCCCCTAGAAGGGTTGGGTCCCTAGCTTGGACACAGAGAATGTAGAAGACGTAACCGTCCGCCCAAGAAATGGTGATCATGGTGGTAGTTGAAAGTCAAGTCAAGTCAAGTCAAGTCAACGAGTCAGTACAGGCTGAGAAACGCTGGGGTACTTAGCGTCGTGCGGTCCGGAGGGACAGGTAGTGGTTGAGGGCCTCAAGTGAGTCTGAGTGTAGGTAGCTCAGGCACTACGGTAGGTCGGTAGAGTAGGACCCAGCAGGGGAAGAGGAGGACGGGGGTTAGGGAGGGTCGTAGTCTCAGAAAAGGTTACTCAGTTGAGAAACGTACTCCACCGGTTTCATGACCTCGAAGTCGAAATCGTAGTAAGGAAGGTTTCTTTAGGGTCCCAACTAGAGGAAGTCTTACCTGACCAACCTAGAGGAACGTCAGGTTCCCTGAGAGTTCTCAGAAGAGGTAGTGGTGTCAAGTTTGTGCAGTTAAGAAGCCGTGAGTCGGAAGAAGTGTCAGGTTGAGAGTGTAGGTATGTACTGGTGTCCTTTTTGGTATCGGAACTGATCTGTCTGGAATCAACGATTTCATTACAGAGACGAAAACTTATACGATAGATCCAACCAGTATTGAAAAGAAGGTTTCTCATTCGCAGAAAATAACCCCCTTATGTTAAGTTGGTATCGTAATCTGATTAGGGTTCCAGTGTGTCGGTTATTCACGACCTCTATCTTCATTTTGGGTTCGGGACAAAAATACAGTTCACTGTTGTCTTTGGGAAAAGGTACACGGGACATTTTATGTCCTCTCTATGAGAAGTGGAGACTGTAAGATTAGCAGGACTACCTATTGTTCCACTACGTCTCCGTCTGACCTGTCAGGGACCGAATGTCGACGGTAAGTTTCGCGGGGTCAGTTCTTCATTCTGAAAAGGCAGAACGAACATTCCTTGTGCCCTACAAGTTTACTCTTTCGAAAGTGAAACAGTTGAAAAAGCCTGGAAGGGAGTAGATTAGTCCTCTCTGTGGACGGACCGATAAAGTCGACTCGGACTACGTTACGATTTCCACACAGGTCACAACACAGGAAAGAGACCCTATCGATCCGTCCTCACTTTACTGTCATTGTCTCCCTTGTCCGTTCCGTCCCTATCTCGATCGATCCAGTTTGTCGTACCAACGGTAAAGAGGGACTGAGAGCTTCGGACTCTAAACACCTATTGTATTTTCCAATGTCGGGGAGAAACCTTCGGTGTTTATTGGGACGAACCAGAGACTGTCGAGCCGTCGGGAACCGCAAGGTAATGGGTAAACGTGGACCCTAAGGTCATCATGTAAACTCGTCGACCGGGGTTTCACGCCAGAGAAGTCTCGTACAGCATCCTCGAGACCCAGTGACTCCTCGACAAAGGAGAAAGCTGAGTTACGAGTCTTTGTTACTTTAATGCATGAAAGACCTCACTAATTATTTGTACCGGATAAAGAGGTATGCCCTACTTATATGAAGTCATTTTTCTTTCATTTATGTAACCTCACGTGAGCACATGTCTATATGGAGATGGATCGTTACCGATTTTGAGACATTGAAACTGTATCTCTGTGTTTCCTTCCTCAGGGGGTTTTGTCTCCATTCAGGGGTGACATGGTTGTGTGTATATGTGTGTGTTCTCTTACGTACATTTTGGACCATTTTAGACTTGCAAAACCTGAGTTTAATTATCATAATATAGTACAATTAAAGGTCCAAACCTGTGACACGGTACACACACAATCAGTGAGTCAACACAGACTGAAAAACGTTGGAGTACCTGAGGAGACAGGGACCCTAAGAGTTCCGTTATTATGACCCCACCCAACGGTAAAGGAAGAGGTCACGATATCAATACACGTTATAATAATGACGCCCTTCGACCCACTTCCCATGTGTCTTCGCGACATTATAAAAAAGTCGAGATTACTCAGAACAACAACAATTCAGTGATTCGGCACAGACTGAGAAACGCTGGGGTACCTGACATCGAGCGGTCAGAGGAGACGGGTACCCTAAAGGGTCCGTTCTTATCACCTCACCCAACGGTTCAGGGAGAGGCTCTCTAGAGGGGTTCGGTCCCTATCTTGAGCGTAGAGGACGTAACCATCCACCTAAGAAACGACGACTCGGTAGTCCCTTCGGGGACTTTTCAGAATTTGATACAATTTTTAATAAAAATGTACTCTTTACTATACTACTGTGATGACGTTAAGGACGTTGTCGTTTCTCCTACTCCACCAACCTACCGTAGCGACTGAGTTATCTGTACTCAAACTCGTTTGAGACAGTCTATCACTTCCTGTCCCTTCGGGCCGCAGACACCCCAACGTTTCTAAACCTGTGTTCAATCGTTGAATTGTTGTTGTTTTAATATTATGGGAATTAACCGTAACAGTAGTAAGTGTCTGCAACATAATATTTTGTAAACAATTTCTCAATGTTCTTAAGGGTTCATCATGTAACTAAAACTCTTTAACGAGCACAGTAGAAAACAATCTTACACCCAGAGAACGATTACTACAGGGACAGACTCGGTCCTAAACTGTATTCTTTAACCTTTGTACAGGTCACTGTGGGGTTGCACCCATTCACGGCAATACAATAACTTCAAGTCAAGTGACGTAGGTCTTCCGTCGACTCACGACTGGAGTACTGTGCGGATCTGGATGGGGACCTACAGTCGTGAAAGGTGTACTGGGTCTGGTCCTCACGAACGGGAGACTGGGTAGGAACGTTCCAGTGACGGTTAGACCCAGTCAGACCTTGTCACTTACGCTTAGATACACCGACAGAGGACCTAGGTGACTCATCGGTTTACCCCAACGGGCTTAGGTACGGGTGTGATGAGAGTCCTGTAACAACTGAATTTCCTATGTTTTTATCTGTCGGTAAATAAGGAGGTCGTTTCTACCCAAATAAGTTCTAGTTATCTCTTAACGTCAAACTCCAGACGTTGGTACCGTTCGGTGTACGTTCAGGGCCTCGTCGTTCCCTGCTTACGAAAGTACCTCTCCTTTGCCTTACACCCCTCCCGATCTCATTTGTTTGTCAGGTGCCGGAAAGTAACCGACTCAGGACCGGGTTTTCTTCTCCGAGGAAAGAAGAAGGCCGTCCCGAGAAGACAGGAGCGTCCTGTGCTCTCGCGGGGGAAGACCAGAGGACTGAGATAAATTAACTCTAAAGAGATAATCGAAAAAGAAAAAAATGTAGGACTAAAGTACTGGTAGTGATAGTGATCTATAAAAGTCTTAGTGATTTATCTATTAAAGAGAAATGGTCTTACTCTATAATTCGTACCGTATCTTCGGAAAGATGGAAGATGACTTAAGTATTAATGAAAATCTTTAAAATTAAAAAAATTAAATCTTTTCAAAAGATTAGGAGTATTTTAAAAAGACTTTACAAGACAATAGGTTATGGAAATATAAGTTAATTTAGTAAGTCACAGTCCTTTGGACAAATTGATACCAGTAACCTTGTGGAATTCTGTTAGTAGAACTCGATTACTTACATATGATCTGTATTATAATATTTATTAATACATTACAGAGTATCAATGATAATTTCATGAATAATCGACTTTACCTCGATAAAGTTTTAAATTGGTTGACCAAGTAAATATATTCACAGATAGTCGATTTAAAGTCGAAACGACCACAACGAACTTGGGTTGTGTACCAAGAAGATCCCGATCAGTGATAAGAAAAGAAAGAGAGAGAGAGAGAGAAAAAAAAAAAAAAAACGTCGAAAATTTTGCTTCTAAATAAACTGCTCAAAGTGAATCGTGTTATGTGTATTTTCCTTTTAGTGCCATGTCACTTTTTACATTTAGTTCCGGAGTGTTAAAGTATGTTTGTGGTTCTGGTGTTAGGATTTCATAACCATAATACACAGTTTGAAGGGGGTAATTGAGTTTTTCTTTTTTTCTTTTTCGAATTCGAATGTACGATATCTCCAATAATTCACTTTGATCTTAATGGTTTGTATGGGTTACACAAAAGTAACACTTTGACGAGATACCTAACAAGAGTGTCGTATAGATCTTATAAGAAGAATGAGACGATTTACGGACCCTTAAAGATATTAAACTCGAACGCACTTGGAATGTTTTTTCTGTTAACTCGTTTCTTTTATTCCATCATGAAATTACGTGACAGGTGTTATAAAGTTCTTTCGCATGTACTAAAGACCAAATATGTGCCACTGAGTCGGTATTTCTTGGTGGTGTGGAACCTGATCGGGTAGTTTTTGGTCGTCCCTTGGCCGTAAATAAACAGTGAAGAAGGACAGAGGATAAAGAGAAATCAATTCAAAAGGGGTGCCCCGTGATTGTTGAGACGTAAAGTCCCAACACACTGAGTCGGGAAGATCTGTGTTTTCTTCATTTGAGGACGGAAAATGTAAGGTACTATATCTTGACGTAGACCCTCCCTCCCTCGGTCTCGGAGACACTACGACCGAAAGAACCAGGATTCGAGAGTGATACCTTCCGAGCGACACATGTACACACGATTCAGTGAAGTCGACACAGGTCGAGAAACACTGGGATACCTGATATCGGCCGGTCCTAGGAGACAGGTACCCTAAGTGGTCCGTTCTTATGACCTCACCCAACGGCACGGGAGGAGGTCCCCTAGAAGGGTCGGGTCCCTAGTTTGGACGTAGAGTACAGAGGACGTAACCGTCCGCCCAAGAAGTGGTGATCGCGGTGGACCCTTCGGGACACCTTCCGAGTCACCTTTGGTACAGTTTTGGATCGGATGTGAGAACCGCACGGTTCCGACTACTGTCACGGTTCTCACTATTGCCGTTGACCTCGAAGAGGAGGTCGTTCACCGTATCGAGGGTCATCCGTCTATGTCGGTTCACTTAGAATGACTAGTGTTGAACACTAATATGTTTACTGAGACCTCGTCCAAGGATCTTTCCTCGAAATCCTTAAACAGCTTGTAACTTTCAAAATACAGTAATCAGGGATTTTCACTAACAAAATTCTCATTACAAGAGTACATATCTGTTAAACAAACAATGTTTAAATAATAAACACATAAGAGAAGAAGTTAGAGATTCGAACAGATATGTTTGGTTGAAAATAACTTTATACAAATTTCAATATTTTCTATCCCGGTTCACCTGGACGTCTACATACGGTGATTGGAATTTGACAAATGCTTTTAACTTAGACTTCGACAATCAACGAGTCAGCATAGACTGAGAAACATTGCGGCACTCGACATCGGACGGTCCGAGGAGACAGGTACCCTAAAGGGTCCGTTATTATGACCTCACCTAACAGCAAAGGAAGAGATCCCCTAGAAGGACTGGGTCCCTAACTTGGGTCCAGAGGACGTAACGTCCGTCTAAGAAATGGTAGACTCGGTGATCCTTTCGGATTTGACAAATTCTCCCACACCACTTTATAAATCGGATTAGTTGAAGTCACAAGTCTTGGGTCAAACCATAATACCCACATATAAAAGTAACTCAAATCAACTGTATCTACAGTAATCAGTAAAGATAGGTTTGTAAGTATCTTCTTTTTTTTGTTTTGTTTTGACTCTGAATCTTATCTTTCTTTTTAGATCTATGGTAATTTCCATTAACCTACGAAAATTGACGACACCACAAAATCATGACTGGGGCTCGTTTTCACTCCATTCGTCCCTTACTTCTAAGATAAATTTTCTAGAGATACTCGACATTTCAAGACGTTACCAATTGAAAGACAGTCAAACTACCTCGATTCTCTACGGTCCTATCGTCCATTTTGTAAGTACCCACACAGACACTCCCAAAAAGTCTTTTTCTAACCGTAAACGTACCCACTTGATTCATTTCGTCTACCGAGAGAGGTTTCTGACACTCGTAGAAGGTTATGGGACTCACGAGATTTTCTTGTCTTTCCGTCTTCTTCCTACTTAAACGAGAGAGAGATGAGCCCGTAGACCAAAAGTTCGAAAGACTGAGTTGACCCTGAATAGTGGTCCGAAGACTAATAGACCAGAAGTCTGAGTCTGACTTAATATCGATGGTCGAAAGGACCGAGAGGTCGAACTTCTACTGTCTAGTACCCTGAAGGACCGGAGGTATTCTGATACTCAGTTAAGGATATTATTCAAATGAGAACAAATATAGAGACACATAGGATGACCAAAAACAAAGAGACCTCTTGGGACGGATTATATTCGAGTACGGGTGAAAGTATGTTTATTGTGTTACTGTGATTAGGGACGGAACTTACGGATCAGTCTAACTACGGGTAGGTTCTGATATTCCTTAGGAGGGATTCTGGGGTGTTAGGAGGAGGTAGGGAGTTCGGATAAAGGGTCTGAGAACGACGAGGTGGGGAAGTAGGTCGAAGGGACCGAAGAAGGGTCGGAACTGGGGTGACCGGGTAACAGGGATACAAAGTAAGGGAGTACGGGGGTTTACACAGTTGATATGGCATCGTATTTGTAGGATGAATTTTGTTACCGAGAGTCACTACCTCCAAGTAAACTTTGTGGCTACCTATAGATATTTTTATAACTAAAGGTCTGGAGTGAGTTGTGATGACTTGTCAAGAGGTGCCAATCTTTGTCCTGTTAAACAGACATCAAAAACTTAGAGATATCGACTAAGACTTGTTGTCTGTGTCATCACTTGCTTACTCAATCTCGTACTCCAAACAGAGGAAATAAAAGGAGAAACTTTAACGAAGTCAGAGGAAGGGAAACGGAGTAAGAAGAACGGGGTGATGGTCGTACTAAAAGACCCGTTGTTTGAAGAAGGAACTATTAACGAGGAGTAAAGATAGGTAAAGTAAGCTACGGAACTAGAATCTCAACCAACGTAGTATCGTTGGATCTTAGTTTCTTAATCTATCATGGGTCCTCTAAGAGTTAGAATGGTAGAAGAGATGACTTTACAAAACTATCGGAGACGTTCTTCAAAGAATTGTATCCCAGACGTTTGAAATCGAATTTCTCCAAAGGAACCACCGAGTCTACCATTTCGTAGGTGGACGCTACGCCCTCTGGATCCAAGTTAGGGACCCAGTCCTTCTAGGAGAGTTCTTCCGTCACCGTTGGGTGAGGTCACGAGAACAGACTTTTTAGGGTACCTGCGTCCTCGGACCATCCGATATCAGGTACCCCAGCGTTTCTCAGTCTGCACTGACTCGTTGAAGAGAAAGAGAGAGAGAAATAATAATGATTGAGGATACACTTTAGACCCGAAGGGACCACCGAGTCACCATTTCTTAGGTGGACGGTTACGTCCTCTGTGTCCAAGTTAGGGACCCAGTACCTCTAGGGAACCTCTTCCTTTTCCGTTGGGTGAGGTCATAAGAACGGACCCTTTAGGTGCCTGTCTCCTACTCTTCGATGACCGTTCGATGTGATTTTACCCAGCGTTCTCAGACCATACTGAATCACTTATTTGTTGTTTTTGTTTACACTTTAAATCGTAAGAAAGATAATACTGATATTCGTTATTAATGTCAACATAATCAACATGGAATTTGAACCAGTGATTATCTACAATGTCTATCAAAGTATGGTTACGTCAGTAGTGTCGACAAAAATTTGTGTCCAAGTACTCTTGGGGTACTCGTTAAAAATTTGTGTGTGGGGAAAATTTCGAATTGAAGTTCTGACTAGATGAATTCCTAGAAGAGTATGTTGAAGTCGATGGACTTACGTTCAGGTGAAAAACCTTTATCTGTAATCCATATAATGACACACAGGAGTCAACGAGTCAGTACAACCTGGGAACCGTTGGGGTACCTCATATTAGACGGTCCGAGGAGCAGATACCTTTAAAGATCCGTCCTTATGACCTCACTCTACGGTTAAGGATAAGGTCCCCTAGTAGGACTGGGTCCTTGACTTAGACGAAGAGAACGCAGAGGACGTAACTGTCCGTCTAAGAAATGGTGAACACGGTGGACCCTTCGGGTCGACCCAATGAAAGGTTATGGTTTAGGGTCGGAAGTAAGAAACCGATGGGAGATTACCTCGAGTGCCAACGGGAATGTACTGAAGATCACAACATTACGGTCTAATTAGAAGGTCCTATAGTCTGACAGGACCAGGTTGACTGAGGATAATATTCGGATTTATATTACCAACTGTAGACTTGCTGAGAGTAAGTAACTTGAAGACAGGTCAAAGGATTCGGAGTGGGAGTTTAGTCCGGTGGAGACAATAGGTCCGAAGGGTCCACCGCGATCGTCATTTCTTGGACGGACCGTTACGTCCTCTGAAGTCTCTACGTCCAAGCCAGGGACCCAGTCCTTCTAGGGGACCTCCTCCCACACCGTTGGGTGAGGTCATAAGAACGGACCTCTTAGGGTATCTGTCTCCTCAAACCACCCGACGTCAGGTGTCCCAGTACTTTTCAACCTGTGCTGACTTCGTTGAATCGCGTGTGTGTGTGTGTGTGTGTGTGTGATAATAGCTGACTCGTTATGACCGACTTCAGAAATTTTACCTGACTAAATCTGGGAATTTTTTGGAAGAGTACGTTAGAGTCACTGCGGTGTTCACTGAACTATTCTTTCGTTGTACTTCACAAAGTGTAGGAAAGATTTGAAGAGTTGTGAAGTAAGAAGGCAAGAGTAAGTTTTGTTTACAAAGTGTTGTTTCCATTAATGGGATGACTCTTGAGGAAAAGTTTATAAGAACCAGGTTAAACTTTTACGAAAAGAGAGAAATTAGTGAGAGGAAATTCAAAGAAACCAAAAGTTATTTCTTGAAAGAATCTTCCTTTCTGTCACCCATCTTATTTCTTTTATACGAAGATCCCATGGAAGATGGTAGTCAAAGATGCAACGTAAACGTTCGTTCATATTATATAATCCCTAAAGGGGTCACCAAGTCCCTATTACCTAAATCGACGTTACCAAGCTAGGGACCTGACCCTTCTAGAGGACCTCTTCCTTTACTGTTGGGTGAGGTCATAAGTACGAACCCTTTAAGGTACCTGTCTCCTCCGACCGTCCGTTATCAGGCACCCCAACGTTTTCTCAGTCTATGTTGAATCGTTGATTTATTGTCGTTTATTATATAATCTTCAAATAAGTGACAACCACTGTTTCTGCATTTACGTCGTATATACTCTGACTTCTAGTAAAGACAAAGTCTATCTCCTCCGATGTCCATCTGTTAGATTCTGACCATATTGGTGGGATGTGGGAGTAGTCTCTGAGATCTAAAATAGAAATCGGAAATGGTAGGAAATGTACGTCGGAGATGCAGAGTTTTAACGACGTGTCCGAGATTGATAATGGTAGAAGTAAGGTCTGTCGTTCTTTCTTCGTCATCCCTCCGTGAACGGTCACCACAGTCAAGAGAAATTCTTCGGAGATACAGTAGAAAACCGAATACAGGGAAATCCGTCATGGAGATCCACCCGTGATCGAAGGATTCACCTTTTAAAAAAAGAATTCTTTCCTCTGTCACCTGTAGGTCACCCCGTATCCTCAAAGACGTTTCCTCTCTAAGGTCTTAATCCGGTTGAATATGATTTCGGTACGATAAAGTCACAATGCTCTCGAGGGACCACACAATATATGAGTACCGGAACCTCTTGACGATTTATTGAAAGTCCCACAACTAGTGACTGAGGAAAAATGGTGTGGAAACGAAAATGTAGAGGAAGGTCGTAACGTCCGTAGACCCGTGTAAAGAAAGGAGGAATATAATTTCATACGGTTCTCGAAGAGACCACCAAGTCCCCAGCTCTTAGATGGACGGTTACGTCCCCTGTGTCCAAACTGTGGAGGAGACCCTTCTAAAGTGTACGTCACCCCGTTGATTCGGGTGCGTGTTGTTGACAATTTCGGAAACGTGGGAACTCGGGCACGAGGTGTCGTTCTCTTCGGTCACTTTACTCTTCGGGCGTGTCGTGTTGGTCTCTCATTATGGGTGAGAGACGTTGATCTCTTTCGCGCACGTATCGGTGGTTCTGGGTCTTGTCGGTTTATTTCTTTATTTTATTTTACTTCATGTCGTTCCCAGATAAATTGAGTATAAAAATAGAAATGGAGTTTCATGTCTTGGATCAGGTGTCCAAACTATCTACAGACTATTAGCATCTAACATCTAGAAATCATCTATTAACATCTAACATCTAGAAATCATCTATTAACATCTAACTTTTACATGAACAGGGATAAACAGGTCGTTTACGAGGTTGGGAAGTCACGGTTGAATATCTTTTCTTTGCCAAAGGAAGAATCGATGAGGGTTCGGGTAGACAAGAGAATAGTAGCCCCTATATGAAAATAAAATTATTTTATTTATGTATACACTACCGAACCACGAGTAGTTAACCTAACCCGCAAAACGGTTCGAAGCATGTGGGTAAAACGAGAGTCTTACAGTCATAACGTACCTATATTCCGAGAAATGAAGAGTGTCGAGTAAGAATCCTCTGTAATAGAGTAGGTTGAGACTTTCCATATTGTGAAATCACAACAATGTGACTTCTCCCTTCCCTCTCTTTTGTCTTCCCGGATCCCGACAGATTGATTACGGTAATGTTATCTAATGTTCCACTCTCACAAATACTTCGAAAAATATTGTGTTTTGAGTGAGTATTGTGATAGACTCTAACGTTTTCCTTGTGTAATTACCGTCCTTTACGATCTCATTTTTATAAGAGATACGAAACCTGGTGTAATACCTTTCTATACAAAATATTCCTATCCTAATGTGACCCACAAACGACAGTAGACGTTTTGCCACACTCAAACAACGTTTCAATTGAGAATGACACGGAGGTTTTCCTCCTACTGCCTTTACTTAATCAAATGTGACATTTTATGTATTCGACTCCGTACTTGAGTCACCGATTTACAACGTCTTCCTATCCCTAAGTCTAAAGTCGGACACGAAAGAACATCTGGGGTTGAAAGTTATACTATTTCTATGTCCAGACAGTAGGTTCCTGGAAGTTTCCTCCCACGGGTTCTGTCCCCCCACACCGATTCTGTTACGGTATACTACTTCCTCAACCCTCGACCTCTACGACTAAAACCTTTACTCCTCTAAGTTGTCCTGTACAAGAGTTTCCTTTCCTCGTTCTAAACCTAAATTACTTAAGTTCCCCACCCTGGTTTTATTACTTTTTCTCTTTGGATGCTTTCTGTCTGTAGTCGAGTAACTTTTCTTATTGACTTTAAGATTCGTAGGAGTTTCGTCTGGCCCAGTAGAGTCATCCCTCTCTCAAGGGACACCGACCTTCTTAAGTTGGTCTTTTATCTACAGACAAACCTTTCTCCGTAACCGTTTTTAGTGATAATGTGACCGAGTCAAGAGGTAATAAAGAATGGTCCGTTAACGTCATTAGAAGATTATTCAGAAAGACGAAACTGGGAACGGAAAGTCCTTTTTCTTTTTAGATATCCTGGGACTTACTAGGAAGATTCTCTTTAATCTATGAGTCTTAGTAGGATTCCTAAGGGAAGAGTGGAGTACACTTTTCGTTTAGGGAAGGATAAAGTGAGATTTCTTAGATATTTTTTACAAGGGGTCGGTGGAGAGACTTAAGTTGAGACAATGAGGGGGACTGGGGGTAAGATGAGGAGGGTGTGACTGGTGGAACAATATTGTGTTTGTGTAGTCTGTACAAGGATGGAGTCCCGGAAACGTGAACGAGGAGGAGGACGGACTTAGTCAGAAGGATATGTCCATAAGGGAAGAACCGATCTAGACAGTGATAAATGAGTAGAGAAAGGACAACAGTAAAAAAGTCGCTGGGGAAGTGTCTGATGTAATGAAAATATAGGGAATAAAAGATAGAGACGAAATAACAAAAAGTATCTTGAGAGGGACTACCGAGTCTACCATTTCTTAGGAGAACGTCCCGTCTTCTGAAACTAAGTTAGGGTCCCTTCCTTTCTACGGGACCTCTTCCCTTACAGATGGGTGAGGTCATAAGAACGGACCCTTTAGGGTACTTGTCTCCTTGGACCGTCCGATGTGAGGTACCCCAGCGTCTCAGTTTGTGTTGACTAACTAAGTGTGAAAGTGACAAAGTCGTAGTAGACTGCACAATGTAAAAAGGGAACGATTAAATGATAGGGAGGTATGATTCTTACGTTCAAGGGACTCTCGTTCTCCGAAAGAGAGAAAACAAAAATTCTATATCGGTCTCAGGGACATTCTCACTACTACGGACCGGAACTCGTCCATGAGCCCTTTACACAACTAGCTTACATACTGCGAAGAGGTTTTGTCACAAGATCTGAAACTCTTTACTCCAACAACCGATACCTCTCGGTGATTTTCTCAAATTTATTCCAATATTATAACAATATGAACTCAGACTTTACTAAAGAAGTTGTCTTACTCCTACCCTCCTGAACTCAAGAGTTGGTACGGGTATTGTCCACTGGTGTCTCTTCTGATTAGATTTCAGGTCTACTCTTCGTTCCTCCCTTTCTACTCACACGTAACTTCTCTACGAAATCCTAAATTTTGATTCACCTCTTTAAGGGAAGACTTATGGATCAAGTTGACGTGTCCCGAAAAGTCACCTGACTCTCGGGAAAGAAACGACCCGGGAAGAAGTGATGTTTCGGTGTACCAGTTTCGAAAGGAAAGATCACTGGCCCCGTATCCTTACAAAAGGAACCGACAGTATCGAGGTTTGTTCCTAGTTATCCTAGTTTAGGTTGACCTCGGGTCTAGAACGGGACAAGGTCTTGTTAGGCCTGTGAATGACACACACTTGTCTGTCGGGTCTATGGTTGAGGATCAAAGGTAATGTTTTTATTATTTTCAAGCTCCCTTTACTCTAACCTTTTGGTTTCATTCATCTTCTGAGCTCTATAGGAGGATAAACAAAAAGAAGACAAAGATCCGGGGTTCGGTCCTCTCGGGAGAAGGGGTACCAACGAACCAATGTCGGACTCTCCAAGCGGTCCCATTGTAGACCTTATTTCCACCCACCCGTCCCTCGGTCCCGGACGAGTTGAACTTGCCCTAGACTCTTTCTTTCCTTTTATCCTAAAAATAAAAAAAAGATTAATCACGGGTTGGAACTCCTGTTTCCTTCCTTTATAAACTCTATTTGACTTTTATACAATTTTCCAAAAGAAAATTTCCCAACAATGTTGAGTAATTGTATCGTCTCCTTATCTTCCGCTCTCTCCTGGAGACCTTCAATACCGGTAAAAATTACGAAACCTCACCCGTAAAAGAAGGGTTCTGGGACTCGTTCAGGTCTAAACCTCTATAAATTATAATAAGAACTCATGTCGGACCAAGCCTTATCTTCCTCGATGTCAGTTTGTAGATTATTATTTTACCATTATAATTATCATTTGTGAATTACTAACGAATGGGACAAAGTGACTCCCTACATCTACATGATAACATAAATTAGGAACATACTCCAAAGGGACCACCGAGTCAACCATTTCTTAGGTGGACGTCACGTTTTCTGACGGACAGTACATCCTCTGGACCCAAATTAGGGACCCAGGTCTACTAGGGAACCTCTTCGTTTGTCGTTGGGTGAGGTATAAGAACGGATCCTTTAGGGTGACTATCTCCTCGGACCGTCCGATGTCAGGTACCTCAGTTTTCTCAGTCCGTGTTGAAGAGTTGATTTGGGTGGTGGTGGTGGTACTGTGAAACCTATACAGACTCATATGTAGACACATCGGACGTCTCCTTTCGATGAGACGTCCGATGAGAGAACGGAGGGTGTCCAATGGTTGGGGAGTAGTAGATGACTTAGGAAAAGTACCTAATCTCTACCAAGTCGTGGGACCAATTCGTAGTATACGTCTGAAGGACGCTAGTTTAGTGTCGAGACACAATGGAACTCGGTTATTGAATAAGGTTCAGAGCACAAGGAGTACACATTTTCCCCAATTATTACTGTAAATAACGAACCTATACAACCTTCTTAAATTGCTCTTTTGTACATTTCGAGAATCGGTGATACTAATGGTCCCAAATTATTTGTCAATGAACAACTATCTTAATACCAATATTAATTATAGAACTAAGAAGTCAACTCTCGTGTATGTAACTAACACGGTTCCTTGTCCGATTACTCATTTTGTGTTCGTAAGTGAAGCACCATTTGGGTGTAAGACGACCTAGGATAGAGTAGGGGATACTGAAGTCGAAGTGAAAAGGTCTCTCTTTGCCACATACCAACAGGCGACTTAGTTGGTAAGGAAGAGGAGGGTGTCCACACGAACCTTTTTGTGTACATTTGTTTCGTCGGGCAAAGGGACTTGTGAACAACACTCGAAATAAAAGATCTATGGTACCCTCTTATAATTTCTTTAATTTCTGTACCAAGAGCAAGAGACTTTACAGAGGCCCTCCTTAACTCTAACTTTAATTTCGGTCTTACTAAGAATACACTATCTTACGGAGAAGAACGTATAAAGTTAATTCTTATCTAGACTTGTGGTCATACTGACCTTGTTAAACCAATAAGATTCGTGAAATGGAGATGGACCCCCTAAGGGACCACCAGGCCACCAATTCTGAAGTGGAAGGTTACGTCCCCTCCATACAAGTTAGGGACTAGTCCCTCGACTCTAAGGTGTATGGAGTCCCGGTTTTTCGGTTTTGTCTCCGTTATGAAATTGTTCACCTTATTTCTGTAATTTTTACCGGGTGTAGTTTTTTTGTTTGTTAAATGGAAAAAGACATAAGGGTCAATTTCTATTTTTTTAATTTCTTAATGTAACTTTATTGTAACTGGAATCAAAAATTTGTTCATTGAAATGGGGAAACAAGGAACCAAAGAAGTAAATTACGTAGTCTTATTACTATTGACATGACAACGGTCCGGCAATTCTAATATCTCTTTTACGTCTATCCACGGATCGTGTTACTATCCGTATAGAATCAGTCGATCCCGAAGATCTTGTTTAACGGTATTTGGTCCACTGAATTTGTTACTTGAAAATAAGGAAAATAAAGATCTCCGACTCCTTAGGTTCTAGTTCCACGTAGTTTTAATCAAGGTCCACTACTGAAAGAAGGACTGAGTGTCTACCGGTAGAGGAACATAGGAGTGTACCACTTCCTTCGTTCGAAACCACAATGAAAGAGAAGATTATTCCCATAATTAGAATAACACCCCCGTGGTGGGAGTACTGGAGTCGATGTAAATTAATGAAGGGTTCCCTGTATGGAGGGTTATAATAGTGTGACCCCTAATCCCGAAGTTGTATACTTAAAGTCCCCTTATGTAAATTAGATATTGTCATTCACATGTTAATTACACTAGATATCATTGAAATTGTTATTAGTATTTAGAAGACTATTAATATCAAACTCATGGGACTAAAATTGACTTTATCCTATGGACTTTCACCTACAATATGAGGAGTTTTTTTTTTTTCAGATTTATAAAAACAAGTCCGTCTTTACTGGTGTACTAATTTTGGACCTCCGTTTACCATTGTAATTGTTTGTTCTCTCGGTTTTGGTCTTACATTCGTATTTTCCCGTTCCATGCATTGACAAGAGAAATAACGACATGGATGTCGTGTGTCGTGTCTACCACCGTAGGTCATCCTCGAATTAGTTACAACCACTTACACGGTTTCATGATCACTAAAGACTTTTCTTTATTAGTTGTTGATTTAGGTTCTCCCTGAGATGAATAACTTTACCTGAGTTCTTCTTGAGAACAACTTTTTATCAGATACGTTATAAGATGAGTCATTTGTGACACAAGGTCAGAGTCTCAAGTAGTTCAAACCGAGTCTTCGGTATAGAAAATAGTCAGTCTACCCACGTTTCCCGACGACACCTATCATTATACTTCTACATATGTTAAGTTCGGTGTACGAATAGACTGTGGGTGTCTTACGGTTCATGAGAACGAGACCCGTGATACCTAAGTTGGTATGTATTTGGTACCAGAAATGGAAATTCTTTGGGTCCCGAATCGACCTCTCTACCCGTATCTTTGTTTCTTTGTCTGGAAGATTTAATTCATGATTCGGTTTTTGTGACATACATACACCGTCTTTCTTCATCGAACCATCAGTCCCTCTTTGAGAGTTCTCCACTGTACCAACTCAGAACGTTTACACTAGCAGCCCCTGGGTTAATCCTTCTCATAAGGTCTACGTCCCTGGTCGAACGTGTTTCTATCTCTCCACACTTGCACACACGTTCCGTTCACCTCGACCGGACTACTGCTCTCTATTCTTAGTGAGTCAGTTCCCGGGGATGATGTTCAAACCTACTACAAGAGGTTCATTGTTTTAGTTTTCCACTTCCCTAATAGTTTTTGTCTCCATTATCATAGTCCTCAATCACTGTCCAACTGATGTTACCAATTCTTTCCTCATACTTCCTAAAAGAAGACATGTTTCTCTCCTCGTGTGCAAACTCTTCTTCTACTCTTCGAGTTTAAACCCCACACGAGCATCTACACACAGAGGTTTCGTCCGTTAGTTTGTTATCACTATTATCAATTCTTGAGTCCTGTTTGTGGTGCACAAACGACCCCTCTCACAAACTTCTGTAAGTGATTACTTTTACCTCTATTACACGAACGAACCCCGACTCTTCCCCGGTACGATACGTGTCGTCACTAAAAGGGGGGGAAAGATCCAGTATTTAGAAAACTTTTGGAGTACATTACGATACTTGATAATCCTTTTACAGTGTTTTGATGTGTACATGTGCATTTCCCACGTAAGTCAACGTCTTACAAGGCTCTAAAACATCTCTTGGTTCCTCGGGGTCAATTCTTTGGTCCCTTATGTTCCTCCCACTTCTCCCCGTTTAAACGTTGGGATCGGTAAACCCACCACTTTTCGATCCTCTGTTGCGTTATTTTCTCAACTGTTGCCGTAGAGTTAGGGGTGGAGGGTCCCGTGCACGGAGGGTCTTTCGGTTCATTGAAAACGAAGACTCAAATTTATAGGTCCAAATCGTCTCATCTGAACTCGAGGACAGGTGTCAAATTTAATAAACTGTTTGCAGGGAAAAGTGGAAGGGTGGGTATAAAGAAAGAGGTACACGGAAATTTCCTCGATGCACTTAAGTGTTACTTTTATGACTGGCCTTTAAGTTGGAAACCTACAGAAGTGTTGATCCTCAGTGAGTGAACCTACCATCTCTTTACAGACGGGATCACCATTTGATGTGAACCCCAAAAGACATCTCGAAGTGTCTGGCCGTTCTCAATGAACCTTTCTTTTTTTACATATACTATTACTCTCTTTCGTCGAAGACCAAAATACTCGGAAGAACGAGAAGATGTCGGTCATGAACTTCAGAGTCATTACTCCGAACAACCCCTAACAACCCCTAGTAAACAGTTAGTCATTTCGTCAGCGTCCTGTCATTTCGGACTTAACAAGAACTTAAAGGGACTTTACAACGAACAAGAAAGAAAGAGGATCAGAACAACACTCTTACGTTGACGGGTAAGTGACCAGAGGGAGACGGGTTATTATGGTGGACGGAAATGGTAACTAGGGAGGACAAGGGTAAACAGGTAGTAGGTCACTGTACAAGTATGACGATATAAATTTTATCTATTGGTCGATCCTGGATGGTATATCGTAATCCTTGAGACGAGTTATAGGACAATGTTGGATTGACCCTTTTCTTAAACTTTTTCGTATCCATATACACACATATATACCCGAAGGAACCATCGAGTCTAACTTTTCTTAGGAGGACGTTACGTCCTCTACACCCAAATTAAGGACCCAGTCCTTCTAGGAGACCTCTTCCCTTACCATTGGGTGAGGTCATAAGAACGGACCTCTTAAGGTACCTGTCTCCTCGTGCCACCCGATATCAGATACCCCAGCGTTTTTCAACCTGTACTGACTCTCTGAGTGTGTGTGTGTGTGTGTGTGTGTGTGTGTGTGTGTGTGTGTGAGTGTGTGTATGTATTGACTTAGTGAAACGACATATGGACTTTGATGTGAGGTTATATTCCATTTTTCAAAAGAAACGGGGGTCTTTACTTTCGAACCTACCACTCGGGTCGGATCTGGTCGTACGAGTGTTCAGACTACAGTGAAATTCGTGTTTGACTTGTTTGATAATTTGAAGTCTAAAGTTACAATTCTGTAAGTTTTTTATCAATTCCCTTAGAGTAAACGTACCGAACTCTGATTTAACTCTTCTCCCATTTAATTCTCTGTCTTACTGAAGGGTCTTTACATGGGCCTCCATTTCCCCGACTCCGAAGAAGAATGTCAGTAGTTTGACCCATGGTTTTCTTCGAATTCTCAAAGATGTCACCTCTCTGACAATCCTTCCCTCGACTGTTTCAGAATTATCGATTGATACCCGAGAAAGTCCCTCATGGTCTCTTCTCTCTCCCTATACCGTCTTGAGACATTTAAGGGGGGGTTTAGATAACGGTACAATTTCACGTATTTTGGCCCTTTTTTTTCCTCCGAGCCCTTTACTTGTTTCAAATAAACATTGATGGATCGGAACAGAGACGAAATCTTCGACTCTACATACTTTCTTGGTTCTAGGAACGTAAGGGTGGATGGTTTATCGACCAGTTACTGGAAGGACCAAGACACGAATTCTTCAGCAAATGAAAATGGGGGTTAACACGGGGGATCTAATAATCAATAAACGGCGAGGGTCTAAGTACGTTAGTAGGTACGTAAACGAGTCTGTACACAAGAATGTAAAGTAGTGAGTCGTTTATGAATATAGATAGTACATGGTCTGTGACATAAATGCAAAAGTGTTTTCCATCACGTATATTTTGTATTTTGTTCCGTTCTAAATCCTACCTCGAAGAGGATAAACGTCGACTCTAATTAAACAAATATCGTACGAAACTGATGACAACCGATTTTCAGAGTCGAAGTTACGGTAGGTATTGTGCACGAAGGCAGAACAGGTGTTCACATAGTTTTATGGTGTAAAGTTTAGGGGATAAAGATAAAAAAGAGGAATTTGATGGTTGGATTTCTGAATGAAATTGGATTAAGGACCAAATAAAATGGCTCATATCAGACCGAGGACCACTCGTATTGAAAGGACAGTTTTACGAATGGTTAATAGAGAAACCATTGGGTAAGAGTTTACCACGGAGTCTCGTTCATTTTAGTAACGACGTTTTTAAACTATTTGGGAAATTTCTTATCCTGATATAAACAGACGGATGTCAGGAAGGAACAATAAGTGGTAAGGAGTTTTTAATGAGGATATTCAAATTATGGATGTAAGGGATAGTATACATCTATAACCATCTTTTTCGCTTGAAGAGCCTTAGGGGACAAGTCTATACAACCTCTAAGGGTTGTCAAAGAAGAATAACAAATAGTGTCATAATACGTTAATAAATAGCAAATTAGGAATTTTTACTACTGTATTTTTACGAGTAAATTCTTAAGGAGGGATCTTTTATAATTACCACGAACAAAGACACCTCACTCTGAGTGTCATATCCTCAGTCAACTCAAGTCAACTCAAGATCCCTGAACCTGAAAACTAGTATATGGTTTTGTTAAAAGAAATTTTTATGGAAGATGACTTACACTATCTATACTTGGTTATTAACGTTTTGGACCATTATTCATAAGGATAGAAGGGGTATTCTGGGTCCGGTATGAGTGTACGTGTCCTTTACTGTTCCGGTGTCCTTTCTCGGTCGTGGGTGTCGTGACCCATTCTGATGGGTGGAGGGGTTGGAGGTAGCGGACAGGGATGGAGGGGTTACTGTCCAAACAAGAGAGGGGCGGACTGGAACAGACGAACTGAAAGGTCACAGAAGTACGGAAAGGGGACCCCATAATGGTAGACGAACACAGAGTCAACGGGATCGAATGACGAAATAAGAGTAGACCGGAATAGAGGAAGGAGGATCGTGTTGTGGAATTCTGGTTGAGTCCCACTGTCCGGTGACTCTACTTGAACTGGTAAGAACTTACTCTGTGAAGTTCTCTTTTGGTTTACCGACACTTTACTCAACAGGGTCTCAAAATCTACAGGAGTATCTCCCCGAGTCCCTGTACAGGATCATCTGAATGAGAAGGGAAGGGTTCAGTAATAAATGAGAATGATTCAAAAATAGTAGGTGGATAAGGGGTGAGGTAAAAGTGAAAAGAAAAAAGTAAAAAATTTTAATAAATAAATAAAAACCGGAGCGGTTAGCTGTGCACCCTAGGATCGAGGGACTGTCCCTAGTGTGGCTCGGGGGGCGTACCCTTCCCGTCACAGGTTTGGTGACCTGGAGGTCCCTCCAGGAAATAGTAGAAGTGGAAGTGGTGTTTGTAGAAATACTAATGTGAAGTCAAGTATCTTCCTCAAAGAGAGATAGAAAGAATATGTGGATCCCCTTCTACCACAATCATTCGATTCGGTTTTGAAGTAATCCGTAAGAAGAAAACCAGTTTCTTTCCATGAGTCTTCTGGTAGATCGGAGATTATGGTACCGAATCTTTAGTAGTTCACTCTTATGAGTCACCGGTTTATTCGGTGGAGCACCAAAACAAGTGGACGGGTCCTGACTCAAGTCGTTGGGTCCGAGACGTAGAGTTGACGACGGAGCAGTCGTTAGAGTAATGTAGTACTGAGGCGGTGGGTGGAACTTAAAAAGTAGAAAAGGAGAGACACCACGAATGTGCACCTGATGTTCGTTAAGTTGACCAAAAGTAGAATTCGTATTTTATTTTGTCTGTTTTGTTCAGGGAAGTTTTATAGTCAATTTGGTCTTAGAGACTCTACCTCGGATCCGTAGTCATAAAAAAAAAAAAAATTACGAGGTGTCTCCTAAGTTACGATTCAACTTTTGACCACGAGTTTTCGTTCAGGGAACTTTTCCATTATAAAGGAGAAAAAAAAGATAAGGGGGGGTGAAGAACTAAAACTGGTAGTGTTGGGATAAGTCAACTCTTGTAGTTAAGAATCGGATCACCGGATCCGATTCTTGGTGGAAGACTTCGTAGAAGAAGAATTCCTCCAGATTAAACTGTGTCAAAGGGAGGGGAACGAAGTACTTTGCGAGAGGAGATCCTAGTAAAGGACGAAAAGAAGATTTGAACCTGACGAAGAGGAGTAAAAGGTGGTACCCGAGGACAAAAAGGTCAAAACCCCACCTCACTCCTGTCCTTCGTCGGATGTATCGTACTAAGAGGGTTCTCGAAATATCCCGATTTTAAGAATATACCTATTATGAAAAGTCTTTTGTCATTCTTTTTTTAAAAATTCTTTTGACTCGACTAAGGTTTTTTACGTTCGTTTGTCGTCCTTTGTCCCATCTCCTCTACGGTTGGTCTACAGCGAGTTACGGTCGACATACTCGACCCCTAGTCTGGGATTGAACCAAGTCTACCTTGTGTTTTCGGTCTAAGTAGGTCTTGTTTCGAGAACCCCGTGAACCCTAGTTCGAAAATAAGTCAGTCTCCTTGAAATCCCATTCACCCCTCTTGTATCACTGTATTTAAAGTCAGAGTAGATGGTATTTAAGTTCTCAAACGGGAAGGAAGCAGAAGTTCAGTTTAAGCCCCTCCCGTTTGGGTGTAGTATGGTGGAACTGAGGACCCTTTTCACGTTTCCTAATTCTCGTCTTCCCTTCAACCCTTCCTAGACTCTCGGCCCGTCGACATCATTGTCGGGGAGGGTCAAAAGTCCTAGACTCGGCAATGCCAAGACAAAATTTTATTTGCTTCTAAGTCTACTTGTCTTTCAAACACAAAGTGTAATTGCAACACCGAAAAAGAGTCGACCCACAAAAATAAAAGAGACAGTGAAACGTAATGTCCTTATTGTGTCGAAAGGTTCCCTTGTCGAGGTAGTCTATTCATTTGTCGTGTTTCATTCCTCACATGTAACGTCTTAAACTCCGAGGAACTGAGTTCCTTCTGAACCGGCATTTCCAGACAGATACCGACAACCGGGTCTGGTACTCGAAGTCCGAGACGAGATTTGATCCGACCGTTTTTCCAGTCCGGAATGCGAAACGACGGAACGTAAAAGAGTACCCGGTCTTTTCTTCGTCGACCCTTTTAGCGAAGTAGTATAAACAGGACCGGGAACGGTCGTGTCAACACCCGTGACGGATGACGGTGGTCGTAGGAGTCGAAACAGGTTCGGTTCCCATTACTTCGGTGTCGAATCCTTCAATAGGAGTGGAGGGACAGGTGGCCCTTCCACTCAAAGTCCTTATCCTTACCCATCAAAGAGATGGGACAAAGGACCACAAACGGACGGAAAAAACATTAATCGAGTCAAAAGAATTGATAAATAAAAAGGACTTACAAAAGACTTGTCATAATAGATTTGCTCTTAAACCAGGATATTTTAGGACCCTGTTTAAGAAGATACATCTAACGAAGGACGGGAGTGACGTAAGACATTTACCACCGGTTGTTTACATCCCTATTCTCCCTTATGTGGGAGTCTATAACTAGACTCGGGGAGGTAGCGTTTGAGGACATTCAACAGATGTCGGACTAACTGATCGACAAGAGGAGATGAACGAGGGCTAAGAGTGAAAACTACGAAACACAGTACATGGGGTCCTTTCATAGTACCGGAGTTTCGGATCTGGAAGGGAGGTGATCCTGACCATGGGTACACTCGTTGGGATGTTGTAGGACTTACCCGGAGTAACTCACTCGGACTGTAATATCTTATTTGTTTGAGACGATTCTGTGCCTGGCAGACTACCCGGTCACCTATTCTTAGGTGGATGGTTACGTCCCCTGTACGAGAACAGACCCTTCTCGGGTATACGACGTCCCGTCGGTTCGGGGACCACGTGGTACTGATGACTTCGGGTACGAGATCTCGGGTCTTCGGAGTTGTTCTCTTCAGTGAAGTTACTCTTCGGGTACACGGTGTTGATCTCTCATCGGACGTACGTCGTCGTCTCCGGCGGTTTATTATTACTACTTATTTCCTTACCAGAAGGCTAGTTTTAAAAAATTTCTGTGTCTGGGAGATGGTACCAGGGGTGAGGATGTTAGTCTGAAGATGGTGTAGTTGGAACTGGGTCGACCTTGAACTGAGACGAAATGAGAACTCCGACCAATAAACTCACTGAAAGGAGAAAGACTTCGTTCAGATCACACAGGGAGGGTTCGGGGTAGAGTACGACAAAAGTAGAGTGAAGGAGGAAGGACACCCCTTTAGGGTCGACCGGAAATAGAACTTGGTCGGTGGTAACCTTGTCTTTCTCAATGATACCTTTGAGAATTAAAATAGTGTGGTTACAGTGAAACCGTTTGTGCTCGAGAGAAAACCTTAGACGATACGATTAGTGTACAATGTTTTGACGTTATAACTAGAGTCCGGTTTTTAAGTGTATGAAAGTATTTAGTTCCCCATTTAGGTTTAGGTAAAAGTTTTATGTCCGATGGTCCTGTCCGTTGCTATTCTCGTGTTCCTCTCTATAGACGTCAGTGGGATGGTGGTCGTAAATCGAAGACGCACCCATCAGGATCGTTTGAGAAAAGTTCGTTTGATCTTAGACCAATGATCCTGTTCTTAGACCGAGTTTCAGTACAAAAGACGAAACTACAGAATTAAGTAACTATTGTTTTGTAAGTTTTGTAGATAGTTGGGAACACAAGTATCTTACCCGGACTGATTGGTGAACGAAAATTACAAAGTAAGTTGTGAAAATTACAAAATATTAATTTTTTAAATTTAAATCTGTTTATGGGTAGTGAGTTGAAGTCGTTAATCTCTGTGTATCGGACAGATCAAAGTAAAGATGATAATGAGAAACCGGAGACCAAAATTTTATTTAGGTGGTATAGATAGTGTAGTTATGTATAAAACGATACATAAAGATACTCTTATCTCAAAGGAAAAAATGGAAAAATAATATTTTTAAAGTTTATATCTATTTCATCCGTTATGTTACGTGAAGGTACGTAGATAGTCGGAGGAAGTTGTTAGTGGTCGAATAGCGGTCAACACAAAATAAATACGGAAGGTGACTAAGGGAAACGAGGTATAATAAAACTTCGTTTAAAGTCTGTAATATAGTAAGGTACACATTTAGAAAGTCATACGTAAAGAATTTAGACTGTAAAAAAAGGATTTATATTGATTCTGGGGTAATAGTGTAGACTTCTTTTACAAAGGATGACAATAGTTTATGCATCAGTCATAAACGTAAAGGGGTTATCCAGAAGAAATATTTTTATAAATGTAATAGTTGGACTTTTAATTATTATTGAACATTCAACAAAATGAAACGACTGTTTCTGGGAATATCAGTTTCGGTACCAAAAAGGTCATCAGTACATGTCTACCCTTTCAACCTGGTATTTCTTCCGGCTCGTGGTTTCTTAACTACGAAAACTTGATACGACAACCTCTTCCGAGAACTCTCAGGGAACCTGACGTTCCTCTAGTTTGGTCAGTTAGAATTTCCTTTAGTTAGAACTTATAAGTAGTCTCCCTGACTACGAATCGGACTTCACGGTTATGAAACCGGTGGACTACACTTCTCGGTTGAGTAATCTTTTTTGTGATTACGACCCTTTCTAACTTCCGTTCTCCTCTTCTCCTACTGTCTCCTGTTCTACCAACTTACCGTAGTGACTGAGTTACCTGTACTCAAACTCGTTCGAGACCTTCTAGTACTTTCTGTCCCTCGGACCGTACGATGTCAGGTCGCCCAACGTTTCTCAGTCTGCACTTGACTCACTGACTTATTGTTGTTGTTTAGTTAATGAAGTTTAGGAGTTAGACATAAGTCTACAGGGAACTAGAGAAAAATTATGAAACATATCAAAACAAAAACCGATACGACCCAGAAAGTAACGTCCCACCCCCGAAAGAGGGAACAATACCGCGTGTCTGAGTCATCAACGTCGTGTGTCCAAAGAGATCGACGTCGTACGTCCGAATCAACGGGGTACCGTACACCCTAGAATCAAGGGGCTGGTCCCTAACTTGAACACAAGGGACGTAACCTTCCGTCTAAGAATTGGTGACCTGGTGGTCCCTTTAGGGATATATACAAAGATTATTTCTATCTCTAACTTTATTTTAGGTACGTAACATTAACAACTATATAGTGAATGGAGGGAAAATTAGGTGAGGGAAAAGAGAGGGATGAAAGGAAAATAAGGAAAGAGGTAAAGGAGAAAGAAGGAGAAAAAAAGAACGTTATATAATCAACGTTACTTAGTGTACAGACCTAAAGTAGTAAACGTGAGGACACCACGACAAATTGTACACGGAGAAAGGAGACATGTATGAATCATCAATTAGTAAAGTGGGAACTGAGACTAAGAATATAGATAAAGTACTGATTCCTATGTTATCTTGAAGGACCAGAGGCGAAAATTGGTGTCCGAAGACAGAGGACTTACTATCCTTGTACTCCCACACACTACATACCTGGATTGTCTTCGTCTTCTATAATTCTTCTCCACCGTCCTTATGTGTCTTCTTGACATGTTTTTTTCTAGAAGTACTGGGTCTATTAGTGTTACCACACTAGTGAATGAATCTCGGTCTGTAGCACCTTACACTTCGGTTCACCCGGAATCTTTCGTAGTGATACTTGTTTCGATCATCTCCACTACCTTAAGGTCACCTCGATAAAGTTTAGGACTTTCTACTACGACACTTTCACGACGTGAGTTATACGGTCGTTTAAACCTTTTGAGTCGTCACCGGTGTCCTGACCTTTTCCAGTCAAAAGTAAGGTTAAGGTTTCTTTCCGTTACGGTTTCTTACGAGTTTGATGGTGTGTCAACGTGAGTAGAGTGTACGATCATTTCATTACGAGTTTTAAGAGGTTCGGTCCGAAGTCGTTATGCACTTGGTACTTGAAGGTCTACAAGTTCGACCAAAATCTTTTCCGTCTCCTTGGTCTCTAGTTTAATGGTTGTAGACGACCTAGTAGTTTTCTCGTTCTCTCAAGGTCCTTTTGTAGATAAAGACGAAATAACTGATACGGTTTCGGAAACTGACACACCTAGTGTTCTTTGACACCTTTTAAGACTTTCTCTACCCTTATGGTCTGGTGGACTGGACGGAGAACTCTTTGGACATACGTCCAGTCCTTCGTTGTCAATCTTGACCTGTGCCTTTATCCTCTTCCTCATACAGTTCCGATATATAACAGTGGGACGAATAAATTGAAGATACGTCTCATGTAGTACTCTTTACGACCCGACCTTCTTCGTGTTCGTCCTTAGTTCTAAAGACCCTCTTTATAGTTATTGGAGGCTATACGTCTACTGTGGTGGGAATACCGTCTTTCACTCCTCCTTTATTTTTCGGAGAACCACTTTCACTTTCTCCTCTCACTTTTTCAACCGAATTTCGAGTTGTAAGTCTTTTAATTCTAGTACATAAGTCATGGTAGTGAAGTACCGTTTATCTACCCCTTTGTCACCTTTGTCACCGACTGAAATAAAAAGACCCGAGATTTTAGTGACGCCTACCACTAACAACGGTACTTTAATTTTCTGCGAATGAGGAACCTTCCTTTCAATATTGGTTGGATCCGTCGTATAATTTTTCGTCTCTGTAATGAAACAGTTGTTTCCAGGTAGATCAGTTCCGACACTAAAAAGGTCACCGGTACATACCTATACTCTCAACTTGACACTTCTTCCGACTAGTGACTCCTTAACTACGAAAACTTGTCACCACAACCTCTTCTGAGAACTCTCAGGGAACCTGACGTTCCTCTAGGTTGGTCAGGTAAGACTTCCTCTAGTCAGGACCCACAAGTAACCTTCCTGACTACAACTTCAACTTTGAGGTTATGAAACCGGTGGACTACACTTCTCGACTGAGTAACCTTCTCTGGGACTACGACCCTTTCTAACTCCCGTCATCCTCTTCCTCTGTCGTTTCCTTCTCTACCAACCTACTGTAGTGGTTGAGTTACCTGTACCCAAACCCACCTGAGGCCCTCAACCACTTCCTGTCCCTCCGGACCGTACGACACCAAGTACCCCAACGTTTCTTAGTCTGTACTGACTCTCTGACTTGACTTGACTTAACTACGTGACCTTTCTTCCATCCCAAAATTAAACAGTAGTCATGTGATATACTGAAACCCATTCATACTGAGTGGAAGAAACCAATATTTACATGTATGATTATAACGGAGTTTACCAAATAGACTCTGAATTTTTCATCAATAATATTGTGTCTCATACAACTCATCGTGTGTTATGTCGATCAATATGGAGACTCAACCCACGTCATACCACCTCCCTTATGTCTAAAATCTCGGTCTGTAGAAACTTGTGTCGGGAGACATCTCACTCCTATTTGATAAAGTAAAACAGAATTACTAACTTCTCTTCGACATACATTTTTGTATCAGGTTACGAACCCCGTACTATATATACCGTCGACATCTATTCCTGTTGTCATATATAAATAGTTTCTTCCGTCTTCTATCGTTGCTAACTCAAGTTATACAAAGAAGAGTTTTAATAGAAACTGTTCGAAGAAGGGTTATTAAAAAATATGGATTTTTCGTTTTTCGGTTTATACACCTGTTTACGTCATACTTGTGTCTTCCCTCTTATTTATTGAAAAGGACGTTTATGGTTCTTTATAAGGCGTCCTAAGTATTGTTGACCTACCTAGAATTTTCCACTCATTCCTAAACCACAAACTCACTCTTCTTTCGCGTATGTCTCCCTCTTTGGAGTAACCGTTCCCGTACCAACCCAACGTTCGATCTTACTGAAATCTTTTTAACCAACTCCAAGTGGAACAACCGGCACTTGACAATACTACACCGAGCCCAGACTATTAGAACCAGTATCACTATACCTCCCTAAGTTTCCCTCTCGGGTCTACTATAAGATCCTTTTTCTTCGTTTAATCCTTCAGTGTGATTATCTTGTCCATTCTCTGTCTTTTTTTTAGTTACATCACCGTTTGGTACAGTCCAGTGGTATTTACAGTTGTTTCACACTCTACTCGATAGAGACTTCCAACGTACTCTTCCATTGATAAAAGGGTATCATTAGTACCTACTTCGTCGTAAACTTTGATTTGACTATTTAGTTTTACAATACATCTTGAATGAGAGTTGTTCATTTTACACCCGTTACCGGATCTCCTTCTTACCGTTTCAACACTTCATTACAAAGAACCCTGTCCCCGTACCTTTAGTGTTGGAGGGTAGAAACAAAGACTAAGGGACTTTCACTTTCGTACACGTGCGCGTACACGCGCGCGTGTGTATGCGTACGCGTGTCGGGAGGGGATGGGGCATAGGGTACAGTACTAAGAGAGGATAAACGAGATCACTAAGGATGTTACACTGGACATCTCGAAATAAGACGTCCACGAAGTACTTCTTTACTTTGACCTCTCCCCCTTCCTTTCCTTCCTTCCTTCCGTCTCTTCCTTACTCCACCTTCCTTTCTTTTATGAAAGATTTGTCAAACCCTTTAAGATCGGATTTGTCTTATAAAAAATTTCAAAGAAATGAGGTCCTGAAGAGTCTCGGAAACAAATTTCATAACGTTTAGAGGTTACATTCGGGTCTCATGAATTCTGAAATTCTCTAAGGGGAGGAGGGCGTTCCTCGTAGAACAAGTTCATAAAACATATGTTCGTAAAAGCTCCCTTTCGATTGTAGTCACCACCGATTGACGAAGAACTCTATGGAGTCCTCGACTAAGACTACCGTCTTTGACTCGACTACCCCTATTAAAGACGACGTCAATAACGACTCCCTTATGTCTGGAACGACCTTACATTCAGGAAATGGAGTAAATCCAGAAAGGATAAACCAAGTTTGATTACACGTATTAATATACACTCGATCTACCTGAAAAGTTAGTACGTAAACTTCTCTTTCGGAAAATGTCGGGATCGGTTGAGTAGAGGATTAGGGTACTCTTCTTTCGAATTTCGTCTGTACTCCAATTTTCTCTAAGAGGGTCTATTTCCCCCTCTTATTCATGACAAACCCGCGATTTCGTAGAGATTCTGAGTTTAAGATTAGATCACAAGAGTGTCCTCCCAAGTTTGACCCTAGGTCCTATATGTGCTTTTGTTCAAAAATCAGTTTCGAATTTAGTACGAAACAAAACGGGAGGGTCGTGCGTGTACGTTTGTGTGTGTGTGTGTGTGTGTGTGTGTGTGCGTATATACACACATAAGCTTTGCAATTGTATTTTACCCAACGTCCCAAAACAACAGTCGGAGAGGAACGGGGTCGAAACGGGATAACGATAGTCCCGAACGGATTGTCAGAGAATAGGTTGATCCTCGTTTCGACTGATCTACAGTATAAGGGGAACTGGTGGAAGTTCTATATTCCTTTTGGAGTTCAGACTGACGTCGGGACGTACGACTCGTCGTAGTGGATTCATTACAGGAGATTGGGGAAGTAGTAAATCACAACCCCTCTCCAGTCGGTGAGACGACGGCCCAACCTTGGGAGGTCTTGATGTGAAATCCCTAGAATTTTATACCTCGAGACAGGTTGAGGACCTCGGGGTCACTACGAGACGAAGTTTTCGTAGTGAACTTAAGGATAGTTTAGAGAACAAAAGTGGAAGAAAATAACGGACCCTTTCAAAGTTAGACAAGACAAAAGAGATCTTGTGGTAACGGGCTGTCTTGAAAGACGTCACTATTTTCATAAAACGTAGGTGAAACAGGTTATGTCATCGATGGGTGGACTAGTAGAGCGGTCTCGTTAGGAGACGTTCGGTGTAGTCGTCGGAAACTGTGTGTATAGTCGGTACACCTTAACTTATCAGTGACATGACTCGAAGTCTAAGTAGGAGAAATCACCCTATTAATAAGTACGAAGTCTCCCAGTAACAATTTACCATAGTATACTCTGTTGTACACACACGCCGCGGATAGTGTCTCGGATCGTGTGTCATCCACGAGTTATTTACAAATAAGGGAGAGGGAATTAGGTTTCCAATCAACCACTGACTTCATGGGTCGATCAAATACAAAGAGACCCATTGAAGTCTTGAAGGAACAAGTAGGTGACTTTGTGATTTAGGATATTCCCAAACTTTTCTTTGGAACCTAGTTATTAGCCTTTTTGAAAAACCGAAAGGAGAGGACGTTGTACCGAGTTCGGTCAGAGGAGTAGGGTCGTGAACAAAGACTTTTCGGACCGGAACTAAGGGAAGGACGGGGGTAGTTCCTTGTCGGGGAAAGACCCCCTCCGACCTTTACCCTGGGTAACAAGTAAACATAACACGTCGGAAAGGAGTTAATTTTTCTTTTTTTTTAGGAGATCTTACACATCCAACCTCCCAAACGAAGGAGGAAGAATTTTCTCCGGGGTCCCTGTCGACCGTCCCGTCGACGTCGTGTTCTCCTTCCCTCTTTACCCGCCTTTCCGTAAGGTTCGAGGAGAGTAAAGTCTCTCTCTTCGACCAGTACGACATCAGGTCTCCAGACGACCTTGGAAGGACTGTGTACTCTGTGTCCCTGTCAAAAGAACTTAGGGGTCCATAGAGCGGATACCGGAGTGGTGTAAAGAGGTTTAAGGTCCCACAAATATTAAGAATATTATAGTACCAAAAGAGATGGAGACCCAAGGACTCCATCCTTGGGTCCTACTTACAGTTCGAAAAATAGTTAATTTATAGATATATATAAATCTATATGTATTTATATCTAAATATATATATTTATATTAAATATATAAACATATATATATTTATATATGTATAATTATTCATTATATCAATGTATATATAACGAATAACATTTATATAAATATGTATTATATGTATAAATTTATATATATATTTGAACTACCTGTATTCTAACTCGTTCGAGGTCCTCAACTACTACCTGTCCCTTCGGACCAGTGTTTCTCAGCCTGTGTTGACTTGTTGACTTGACTTGACTGATATATACATATCCGAAGGGACCACCGCGTTACCATTTATTAACCGGACGTTACGTCCTCGGCGTCCTCTAAGTCCAAATTAGGGACCCAACTCTTCTAGGGGACCTCCTCTTTTACCGTTGGGAGAGGTCATAAGAACGGACCTCTTAGGGCACGTGTCTCCTTGGACCGCCCGATGTCAGGTACCCGAGTGTTTCTCAGCCCGTGTTGACTTCACTGAATCGTGATATATATATATATATATATATATATATATATGCGTGTGTGTGTGTGTGTATATCTTGTTTTGTACCTTGTCTTTAGTGAGTGTGTGTCGTAAAAATTACGTGATCTGAAGTATAGTTTGACCTGAAAGTAGTTCTCTAGTCCGTTATCGTTGAACTTTTGATTATCCGTAGAACAAACGACTTCCTTTTGCGTGGACCTTGAGGGAGGACCGGGAGTACGGATTACTCGCGACGGAGGAGGGAAGAGGAGGAGTGGGAAACCAGACTGAGAGAGAAGGAGTGGAAGACAGAGGAGTTTAAGGGTCTTCTGAAGTCTAATGCGTAGGATATGGAACTACTCGTCAAGACGGTGGAGATTGAGGTCGAAGATAGTTGTCTAGACATAACGACTTGCTTAGTTCTGTCGAGTGCGTCATCGAAGAGTAAGTTGTCTTCGAAAGAAGGACCTTCTGTTACCTCTACAGTTTACCATTAAAGAAAGGACTACGTTTACCTTTCGCATTGACCCTTGATTGGATCAAGAGATAATCCTGTGGATTCTTAGAATCAACATCACATACGACTCCCTCACAATTGTCCACGTTTTAAAACCGGAGTTAATATTTACTATTTTTATACATAGTAACTTTACATTATATAATATCATATTATAATAAATTATATCACATAATAATATATAATATAACATAATTTATATATTATATATTAGTATAATGTAGTGATTTTACTATATTATTTTATGTTCGTTATATTACATTATATGTTAATAGTAATACATATCATATTATGTATTTTATATATTTAATACGATGTTAATAAATTTATATCGGAATGTTAAATATAATAATTGATATTTTTATTATAATAATTTTTCTTCTCACTTCCTTAGGAGTAGACCCACTTAATGGGAAAACTTTTAGTAAGTCCTTGAGTCAGGTACTGCGGTATTATTTTAATAGATTGTGAGAGTTGAATATCTGCAAAGTCCTTTTTATCACAGAACTTTCAATTCCTTGACTTTGTCCATCCTTTTGAACTTTAACTTATCAATCTTGGGGTGTTTGTCTCTTCTTTCATAACCGTGAGGTGAGGCCATGAGAACGGACCTTTTAGGGTACCTGCCTCCTCGGACCATCCGACGTCAGGTACCCCAGCGTTTCTCAGTCTGTGTTGATTCGCTGAAGTGAAAGTGAAAAGTGAAAGTACGTAACCTCTTCCTTTACCATTGGGTGAGGTCATAAGAACGGATCTCTTAGGGTCCCTACCCCCTCGGACCACCCGACGGCAGCTACCCCAGTGTGTCTCAGTTTGTGCTGACTTCGCTGAATCGTCGTCATTGTCGTCATTGATCTAAACTAAAAGGTCCTCTTCTAACAACCATCTCTTATTCGGTCTCCCTAGTCGACTCCACAATCTTGTGGGTACTCAGTACCCCGTAGACATCTCTTCCGACGGTTCCTTTCCACATCTGAGTCGAACTTTGTACCTTACAAGAGGTCTTAGTTGTGAGATTCAACCAGAAAGTAAAGTGTCTACCTGTTTTAACTCTCTTCCGTTCACCGAATGTTTCGGTATCCATCCTAACTTTGTTCCAGAAGTCTTTTAAAACATGAGTACGAGTATTTTGAGTCCAGAAGACTGACAATTATGTCTTGAAGAGATTGTGAATCCTTCAGGACTCCAAAATTAATTAAAGGGAGTAGGAGTTTTAATCGGAAAATTTACTTTTTTTGAGTACCGTGTCACGATTACTCGACATTCCTCATCTCCTAACTGGTTTGAAAAAATAGAAATTCACATGTTACCTGTAAAGATCTTAGTAAAAAAAGATAATTTTTTTTATATGAGTTACATCTTTGAATCTATTTATATTTTGAATTTTAATTTTACTTATCTCAAGTATGGAGATAGCGTAAGAATCAGTTAAATTACGTAAAGGAAACATGTCGAAAAAAAGAATACGTGAAATATAACAGCTCCAGTATCATCGATATACTAGAACAACAAAAAAATGAATTTAATATCGTATTTGAGACGGGTATAATGGAAGTAATAAAATTCCTAAGACGTACTGTAGTAAAAGTACCGACGTATTTGAAGTAATGTAAATTACCCCATGTTAAGTGAATAAAGTACGAGAATGTACAATTATACTAAAGATCATAAAACGTTACTGTTTATCGTAAAACTCCTTACAGAAATACGACTTTTTATAAAAAATTTTTTTAATAAAAAAAAAGAAAAAATTTCTTTTACTCCTCTCTGTTTCATTTCTGAAGTATAAATCATCGTTGTCTACCGAAAAAAAAAAATGAAATAAAATGAAATGTTATGACATATCCAAAACTGTATCTAATACTGACGCGACCAAACTTAATACAAAGGGGCTTTCTACAGGTTAAGGATTACGGATCATGGACACCACACGTACACACGATTCAACAAGGTCACCACCGGTTGAGAAACACTGGATACCTGACGTCGGGTGGTTCGAGGAGACAGATACCCTAAGAGGTCCGTTCTTATGACCTCACCCACGGTACGGGAGGAGGTCCCCTAGAAGGGTTGGGTCCCTAGTTTGGGTACAGAGATACAGGGGACGTAACCGTCCGTCCAAGAAATGGTGATCGCGGTGGACCCCTCCACTGATAAACCTTTATTCCAGAACCGTCTACTAGTTTAATTCTACTCCAGTAATCCCACCCGAGATTAGGTTATTCCGACTAGAGGGACATTTGTCCTCGTCAGACCTGCGTCTCTACCTGTACGTGCGTTCATCCTACGGTGCATTTCCACTTCCTCCTCAAGTCACACTACGTAAAGATTTGGCAGTCTTTGATCCTTCCTTAGAACTTTGTTAGAGGGAAAGTCGGGAACTTCCTTAGTTAGGACGGGTATGGAACTAGGATGTGAGGTCGGAGGTCTTGGTTCTGTCAAGTAAAGATACTAGATTCTGGGGGTTAAACACCATGGGGTATTGTTGTCGAGTTCCTTCGATTGCACTACAGGAGTCTTTTTCAGGGGTTTCTCGTTTATAGACCAGTTTCCCGCGTTTATAAAATTGAAAGTACTAGGTAACACGGTCCAACGTTTAAAAAGGGTTAAAATACGACTAAAGATTGAGACAATTTACACTCACTCTTATAACGAAAGTAGTATTAGAGGGGTCTTATAACAAAAATATTTGAAACGATTAAATACACTGGTTGACATAGTGTGACCTAAACGTCAGTTTACAGAAACTAATGGGGACTCTACTTTATAACAGATGTAAATAATCAGTGAAAAACAAAAAGGATAAAACTCGAGATATAGGACAGGTACAGAAAACTTTAATATAGGTATAAATTGAAAACGTATAAATCGAATTACCTGTAGAAAGGAAAAGATAAACGTACTTAAGGAAAATATCGTATCTATCATTAATAGAAAGACGGTATGTGTTATGTTTATACAGAGGTCACACGACACAATAAAAACAAAACAACGAACAGAAAATTCACACATAAGACTGTCTTGTAAAAGACTCCCAAAAATTTGGATTTATCGGATTTCTCGACTACAGTAAATCCGATCCTACCTTGAAACATTATTTTATATTAAAAATTTAAGATAAAATTAAATTAAGATATTCACTTTCACAATCAGTAAGTCAGCACAGACTGAGAAACTCTGGGTACCTGATATCGGGTGATCAGAGAAAACAGGTACTTTAAGAGTTCCGTTCCTATGACCTCGCTTGTCGGTAAGGGAAGAGGTCCCCTAGAAGGACTGGGTCCCTAACTTTGACCCACAGGACGTAACGTCCGTCAGAGAAATGTCAGACTCGGTACGCCTTCGAGGTTAAATATTTTATATTAAGAAATTCATCAGACGACGACGACGATTCATCGAAGTCAGCCCAGGTAGAGACACACTGGGGTATCTGCCGTCGGGTGGTCCGAGGAGACAGGCACCCTAAAAGGTCCGTTCTCATGACCTCACCCCACGGTAACGGAAGAGGCTAATTCATCAGATCTTTCATCATAAACTCCTATCTCACAATTCAGTCCTCAACGAATCAAAATAATTGTTTAGTGATTGGGTCAATTGGGATATTTGATCACTAAATAGAAAGACAAGGGATGTACTACTTTGTAACATATATTTATATTTTATAGTGTATCAAAATACATACTCTCACGAACATCCTTTCTTACGGAACAACTTCTCAAGAAGAGGTCGATAACGACCGGTCTTGAATCTAAATTGGTCATTCTCGGATTTCTAAAGTGACCTGTTTTTTTCAGTTCTCCCCTCAAAACAAGAATTAAAGAGATGGAATACAGACAAGTTATAACTTCCTTCGGAGTCTGGTAGGGGATTTGAGGACTTATAGGAAATGGACGGGGTAAGAGGTAGACGAGAAAGAGGAATCAAAAGTTATTATAGACAGAAACCGTGGACGGACTTTCAAGGGACTTTCTTCTTTTAGAAAGACTGTAGTAAGATCGACGTGGGTACTACAGATCTATCACTATCTGAAGGGTTTTGTATTAATCATTTCATCCCTGATAAACGGGGGTGATTTGACATTTGATGACAGAGTGGTAGTTTACAGGAAGAGAAAGGGTAGTGGATCAATTATGTCTGAACACCAATTCTTGTGTCGGAGATCTGGGTCGTCGGACCCGAGTTCAGATCCCGGTGAGTAGTAAGAAACCGGAGTTAGAGACAAAGACACTTGGTCCTCATTTTTACCATGGGTGAAGTAACCTAATAAGTTCCCACTTTAGTCAATACTCATATCTGTGGACCAATGATAGGAATCCTAAGATACCATTTCCTGTCGAGGAGTCTTTCCAAAAACGGTGGGAGGGGGTCTGATCTAATCCGATGGGGTCTGGAGGAGATTAAAAGACAGGAAACACAGTACGTAAATAGGATTGTCAATGAACATTTAACGAAAGAATCCAGAGGATAACTTGAAATTCGAGGTCATACCTTCCTACCACAGAGATATCAAGTAACGACAACAAATCAGAGATTCACCATAGACTAACAAAACGTTTCGGAGAGGATAAGAGTCGTCTCAAGGATCAAACGTCTCTAGGAAGTACGTTACCTTTAGTTTTGTTTGACTTAATGACTCACTTACTTACCTACTTGCATAAGACCACCTCTCTCCTTGAGTGGCATTCCCGTCTTTACCACGGATGTGGTCTTCGACTGTTTGATGTCGGAACCGATATTTTCGAAATAACGTTGTATCGGTGTGGGTAGGTGACTGTATATCAGATGCCGACGAAAACGTGACGTCACCGTCTCAAACTCATCAACGTTGTCTCTGAATTATCTACCCGACGTTTCGGATTTTATAAATGAGAGGTCGGTAAATGTCTTTTGTGACGTCTCCCCAACTAAGAGTTTGGACTCTGACGTACTCTTAGTGGTCCTCTCGAATAGTTTTATGTGTATCAACCTGACGTGGAATCTCAAGGGTATCCAAAATCCCACTCCAGGGTTTTACACGGAAAGATTGTTTAAGGGTTAAATCGGAAGGGGACGACCATGTCGCTGGGTGAACCTCAGTGTAGTCAGAAATTATAAGTCTGTGTGGACATACGAGGGGACACGTAGAGACTCATGTGTGTTTCGACTTTACGGTCCTGGATTGTAACTGTCAAGGACCGTTACTCCACTAGGTACTAAGGGATGTCAAAATTAGTTCATCTTCTGGGTAACGGTTCTGTTGAATCGCCGATTAAAACACCGAAACTAGTAGGGGTCCTAAAAGTCCTCCTCGACTGGGGTCTCTAAGACGACTTCATGGACCCACTGGGATTGTCCTGGTGACGGGCACTTTGTGTCCGACTCTGAAGACAACAGTAGTGTGATTATAGTCGTACTCTTTTCCACTTACTCACCTTGAAGAGGGAAGAGACTGTATGGTGGTTTTTATGTTTGTTGTCGTTATTACCGATTGAAACTCTCGTACGATAGACGAGATCTTTTCTCGAAATGCGGTCGTGCACTCCACACACGTTATTAATAAAAGCAAAATGCCCCTCTTTTGACTCCAAGTCTCCTCAGTGTGGTCACAAAGTTCCAACCTGTCGACCATTCACGGAATCAGTCCGTACCTTCAGTCAGGTCGAGGTCTCAGGTAACAACAAGTCAGAGAGTCAGTGCAATCTGAGAAACAGTGGGGTACCTGACGTCGTACGGTTCGAAGGGACGACCTCTTCCTTTACCGTTGGGTGAGGTCATGAGGACGGACCTTTTAAGGTACCTGTCTCCTCGGACCATTCGATGACAGGTACCCCAACGATTGTCAGCCTGTACTGACTCGTTGAAGTGAAAGTGAAAAGTGAAAGTACGTAACCTCTTCCTTGACCTTTTGGTGACGTCATAAGAACGGACCTCTTAGGGTCCCTATCCCCTCGTACCACCCGACGGCAGATACCCCAGCGTGTCTCAGTCTGTGTTAACTTCGCTGAATCATCGTCGTCCGAAGGGACAGGAAGTGATAGAGTGTCTCAAACGAGTTTGAGTACAAGTAACTCAGTCATTATGGTAGGTTGGTGGAGTAGGAGACAGTAGGGGAAGAGGGTGGAAGTTAGAAAGGGTCGTAGTTCCAGAAAAGGTTACTCGGTCGAGAAGTGTAGTCCACCGGTTTTATAACCTAGAAGTCGAAGTCGTAGTCAGGAAGGTTACTCATAAGTCCCACATAAAGGAAATTCTACCTGACCAAACTAGAGGAATGACAGGTTCCCTGAGAGTTCGTAGAAGAGGTCGTGGTGTCAAGTTTTCGTAGTCAAGAAACCACGAGTCGGAAGAAATACCAGGTTGAAGTGTAGGTATGTACTGATGACCTTTTGGGTATCGAAACTGAGATACCTGGAAACAACCGTTTCACTACTGTGACAAGATGTATCTGGAGGGCCCGAACGGTCCCGCGTCCCAAACCCCCACCCCCGTTTCTAAGGTATCAGCAGACCTACCAACTCTCCTTTAATACACGAGTAAGAGTGAGTTTAGAGATCGTATCGTTCCTCAGTAACTTAGTTAGTCGTTAACCCAGAATAAATCTTATTAGATCATCGATTTGGGGACAGTTTGGAGGTCAGTTGGTTCGTCCACCGTAAGGGTCAGGGGATCGTTCTAGGGTCACCTGTGATACTACACAATGGGTTTGGCACAAAGTCACTCCCGGAATGACGGAATCGACAATCCGTCCGGAAGTCGACGGTTCAATTGGGTAGAGAGAGTTTGAGCGGGACTTATGTTACTGCTTATTTGCGGTAGTACGATTTTTCTTCTGGTCGGGGAATCGGGCTGACCCCTGTTAAGGCTTTTAGTAAGATCGAGGTCTAAAGAGGTACACCAGTTGGTTCCAACAGGGATCTCCCGTAGTGTCGACTTAAGAAGGGAGACGAGTGGGGACGAAGATAGTGGGTGACAGGTGTCTACGTCTAGGGTCCCCGTAACGATTACTTGTAGTACGAACAGAGTCGGACACAGGGTCCCTTGGGTCGGCCATTATCTGTGTGGAGGACAGACTTCGGTGAATGTCGTGTGGGAATGGAAGATAGGTACCATCATTGAGGTATAAGTCATCGAGATACTTAGGTTGTTTTGAAAGGTCGACTTTGACGAAGGAAGAGAGGAAAAGTTTTATAAGTGGGGTAATAGTAGTAAATACCAGAGGATAAGGTCGTCCTTCGGGACTCCTCCCAATCAAGTTTACCACGGGACGGTACCTTTGAGTGAGTATCTAGTTCCGTTTTTGACAGACCTCAAACGTCGGTTTATATCATTTTTTACAACTTATATAGTGAAAGGACGTGGTTTTACCATGACGCAATCGTTCAGATAAAGAAAGAGGTGAGGAACTAAATCACCGAAGGAGACCAAATACTTTATAAAAAGTGGGTCCCGGGTGACTTTTGTAGAAATATTTTATCTCAAGTAGAGACTTGTCCAGTGAAAGGATAACTTAAAATTGTAAAGTTCTTCCTTTTCCCCTCAGAAAGACTGGGTCTATAATAAACTTGTTCATGAATTCACCCAAGGATCTACGGTCCTAAATTCGAGGCAACTGTCGGTTATATTAGTAGACGAACATTTTGTTTTAGAATTCAAGTACGGACATATCTCGTGCCACTTGTCCAGGACGAGTTTAGTGAGGTCACTACACTGTGATTGTTAAAGTAAAGACGAACACTGGTGTCGCGGTCCGAACTTCAGTATGTCAATCATTCACTGTCTCGGTTCTGACCAGTCTCCGGTCGGACTTATGGATCCGTCCCTATAAAGTTAGTATGACACGTTAAGTTGGTTATAAATAACCTGTAGTAAATACACACCCATTCACATCATAAAGACTCTATGGACTCGTACACGAAAAGAGACAGAGATAAAGAGACGGAGAGAGAAAAAGAGAGAGATAGAGACCAAACAGTAACGTCAAGGTTTCGTCGAAGAGACCACCGAGTCACCATTTCTCAGATGGACGTCACGCCCTCCGTGTCCAGTTCTTCTAGGGGACCTTCTCCCGAACCGTTGGGCGAGGACATAAGAACGGTCCTCTTAGGGTACCTGTCTCCTCGGACCACCCGACGTCAAGTACCCTAGCGTTTCTCAACCTGTACTAACTTCGTTGACTCGTACATCAAGATTTTCTTCCTCGGGTTCGGAGAAAGGTAATACTCGTCCTTCTCTTTCGGTCAAATGGGAAGGGAACCCTGAGTTTCTATTTCTACCCCCCATCGAAAAGATAAACCTGGAACCTCCTAATACCTTCTTTCTTCCCATCACCGGTCACCCTCTAACCTAAGAAGAAAAGAAGAAACGTGGTTCATCCTTTCAATCCTTCGGCTCTTCCTTGAAACAGGACTGGGAGTAGCACCCTGTGCTACGTTTCCATTTGGAGTGTCCGACGGGGGTGTTCTCGGACTTCTACGGACTAAGTCTTAATTACATTGTCTATTTATACCCACTCATTTCTCTCACGAAGAACACAATGAGGTCCGATGGGACCGAGGGGACATCACCTCGTCTTTAGGTCTTCAAAGACGTATCAGGTCCTCCAAATTTCATCGACTCTCAGATGGTCTCTCCAGATCGGTCTCCCCAGTACCTTACCAGGAAGAACGACCGTTTCGGGGTCGGAACGGGGAGGACAACAACGGCCATCGACCACGAAAGGTAAATCAAGGGTCAGGTTTTCGGGTGGACCTTGGGAGTGTGGTGAGGTGATCCCTTAGAAGACAGGTAGTGGGACTTTCCAATGACTGTTTCTTAACGATATGAGGTAGACAAGTATCAATGAAAATCTTTGTGAACACTACACCGTTAGAGGATTTACAAAATGTACATATTTGATAAATTGGAGTTATTGGGGACCTCAACCCGTGACAAAAGTTGTGGAGGAAAGTCTCTCCCCCTTAGTTCCGTCCCCCTCTTCACCGAACGGGTTCCAGTACACAACCGTTCTCCGTCTGGACCCTAAGTTTATGTTCTTGGGTACTTGAACTGGTAATACGGTGCACCCGAGAGGAAGTATCCTCGACGAGTCCTTTCTGTTCATATGATTCCTGGCTTCGGTAGTTATCGTTTCACATAAAACTATTATATGAAAGTGAGACGTAATTCTTAACGTCTTTGTCGAATAATTTTGAGTCCAAGGACCCTGGAAGGGTTTGTTTGACTTAGTTTTAACCCCGTCCACTAAGACTCCGTTTTTGAGGTTCATTGTATGAAACTCATTGAGAGAGAGTGGGGACACAGAAAGGGAAAGAGAAGGGATTTATCATTGATCCACCAATTCCGGTACGTGGAACCTGTCGAGTCGAGGATTCGATGAGATAATTATATTTGCTCGTCTTGAGACTTCTACCTCTGTTTGTCGAAGTTAAGTCTATTTGTAGAGAGGTGTTCCTTATAGGTGGACAAGGTTCTTCACAGGGTGTCGACCGTGTCTCCTCTGAGTCCAAACTCCCGTCCAGGGACGTTTTAGGGATTGATACATCCCTACAAGTGTTCCCAGGGTTCCTCCCTGGGTGGACGGGACGGGTTCACTATATTGTGTAGTAGGAACCCACAGTGTAAGTGTGCAGCGACCCGAGGTCCAGGTAGAAAGACGAGTCGAGGGACCTGGGAGCCCGACACGTTCAGTTCGAGAGTCAGACATAGGGAGAACCCTCAAGGGTTTCTCACACGACCACTACAAATAATGGCCAGTGACGGAGTGACTACTAACAAGTCGCTTGGAAACGTCGAGTCGAATTTTTAGAGTCTGTCCGTTGAAGACTCTGGACCCACCAAACCCCTCCTTCTCTTCTGATCCTTGGGTCTGTTACCACGTCCCCGGACCCAGTGGGACGGAGTCAGAGTTGACTCACACATATCAGTTCCCTCACTTACTCCCCAGCGTAACGTTCTACTCTCTACGGGAGTAAGTGGGGTATCGGATGACTTCGTCTACCGGGAGGGGTACTAGAAGGAGGGTGAGAGGGAGTGGAAGAGTTCCTTTTTAGGGGTTTTCATTGGGATCTTCTATTATCTCTGGAACCCTTTTACTTTTCGATAAAACTCCTGAAGAGTGGAAGGAACCGATCTCCTCGTTTGGTTTCGGGTCTCTGCTTTCTTTGAACGGACTTAGAACGTTGGTTTTAGTCCTTCCTAGGGTCTCGAGAAAGGTATGGACGAAGACAGACCTCCTATAAAAGTTCTCAGGTTTCTCGAGGTTTTTGTCTTCTTTGGGAACCGATTTCACCTCTACCCGTCCCCGTTGTCAAATTTTTTTCCTACATTGGTAAACTGTCGTATAAAGGGGTCCTCACAAAGTCTGGACTCTTTTTTACAACCCGGCGGGAGCCGAATATCGTGTTGGTCTAACGTTACCAAAGGAAGTCCACTGGTGGTTTCCGGTCCCACCAGTCTCCAGTTATGGACAACACACATCCCGGTTCCCTCGTTAGACTCTCTACGAAGGAACCCCTCTTGACTTCGTTTGTGGTCTTCGACAACTGAGTTTCGTTCTCCTTCTTTTCGTTCGACCCATGGTCAGTCTCTCTGTACCTCCATAGGTCTTCCTCTCCCACTTCAACTTCGTCTACCACTCGGACTGGTCCTGACCGAAGGACCCGGTTACTCACGTTTAGGTTGAACCAGACACTACGTGAGTGACAACGGTTTTAGAACTATTGATAAAATTCCTACGACAAAGTTCCTGTTCATACGAAGTTTTAGGTTTATACAGACCTAGGACCCACGTCCCTCCCTAACTCCTATTCCTCCTTGGAGAGGTCAAAAGGGGACTTAAAGTCCCTTACTCGTCGTTCTCAAACCTACCATTCCTTAAATAAGTATTTCCATAGACCTAGACAAATCAAGGGCATAAATCTATCTTTCGCAAACCTATCACTCTCAGGTTGCTCACTCCGTCTGGACATGTCACTAAGAAAGGTCAAATGGTCACTTCTTTCAGTTCCAGTGTCTCTGTTATTTTAAACAGGTCTAATCGGGTAATCCCTACCTTGGTCTTAACCACGGGTCTACAAAGACTGAGGTCTAAGCTCAAACAACACGAAGGAGGATCGGAACGTCCTTACCCTATAATCCTAATCAACCCTCGACTCGTCCCCTGACCCCACCCTAGACTTACCCCCGAGGGACCCCCCGAACACTCATTGACACCGTAGACTCTCATACCTCAACCCCGACTCCCGACTTCTGTCTGACAAAAATCGGACTATGGGAAACCCGAAAAGAATAAATGAAAATTTGACCTCATATTAACGAAATGTTACAACACAATCAAAGACGATATGTTGTTACACTTAGTCGACATACATATAGATACAGGGAAGATCGACTCGAGGAGCACGACGGGTCGTCGAGAAAACTGAAAGAGTTGGTGTGCTTCATACATGACGTCGTAGAAACAAAGGTGTCTAGGGTCCGTGTGGTCACCCGTAGCAGGGTCGAGAATTTTGGGAGTAAGCAAAAATTGGTCCGGCTCACTTTCTTTCCTCCCCCCTTGATGAAAAGACTGACCGTCTTAAGTAGTTTTACTTAACCGTTGTGGATAGTCGGACTTTGTCGTCAAACGTTGAACGGGCCATTGTTTAGAAAGACCCCTGCAATAGAGTGTCCTTTCTGTGACCTATTTAAGAATAAAGTTATCCTACGGAGGGAGAGGAATGGAGGAGGGGTGAAGTGTTTCTAAATTGTAGATTAAGTCCAAAACTGCTCGGCGAAGTAGAGACATCTTTGTGACAACTAGAGACAGTCTGGAGTTGCCGGAACCCGTCTTGTTTGACTTCTCTACCCCCTCGTACCTGGCAGTTGTCACTATTTATTTATGTAATGGGTGGCGAAGACTTCCTCGTGGTACTGGAGATTGTGTTGACCGTTCAACGTCGCCGAATTGTTTTCAGTGGGATAAAAGGGCGTTGGAGTTCCAGAAACTCTCGGTTTCGTTCTCTTTCTACGAGTCCCTCCGTTGGGGTGAGATAGTCCTAGGTCTTTGTCGACCCGAACGACCGAGAAGAGTCTCGGAACGGAACCTAAAGGTCTTGTTCTGTTTGTGGAGGGTCCTCTATTTCTTGTCTTCCTTCGGATACGCACGTTTGAGAAGGGCTGCTCCTTTGTTCGAGATTTCTTGGTCCATTTGACCGGTTCCGGTCCTTCGATCTTTTATTAACTCACTCTTTGGGTCACGTTTAACACGAATTTTCATTAAAGTGTCCTCCTTACCCAAAGTACCCCGAGAAATGTTGACAACAACAACGAAATTTCTTTTATAGTGAAAAAAGGATCACTTGGACTAGGTTCCATGGTAAACACCTTGAAGCTAGAAACGTATGTGTACTTATATTTTATTTATATTTTGACTAACACCCTTTATTACCGACTTATCATTAATGAATTTAATTTCCTAACTCTGAAAGTCTTGTCCTGGTATGTTGACGAGATTAGAATCCCATTAGCTATTTAGGAATGACCTTTTTTTTTTTTTTTTCCTTTCTATAGGTAAAGATTCATTTTATATTTGAGTACTTAACTATTTGTCTGAACAAGTTTAAGGTGGCTTTTCGGTGGAACACACACGTCAATGGACCCTCGACCTTCTCTACAGTCGACAGTAGAGTAGAAGTAGAGTGTCTGTCCTTTGCCTCTTGGTCTCTGTGCCTAACTCGACGGGCTCCAACGTCTCGACCAAATGTCGTCTCGACCTTTTTTCGTTGACTTGGAAGTGAGAGACGGTTTCTGTAAAGGAAACTGGTGAGGTCCAACAGACAAAAAAAAAAAAAAAAAGTGTCTTCTTTTATTTTGTGTTACTTGAACTTGGTACCTTACGAAAGCAATTGTTCTTTACGTGGCTGGTCAAACACTGTTCGTGACAAAATTGTTTCTCAGTTCACACAGACTCTTTTACTGGTCTTCCTTCCGGAAACAGGTACTCGAACTGATTCTTGAGTGAATTGGATTGTCTATCGTGGTACGGACCGTGTGTCATTTACCCGGTATTTATACACACCCCGTCTACTTTCTGGGAAGTGTAGTCTGTTTACTTGTCACGTCCCTTATAGAGTCGTCACGGATGCGATCTGTCAAGAAACTGTGACTTAGAACAAATAGGGGATGTTCACAGACGGTAACAAATAAAGGGCTGAAGAGAAGGAAAGAGAGAGAGATGAACTTATAAAGAGATCTTCCAGTTCTTGGTATAGCAAATAAGTGGTCGGGTGGCCTTCGTAGTCGGCAGAGACCTATGAGTCATTTACTCGTCTCCCTCACTCACTCGGACGACCTGAGGGAACGACCCTAACAGGAGACTATAATAGACAGAGAGGACAAACTAAACATTCTCGCTAGGTAAATAAGTATTTTACGATCGTAGGTTTCTCTAAACTCACGACGGAGAGGTTAATACGTCAAATTTTTCCAATGCAAATATCTGTCCCTCAAAAAAAGTTCCAGTAGATAGGACAGATATCGTCTGAAATCTTAAATTAAGTCACAAATAAAGTACTATTTGTTATACATATACACGTATATACTTATATACACATATATTTACTTATACTTATGTAAGTATACTTATCTATGAAGCACCGAGTTGCCATTTCTTTGACGGACGTTACGTCCTCTGGACCCAAGCTTTGGCGACTCACCCCTTCTAGGGGACCTCTTCCCTTACCGATAGGTGAGGTCATAAGAACGGACCCTTTAGGGTACCCGTCTCTTCGGACCTCCCGACATCAAGCACCCCAGCGTTTCTCAGACTGTGTTAAATCGTTGACTGTGTGTATACACACACACACACACATATTTTTGGACACACGTATCAAATACGAACCAGTATAAGAGTATCACTCGTTTACACACACGCACAGACACACACAACCTTCAAACTGGTGACCGAAACAGTGTCTGTGAAAATACTGACTCCAAAGGTCTTTCGTTAGTAGAGTTGACACCGGCGGTACCTCGATTAGACGAGTTTAGAGGGTAGTACCCTTGGACGGCGTCCCTGATACCCAGGGGCGTCCCTGGTCCGAAGTCGACGGTGTGGAAACTCAGGTAGAGAAACTAGTACAGTCCGGTTCTAAGACCCCGACGAGGGTTGTTTACTGTCGTGTCGTCCCTCATAACCTTGGTCCAAAGGGTCTACGGAGAGGACCCGTTGACGCCGGGACTTTGAGGGGCGTCTAGCCTGCCCGACCTTGAAGTAGTCGTGGCACGACATCGGGCTCCGAGGAGAGCGGGTCGGGAAGGGAGGGAGGCAGGAAAGAATCTGGACGTCTGTTGACGTCTCTCCTACACCTTCAGGGAAGGGGTACCTTGACTTTCCTGGACGGTACCGGAAGGACGGAGGGTCCTGGTGAGCGTAGAGACCGGTGTCGGAGTCCTACGTCTCTTCCCGAGTACAGAGACACTCTTTCCTCGCCCCTCCCTGTAGCGATTTAGGTCTCGTGGATGATACACGGTTTGGGACTATGTATCACCTTATTCTCCGGAGCATGGGGGGTACCCTGAATGTCCGATCACCTCACATGACCGTACGTCAATGTCTCACTGTCGTCCGGGTCTTCCCCAATTTAAGTCTGTTCAGTAAACAAATTTGTCGGGTAAGTAAGGAGTCCTTAGTGTCACTCGGTCCATGACTCAATTAGTGAAACGGACGTAACGTAGTGAAAATGATTAACGTAGGCAACGATAGTACAGGTAGATCTTCGACTTCTATGGAAATACCTTCGATTTAAGAAATGGATTCCTGTGGAGTGAACGTTGAGCCATGTAGACTGGGATTATAAATACGAAAATTGGTGGTTTTAATTTTCCTACGTAAGGATTTTCTTTAGTCCTCGACTAGTGTCCGGTTCGGCTCACTTTCCGTTTTCGGTCGACCGTGACCTGGAGTCACCTGTTCCTCACGTCCTCCTCCCCCGTCTCGGTGTCCGGTCCTCTTCTCCCCGGGAAGGAGATGTTCAGATTCCACTACACCCAGGAATAGACCTGGGGTCCTCCGTTCGGACTTGTCAGAACTTTAGTCTAGGTGTCTGACAGTCTCGTCGCAGTTCCTCTACCTCTGTGACGCTGGTCTCTCCCCTTCCGTCCGAAGGGGTTCTTGTGTCGTGACCCGTCCCTGACTCGAGTCCCGTCTTCGACTTGGTGATTGGGTTAGTCACGGAATCGTAGGAATCCCGAGAATATCTGACCCCGACATCTAACCCCATTCTGAAAGAAAAATAAAATAACCTCAAATCAATCAAGTGAACCGAAGTAACATGACACACATACACACGAGTCAGTGATTCGGCACAGGTCGAGAAACGTCAGGGTGCTTGACATCGGGTGGCTCGAGGAGACAGGTACCCTAAAGAGTCCGTTCTTATGACCTCACCCAACGGTACAGGAGGAGGTCCCTAGGAGGTTGGGTCCCTGACTTGGTGCAGAGGACGTAACTGTCCACCTAAGGAATGGTGACTCGGTGGTCCCTATATTGATTGTTTCCCATTCAGAAATTCCCTCTCGGATTGGTGTCTTCTAGAAGAAACCGGACTGAGAGGGGCCCCGTATAAACATACCGAGTCTTCTCTAATTCACTCTGGGACGAGCTTAATGAATAGGAAGTGAAGGACACGAATTAGTGAGTCAGCACAGGTTGAGAAAAGTTGGGGTACCTGACATCGGGTGATCCGAGGAGACAGGTACCCCTAAGAGGTCCGTTCCTATGACCTCACCCACCAGTACAGGAGAAGGTCCCCTAGAAGGGTTGGGTCCCTAGCTTGGGTCCGGGACCACCAAGGGACTCGGTGGTCCCTTAGGGTTCTTATGACCTCACCCATCGGATAGGGAAGAGGTCCCCTAGAAAGACTGGGTCCTTAGTTTGGTCCCAGAGGACGTAACGTCCACCTAAGAAATGGTCGACTCGATGGTCTCTTCGGGATCCCGGACAGTATTCTCCTGAGGGTTCAAAAAGTCGACGAGTGTCCGGAAGGTCCCAGGAGGACACGACGGAATAACGTACTAGAGTGGGGTCTTACCCTCGAGTATAGGGTAATAGTGGGAACTGAAGTCTGTTAAAAGGGTTGACAGTCTTGTCTTCGGTTTCCAACGTAGGACGAAGACTTAGACTCGTCTCGATGAGTCATGACTGGGGGAGTAGTAAGTGGACGTGTATGCGTGTGTGTATGTGTGTACTACACGTGTGTGAACATGTACATGTGTGTAAGTGTGTGTGTGTATATTCGAGTGTGAGGTCCCGAGTCCGGTGGGTCGGACCGTGCCGAGTCGAGAGTGTTTCTAGGACGAAGGCCTGAAGGCCAAGCGGACCGAAGGACCTACTTCCATACTTGGGGCGGACGGGTCGACCAGATGCGGACGGAAGTTCCGACTTCTTCGGTCATTGTCCTTGTTGTCAGGAGTACTCGTGATCGTAATCCGAACCACGGCGTAAGGAATGTATTTGAGAGTAAATTAGACGACTTTTGTTGGATTCCCCGACTTTAATGACACGGTGACTTCCCTTACCGTTGGGGGAGGTCATAGGAACAGACCCTTTAGGGTACCTGTCTCCTCGGACCACCCGATGTCAGGTATCCCAGTGTGTCTCAGTCTGTGCTGACTTCGTCGACTCGTACGTGCCTATTCCTTTGGGTCCGAGTCTCTCCAATTCTTTGAGTCACTCCCAGTGCCTCGTCCTTCCTCGTGTCGACGTAAACCGAAGAAAAATTTAACATAAATAAATAAATTAAAAACCGACACGACCAAGAAACAACCCAGAAGTAACGACGCGCGCCCGAAAGAGATCGAAATCAAGTGTCCGAAGAGTAACGTCACCGAAAAGAATAACGTCTCGTGTAGAGATCCACGGGTCCGAATCATCGACACCGTGTGTCCGAATCCACGAGACGTCGTAGAAGGGTCTGGTCCCTAGCTTAGGTATAGGGGACGTAACTGTCCGTCTAAGAGTTGGTGACCTGGTGGTCCCTTCAGAAACGGAAACAGAAGAATTGAGGTTCTGTTGCACCTACACCGACCTCTGAATTCTTCAGGGTTTCGATACTGTCTAGGGACTATTTTAATATCTCTATCTTCTCAGACCAAAGTCACTAAAGAAAGGTCCTCTTACGTAAACACTTTTCTAGGGGTCCACTTTGTACAAAGGGGTTTTACGTTGTGACATTCCTTAAATCACCTAACTGTCGTACAGGAGACACAGTCTAGGTCACGTCCTCGGACTTGGTGGAACCCGAGACTCCTACCGCAGGGTCTACATACTGGGGACAGGACTCAGAACCTTTTATTTATAAACTACCCTTTTAAAAATTTCCCGACCCCTTGTGAGGTCTGTCTCCTTTACAGTATTTGTTTCCGAATCTCCCTTCTGTGTCTAGTCATAAAATCCCTTTATCCTATTCCACTTATATCGACTTCCACTCTGGTTCGTTTATCGTTCTCAAGTCCCACGTCTGGGAACTCCGTTACTTTTTTTTATACTTAGACTAAGACATCCGTCGTGGACCCGGGGTACCGTTCTCACTCGTACTCGCATTAGACAAGTCTAACAGTGAAAGTTATCGAGTGAGACCGTCTCTAAGACTAATGTTGTCCCTGTGACCACTAGGTCAGATAACGTCACTAGTGTTACCTTCTTTTACTTCGGACCCCTTCCCGTCGTCCTAGTCATTGTCTCTTTCCTCGGGCCCCAAACTCTCAGTCACTGGAACATTTTTATTCAGACGTTGTTAAGTCCTTTATTTACGTTCAACTGAAATGTATACCTCTTCCTTTACCGTTTATATATGTCATGTACGTTTGGAAAGACTTTGTTAGGACCCTGTCCGTATCTTCACCCGTAAATAAAAGTAAACAAAAACAACCCCATATTAACGACATGTTACAATACAACCAAAGACGGTATCCTGCTTCACTTAGCCGACATGAATTTGCATATAGGGAAGGGAGGACCTGAAGGAAGGGTAGGTTGTGGGGTAGGGTGGGTAGGTCCAGTGGTGTCTCGTGGGTCGACTCGAGGGGCTTGATGGGTCGTCCAAGGGTGGTCGATAGACAAAATATGTACCGCCATGTGTAAGTCCCGGCGTGGTCACCGAGTCACCACTTCTTAGGCGGACGTTACGTCCTTTACATTCTCTACACCCAAACTAGGGACTCAGCACTTCTAGGGGATCTCTTCCTTTACCGTTGGGTGAGGTCATAAGAACGGTCCTTTAAGGGTACCTATCTCCTCGGACCGCCCACTGTCAGGTCCCCCAGCGTTTCTCAGTCTGTGCTGACTCGTGTGTGTGTCCCTCCTACCGTGTATGTAGTCAGGGTTTAGAGGGTTAAGTAGGGTGAGGGACAGGGGGGAAGGGCGTTCAACCACGTAGTCAAGAGATCAAGAGATACACTCACGAATACTGATGTATTCCTAATTTGAGGTGTGTCTCTGGGTTACTACTGATGACAATGGTGGTAAAACGTCTGTCCTTTTGCCTCCGAACCTTTGTACGTGACTAAAAGGGTCCCAGAAAAGTGATGACTCAATGTCTCGCCTAAAAGTTCCGTCCTTTAAGACTGAAGCCTTGGGTCTACGGAAAAAGAGGCACAAAAGAGTCCCGGTCTTTAACCTCCGTTTCATCTACCTCCCGCCCGTAAGTCTCATGGAAGCGTAAGTCTTTCTTACCGGACTCCCCTCTAGTGGAAGGTAGTCAGATGTGATCCCAAAGAGTCAAAGTCACTTTAACTGTGACACCCCCACCCACCCACTTCTACTAAGAGATGACCCCCCACCCCACCTCCACCGGACACGTGAGGACTGGAGGTGGGTGATCCACGGTCATCAACTTTGTTGGTTTTGATAGAGGTTTGAAGGGTTTACCGGGAAGTCCTACCCCTCCCCCTGTTTCAGTGGGGATCAACTTTTAGACACCAGATTGGAATGGGTTCCTCCAGGTCCGTTCTTTTTCGACGTAAACTTTAGGTAATTTTAATCTCCGACTGTTCCTCAAGGGTCTCCGTTACCTATTAAACAAGAGAGTGACTCTCGGGAGACGAGACGTATAATAATGACCTTATAAGGACCCACCACTCTAGGTGAGATAACGTCGAGGGAGTCGGGAGATGGGGTCGGTAGTCTCTCCTGGTCAGAAACTTCTCCCCCACTTTTTTTTTTTTTCAGAAGAGATCCTAGGTCTTGTATGAAGATACTTAATTTCCCAGTCCCTAATTCACCCGTTAAGACTCGATCGGTGGACTCTCGGGTTTAATCGAAACGAAGAGACGCATAATTGAGGGGAGACCACAGGACAAATTACTAAATTACTACCAATTGAGACGACAAGAAGTTTCGACTCCTTAAACATGTGGGGGATTCCGTCAAAGATGGAGGGACCTCGACTTTCAGGTAACGTCGTGGTAAGGCCCTGGGAGAGGACGTCCAGAACGGACACCCCGCTGGTGTCCGTCTCAAACTCGTTCGTATCCCGACACCCAATTCAAGGTCCTTCGTCCAGATACTAAGTCTTCTTCTCAAATCGTCTGCTCTACCTCCTCTCTCACTCACTACGGATTACTCTAAGATGACGAGGTGAAGAGACGAGATTCTTCCTGAAAGAAAAATATGAACTAGTAAAGACATTGTTCTTAAACAAAATATAGTTTGTAAATGTAAATTTCGTCGTCACACAGAAACCGGAGTCTTCTGGACGACAATTTAACTATAACCAGTCCTTCTAGGGAACCTCTTCCTTTACCGTTGGGTGAGATCATAAGAACTAAGTCTTTAGTATACCTGTCTCCTCGGACCGTCCAGATATTCCGACGTTTTTTTAACCTGTGTTGATTCACTGATTTGTTGGTGATGTCCATTGTCGTGGAATCTTACCTTCTTTGTACCGTATCTGGTTCATGTACATTTACATATTTATACGAAAACTGTGTCTATTTCTATTTACTCAAAGTGTACATTTACGTAAATTTGTATATTACATGTACCTCTATCCAGTCAAATGGAGGCAAACGTCCACTCTTTCAACTTCGAGTTCCGTGTATGCAAGATGAGGGTTCCAGTGTTTCATCTGTCTTTTTCCCTAAAACATTAGGGTCTACCAAAACCAGTGACATAGGATAATAAACCCGAGGTAGAAATGAGGGGTTGGAAGGTTTGGAGTCGTAAAAGGTCAGGGATGGACGGATTACCACAAGGAGACGGACAGGTTTAATCTGAGAAACAGAAGTATATACGGTTCGTAGGAACCCGTGGTTATGTGTTCGTAGGAAGTAGGAGTCGTAGAGGAAGAGACTCACGTAGAAACGTTACATCCAATCCCGAAGGGATCACCAAGTCACCATTTCTTAGGTGGACGGTTACGCCCTCTGTACCCGAGCTAGGGCCTAGGTCCTTCAAGGGTGCACGATATCTTGTTCATTCGGACACGCGGTGTTGATAACTCGGACACGAGAGCTCGGGTCCACGGAGTTGAGGACTTCGGACATGGGATCTCGGGTACGAGGTGTTGTTCCCTTTGGTGGCGTCACTCTTCAGACGTACTGTGTTGATCTCCCATCGGAGACGGGCGACGTTGATCTCTTTTCGGACTCTTCGTTACTTATGGGTCGTGTTGGTTTTTTTTTTTTTTTTTTTTTTGTTCATCACGAGAGAATTTTCTTTTTAATTACATCCAATTCATCGGGACTGGGTTAATGTATTTTCCGTTTTACTTTATAGGGTACTATCAGGGATCCCATCATGTGCAATAGATCATTTTTATCGTTATTGAAATATATCGGGAAGTCCCAAGGGACTATTGAGTCAACCATTTCTTAGGCGGACGTTATGTCTTCTGGGGTCAAGTTAAGGATCCAACCCTTCTAGGCGACCTCATCCCTATCCACTGGGTGAGGTCATAACAACCCGAGGGGAACACCGAGTCGACCATTTCTTGGACGGACGTTAAGCCCTCTGGACCTAAACTAGGGACCCAACCCTTCTAGGGGACCTCTTCCCTTTTCGATGGGTGAGGTCATAAGACCGGATCTCTTAAGGTACCTGACATATCATGTACCCCAACGTTTCTCAGTCTGCACTGATTCGTTGCAAAGTGAAAGTGAAAAGTGAAATATATCGGGAATTTTTACACGGTGCGGGATATAATTCACTAGACTCATATAATTAACTAAGATAGGAGTTTTGTTTCAACACTCTGAAGGGACCAATAGGTCACCAAACCTGAACGTGACGTTCCCAGTGACCAAGATGGACAATCCATCAATCTTATCCCCTTTCCTCAGGTCTTATCGTCACCGATTTTCTATTCCTTCTCCTTTCGGGTACTTTTGTCTCGTTTCCTTCCAGTCTCCTGGCCTCACTCTTGGAGTTCATTTTGTTTGTTGTGAGGACCAACCGGGTTAAATGTATCGTGCCCGCCACGTCCCCTCCCCCACCCCTGTATATTTTTCTCCTCGGTTTAGAGAGAGGCGTGCGTGTGATCCCTCGAGAAGAGACGCGCAGAAACCTAGATGCACGGGAGTGCGGAACTTCTACCTACAAGGACGATAGAAGATTTATTTTATCTCGACATTGTGGCTCGACATTGTGACTAAACAGATTCTCGATATTGTACCAGGTAAGTTCTGGTCTCTCGATATTGTATAAGACAGGTTCTGGGCTTTCGACACTGTACGACTCCCCCCAGAAATTACAGGCAGCGAGGTTTAGGAATAACACTACTCTGTCTTAGCTCCTCGTATGTGAGCGTACTGTAGGGACCAGTCCCTTGATTCTAGGGTGTACGATGTCGTAAGGGACGGTCGGGCGTCTTTTTCTGTTTTTGTTGGTTTGAACACTACACCCAGATAGTGATACAAATAAACTGTCTACCCCTCTGACCTCGTGTTTCTCTACTTTACTGAACAGGGTCTAGTGTTCCGAATGTCCACTGTCTCGACCGTAAACTCGGGTCTAGGAGACCAGGTCGTAGATGTCGGAAGTCAAATCAAATTACGTCAGCGAGTCAGTACAGGTTGAGACTAAGGTCCCTGACGTCGTGTGGTCCTGAGGGACAGGAAGTGGTAGAGGGTCTCAAACAAGTCTAAGTGTAAGAAACTCAAGCACTACGGTAGGTTTGTAGAGTAGGAGACGGTGTGGGAATGCCGAGACGTCGAGATGAGACATTCATGGCAGGGGAAGATAGTGGGAGGGAAGGGTTGGAGGATGTCTTAGAGAGTAAGAGTTGTCACTAAACTGTCGATGACGAATTACGGAATATAATGTCAAAGTACACTAGCAGAGTGGATGGGTTGGGGAGGTTTCATAAATATAAGAGTGTCGTCGTATTATTGAAAAACCTTTAGTACGGACTCAACCCGTCACTCTGCAGCCTACATTTTCATGGTTCCACTCTGAAGTTCACCGGAGTCGTTCGGAACCTGTGGGATAGTAGGACGACACCAGGGTCCTTCAACAGTACAAACTTTTCCAAACATATTTTTACAAAGAAATATCGACATGACCCAGAACCGACGACGTACCTGACGGAGATGAACGTCACTCACCGGAAGAGTGACGTCACCGAAGAGAACAACGTTGCGTACCTGTGATCCACGAGTCCGAGTCATCGACATCACGTACCTAAATCAACGGGGTGGTGTACACCCTAGGAGGACCTGGTCCCTAGCTTGGGTGCACGGGACGAAACCGTCCTCCTAAGAATTCGTGACCTGGTGGTCCCTTCAGGGGACCCTCCAGGAGCCGAATGTCCGTTCTATAGAAGGACGGATTTAATACTCTCAAAAATGTCGGTCTCTCGTCCCCAACTGATAGGCTCCCCTTGGGACTTTTTCTTCGTCGAAGTCGTACTCCGGTGGTTTCACTTTACATATGTTTCATCTCCGTTCCTTTCGTTCTGGTCGTGCTCATCTTATCTTACGTGCATAGGGAGTGACAGACTTTCATTTCGTAAGGAGACTCTGAAGAGCATTCGACTTTATTAATGAAGACTTATGCAGAACGATTTTCTGTGTACTTTGTTTGGCTCTATTTCGTGTCTACGAGTGTCTGTGTCAACTTTCGGTATCGTCGAACTATGTCTCTACACCTCACGTCAAGGGTCCTTTCCTGAATCCCCACGAAGAGAACAACAAACCCCATGTACGATGGAGACTCACGATAAAACTGAATAACAGAAAAAGTATTTTTACTTTTTAGAGAAACCTAAAGAAAGTCAATCACTTCTGTCCATGTCTACATCCAGAAAACACTTTCGTCTCGTCGTTTTTCGTTTGAAAATTTTTCACTATCTCTGGACATACTGTCATGAAGTCTGTAAGTTTATATTCCTCCTTAATTTTCTGTGACCGACCCTGAAGGGACCAGTAGGTCACCACTTCTTCGGTGGACGGTCACGTCCCCTGTCCCCAAACTAGGAACCAGACCCTTCTAGGGTGTACGGCACACCATTGGTTCGGACACGTGGAGTCGAAGACTCAGGTACGTGACGTCGTTGACTTCGAGAACCCGGGATCTCAGACATCAGACGTTATTCTCTTCGGTGGTTTTACTCTTCCGACGTCTGTTGTTGATCTCCTTCGCACTAGTCGTTGTTTCTGCTTCGTGTCGGTTTTTGTTTATTTAAAAAATTTTTGTTATGATCGGTCAGGTAAGGTCAACCTTCTCTATTGTCTTCTACGTAGAAATCAATTTCCCGTTGTGTACCCGTAGTCAAAAGTTTCCGAACGGGGTCTTTCACTTGGCATCTGTAGTAAGGACATACGTCCAGTCTAGACCTACGAAGATGAAACATCTGATATTGGTTCGTATCCAAGGTTGAAGATTACGAGACACTCGTCCTGAGTAACCGATCGCCTCCCTTCTCATATGTCGTAAGCCCATAGATTATTGACTGTAAATGACGGAAAAATTGGCACGCGGTCCTTGACGAGATTCGTGAACCATGTGTAATTGACCAAATTGACGGAGAAGTCGAGGCACTACATCCCTCCGTACTGGTCGTGACGGGAGTCTGGACTCGCTTTCTTCTAATAGAGGCCTGGGACGGTAAATCTGTGACGTAAGGTGTGTGTATGTGTGTTTTTATCCGAACAAGTTTAGAGTGTCACTCCGAAGAACCTCTTTATCGACTAAGTGCCTGTCTCTGTCTTTTATATGTTTTACTCGGACACCGTAGAATACATCCCTCCCTTTCTTTTCTTCACGAGTCTTTCGAATTTGTGTGTATGTGTGTTGTTACCCTCATACAGCTTCCCAATGTCTTCTGTTGACCTTCCCTAAGGTCCCTGGTGTTGATCTTGTTAAACTCGCCTTTTTCTCGTCATAATCTGATATTGGTTTTATATTCTACTTATGGGTACTCAGATGTGACTATATTTACGTACTAAATTCTGTTTTTATTTACCTTCTCTTGTCTACTTAGAGGGTACGTCTTCTGAAAATCTATTAAATACATTTCCGAAGTAGGAGTTCCTCCACTTCGGTAGAAGGGTGTGGACTTCAGACCCGTCAAATATCACTAAAGAAAGGTTTCTCGTGTCTGATCTTTCCCCCTCCCCCTATTCATTGAACTATACCTCCTTTGACTGTGTGTGATGGACTCAGTCACTGGTTCCAGTTGTAGTCGTCACTATTCAGGACATCTATGATACATGGGAACTTTAGTGACCTACTCTTTCCATGTGGTGGAGGCCTCAGAAGAAGGATTTTAGCCATTTGGGTCATATTCACAATTCATTCATTCATTCACAATCAGCGAGTCAGCACGGACTTAGAAACGCTGGGGTACCTGACGTCGGGTGGTCCGAGGAGACAGGTACTCTAAAGGGTCCGTTCCTATGACCTCACCCAACAGTAAAGGAAGAGGTCCCCTAGAAGGGTTGGGTCCCTAGCTTGGACCGCCAGAGAACGTGATGTCCGTCTAAGAAATGGCTGACTCGATATTCCCTTTGATTTGGGTCATATTTGTATTCTTTTTGTGGTCTGTTTAGGGTTAAAACAGAGTTTTAAGTTTAGAGTCTAAAGAGATCCGGTAGTTCTTGGTCCTTTAGGACTCTGCAAGTGTACGGTTTCTTCGGAGTCCTCTGTGCTGAGGATTCATATTACACTATATGACCTCCCCTGGGACCTTGTCTTTATCCTATAATCCCCCTTTGACTCCTTCGGACTTATCTCAAATCCAAAAGCATTCACATTACGTGGTTATAACTCGACAATTGACATTGTTTCTACGGTATACTTACATTCTAAAATTTTTCTCCCGTTTGAATTACAGATACTTAAAGGACATAATAGAAGTGTTATAAAGACGATTAGATGTTGATAAAATTTTATTTTTCAAATAAATTTATTTTTACAATTTATGGAGTGTCACGAGACAGTGCACTCTGTGTCACGCACTGTCGTAGTGAGAGTAGGAAATGTGATAGTTCTAGGGTCTCTTTACACACGGTGGTAGGAGTGGGCTACCTACTGGAACTGTGGTTTCCTGTGACACAAGCTTACAGTCCTCTAGACTCCCAAGGTGACAACGGTAGAAGTCTCTACCTACGACGAGACCTCACCCCTTCTTAAACTCTCCTCTCTTTTCTATTTACTTAATCGAACAGTCTAGAAAAGATGGGTGAACTTACGATATGGGTTTATAATAAAGGACCACCACTGTTCATGGGTAAAAGAACGAAAGTACAAGGTTAAATCTCAAAAGTTCGATAAGTGTTTAGTCGTGTCATAAGTGTTGGTAGCGTGTGTCGTCGGTACCTTACAAAACGTTACAATTCGTTAAACATAATGAGACTTTAAACTTGTGTGCATTCAGATCTGTAACGCACGTACTTCGTACTATGGTGAAGCAATGTGTTTATTGATCTACGTATAACTTAGGGTCTCACCACTAACAAAAAAGTTTAAAGAGGTACTTTAAAATTAGTTTAAAAAGTAATTATTTTTACTTTGAAATAACTTTACAATAATCTAATAACTGTAATTAAGTTGAATTATACACAGACGGAAACAAAAATATTTATTTGAAGATTAAAACGAAAATTATTCATGAAAAGTTATAGGATCTTATAACAAAACTTTATATTTTGAAAAAAATATAAAATTTAAATGAAAAATTTTTAAATATAACTGTAAATGTTGTGACTGAAACCAAACGTAAAAACTACCTATATTTTATAATGATATGCTTTTATATGTGATATTTATTTAGTATAAAATACAATATCAACAAATCCAGTAATAACGGTTTTCCTGTTTTTAATACACTTTTAGACTAATATTGTCGTAGTAATCTCTAAAACGACTGTTTTAACTTTCCTATTTATTTAAAATGTCTTATTTATATTTTATCAAATACTTAGTGTAACAGGAATCAAACAATGAGTGGTTGTAGGAATAAGGTGATTATCATGTAAGTTTAGGTACGTTATTATTAATATATCGGTAGAAAAGATAAAGCTACGGAAAATTAATAAATTTATCCTGTTGAAATGTGTAAAAGTAAAACTTCCATATACATAGTTTCAACTTCCTATCTTTTGTGAACACAATTCTCGAACGATCGAGCTACGTGAATAAAATTTATAAATCAGTAATCATACTTCCAGAGACCTGGGTACAGGTCCTACACGTTTGTAGTCCCTAGCCCTGACATTCCGGTAAAATGTCTGGTCCTGTGATTCCGTGTCTCGTCAATGTCATGAACGGACTAAGGGGGGACGTCCCTTGGGACTGTCTCGACCTAGGTTTGTGCCCCGTCGGGTCCGAGAGTTGGTTCCGTGACGGAAGTCTTCATCAACGACGCCCTCGGGATTAAGGTCAATTTTGTGAACGGAGGACCTCTGGAACTCATAAGAGACCTTCCTGACTACGACTTCGACTTCGACTTAGAGGTTATAAAACCGGTGGATTACGTTTCTCGACTGAGAAGTCATTTCTGGGACTACAAACCTTTCTGACTTCCTTCCTCCTCTTCCCCTGTTGTCTCCTACTTTATCAACCTAATATAGTGACTGCTTTTACCCGTACTCGAACTCGTTTAAGGACCTCTATCACTTCCTGTCCCTTTGGACCGCACGACGTCAGGTACCCCAACGTTTCTCAACCTGTACTGAATCGTTGACTTGTTGTTGTTGTTGTGTCTTCAAAGAGTTCCGAAGGAAAAATTATCCTTAATACTCAGGTCCCTTTTTTATGTATCTCTTTTATAGGGTCCCGACCTCGTCTCCCACTGCTTGTAGGGAGGTCGTGGGGATTTGGTGTCGGAGAGAGAGGGTAGGAATGTTTCAAATCTCAGGATAGAGTTTATCAGGATCTCTTTTATATTTTGTCGTTACTGTTTTTGTTGTTTTTCGGGAATTCTAGTCGGAACTTCACTCCCTTTTTTTAGAGAGTAGATTTCCATTTTGTATATAAGAGAGGAAAGTGAGGGTGTTATTCTGGATGACGGTAGAGGAAAGAGGGTCTGGGTAGAGAGACCGGTAGATACACTCTTTCCTTCGTCTTTCCCAGGGACGAGGTAGGGGTGGGGGAGACAAAGGTGAAAGAAAAGGACTGTCGCGACCGTCATCGTTAACGACAGTCCGACATTAAATTTCGTTTGGTCACGTTTGCACTTGGTCGAAATTCACCCACTAACTACACAGTTTGACCTAAAAAAGGGGGGTGAACGTACTCTGAGAACGTTCATCCATAATACTAGGATTGTGGAGATTATAATAAGGAATTAGATGATTTGTCGTTACAAACCGTAGATCGAAATATTATTTTCCATAGTTAATCCTCGACAGCTACAAAAGGTTCCGTTATAGATTAATATCAGTGAACGATATCCGATAGAACAATCTTTTAAACTCGTCTTACTCATTCATAAGGACTGTTCAAGTTACGTAATAATTTCCACATTAATGAGTCAATAACGAGTACATTAGGACTCAATTAATACACTGAAGTTTTAAGTAGTGAAAATACAAATAACTTGAAACTATTCAAGTAGGTATAGACTAAATAGGGTTACTAGGTAAGGAAAGGAATGAAGTTTGACTTAGAAAGTCTGGTTAACCACTCTTTCACTTATCTGAAACCTTGTACGATCTGGGTGTCAACTGGTATCACCGATAGGAACCTGACAACTCCGACATCGGCTCTACCCTGGTTGGACACCGTCGTCGGTCTCTAAACGAGGACTGTAATTTGAATTCTCTTGAGTTCTCAATTTTACGACAATTCATTTCTAGAATTAAGACTAAGTGTGTTTGAAACTCCTTCCACCAAGGTTCGTGGAACGTCTATTCACGGTCCACTGTTTGGGTCGTGTCTTCTCCTCCCTTACCCGACGTCAGTCTACTCCGGTATGCGGTGGAAGAGGACCCACGTCGTACTCTTGAAAGATAAGAAGGAGACGAGGACTCTCGTCTAAGGACATGGGATCGAACGGACTCGGACTCAAACGTGTGGATTTTTACCACAACTCGTAGGGACGAACGGACGGAAACTCTCAGGAACACTTTGTCTCCAGAAATGTGTACCGACTACTCCTTTCGGAAGGGGCCTGACACCGGGATGTCGTAGTGTAAGTGTAGCGGTGGGTGGGGTTTATGGGACTACAGATGAGATCTCGTATCGTTCGTTGAGTCTCCCACCCTTCGTCGGAGATTTTACAGGGGGTATTGGGTGGAGGTCATGTAGAGGGGGTTCTATCAAGAGACCAAACTCGCCCCATCTGGCGTTCAGAGTAAAGATCGTCTTCCCTGTTCTACAAGAAAGACTTTAATCCCATGGTTTTCTAACACTGAAGACAGAACGAGTGGAACAAGAGAGAAGGAGAGAGGTAACCAGTGAGTCTCCCTTCGGACGAAGGTACAATACTTAACGAGGTACCTCCCCGGGGACACTATTTCTTGATTGCGGCTGGCTGTCGGTACACTCACGTAATCCCTCCCGTGGGAGGGATCAGTCCGGAAGTCTACTTTGGTGTCGGGTCGGGGTCGTACTACGTCGAAGTCCTCTCTGGAACTCCGTCTCCGTGAATTGAGTCGAGACGGGTGTCTGTGACCCTCTATTTTTAACAACGAATAAAATTCCGTGATATAGAAACAAACTAAACAATCCGTCTTTATCTATTACTTATGTGTCCAGGTAGGTTCTCTGTCCAAAGATTTCGGTTGAACCAACTAGAGTCCTCTATTATAATGTATCATGACTTTTTTTTACTGTAAAATACAGACTAGACTCAAATTTGGGATTATGACACACCGGTATCTACATTTGAGACACCCCGAAGTAGGAGATGAAGCATTTTATCTCCAACAACAACAAGTCAACGATACAACACAACCTGAGAAACGTTGGTGTACCTGACGTCGTGCAGTCAGAAGAGACAGGAAGTGACAGAGGGTCTCGAACGAGTTTGAGTGTAGGTAACTCAGTCACTACTGTAGGTTGGTAGAGTAGGAAACAGTAGGGAGAGAGGAGGACGGAAGTTAGAAAGGGTCGTAGTTCCAGAAAAGGTTACTCAACCGAGAAGTGTAGTCCACCGTTTCGATTCGAAGTCGAAGTCGTAGTCAGGAAGGTTACTTATAGGTTACTTATATTAATTGTTCCAAAATTAAGAATAGAGTAACATAACACTCGTAATTTATTCTATTATAGACGTGTCGTAAAGTGACCTATCGTCAGTGGCACCAAAGGAGTTAATTTACCATCGACAATAACCAATAGCAGTAGAGGACCAGAAGTGTTCTGTGGGTCACTGGAAAGTATCGTGAAGTGGACAGTACCGTTGGGGTGACCTACAGAGAACCCGTTTAGATTTTAGGGAGAGTGAGAAGAGGAACTATAAGTAGAGAAAGATTAAAATAAAGGGTCACACAGTGAGTGTTATATTTGAATAAAGATAAGTGTATAAACAACTATTTTTGTGTGATGTTCGTCACTGATGGTGAAGTTTGTCCTGAACATTTCTATTAAAAAGGTTTATTTATTATTATATACTATTAATAGAAACTTCTCCTGGAATAAGATCTCCCAGTCTGTGTATTTTCAAGTTTCATATGATATTACTTTTCGTATTTTTAACACAGAACTCCATGTCTCCGTTTGTGGTGTTAAGGACAGAACTTTCTACTTACCTATTAAGGGTTTTCTTACCCTCTTCAACAGAAGTTCCTCTTATCCAAACAGTCTCCATTCGATTACTCGTTTCCCGTGGTTTAAGAACCCCTTCCTTAGATACAGTGACACAGACGTAGTATCACTCCAGAATATACTCCCCGTTCTCTTCCTCCTTTGGGTCTGACCTCGGTCTAACACTTCCTGTATTACACGAGAAGTTACTCAAGAGGTAAAGTTAAAGTCCTTTGTCTCATTAATTTCAAATCTATCTACGATTGCACCGGACTGAAAAGGTCTCTGATGTAATACTTGAAGAGTTTCCTACAGAATAATTTTAGGGACAATTTAACCCTAAACGATAAGTGAACTACACATTTCTATTTACTATTACCACTACTATTATCTGTCTATCCACCTACCTACCTACCTATCTATCTATCCTTAAAGAAAACCTTTCTATCCTTTCTTAATACCCTTTGAAGTCAAGTCAAGTCAAGTCAAGTCAGTGAGTCAACACAGGTTGAGAAACACTGGGGTACTTAGTGTCGTACGGTCCGTTGGGATAGGTAGTGGTTGAGGGCCTCAAGTGAGTCTAAGTGTAGGTAGCTTAGTCACTATGCTAGGTCGTTAGAGTAGGAGACAGTAGGGGAAGAGGAAGACGGGGGTCAGGGAGGGTCGTAGTCTCAGAAAAGGTTACTCAGTTGAGAAGTGTTCTCCACTGGTTTCATGACCTCGAAGTCGAAATCGTAGTAAGGGAGGTTTCTTTAGGGTCCCGACTAGAGGAAGTCTTACCTGACCAACCTAGAGGAACGTCCGGTTCCCTGAGAGTTCTCAGAAGAGGTTGTGGTGTCAAGTTTTCGTAGTTAAGAAGCCGCGAGTCGGAAGAAGTGTCAGGTTGAGAGTGTAGGTATGTACTGGTGTCCTTTTTGGTATCGGAACTGATCTATCTGGAAACAACCGTTTCATTACAGAGACGAAACTTATACGATAGATCCAACCAGTATTGAAAAGAAGGTGCCTCATTCGCAGAAAATTAAAGTACCGACGTCAGTGGTAGACGTCACTAAAACCTCGGGTTTTTTTATTTCAGACTGTGACAAAGGTAACAAAGGGGTAGATAAAGGGTACTTCACTACCCTGGTCGACGGTACTAGAAGCAAAAGACTTACGACTCGAAATTCGGTTAAAAAAGAGAGAGGAGAAAGTGAAAGTAGTTCTCCGAAAAATCAAGGAGAAGAGAAAGACGGTATTCCCACCACAGTAGACGTATAGACTCCAATAACTATAAAGAGGACCGTTAGAACTAAGGTCGAACACGAAGAAGGTCGGGTCGCAAAGAGTACTACATAAGACGTATATTCAATTTATTCGTTCCACTGTTATATGTCGGAACTGTTTGAGGAAAAGGATAAACCTTGGTCAGACAACAAGGTACAGGTCAAGATTGACAACGAAGGACTGAACGTATGTCTAAAGAGTTCTCCGTCCAGTCCACCAGACCATAAGGGTAGAGAAAGTCTTAAAAGGTGTCACATAACACTAGGTGTGTCAGTTTCCGAAACCGTATCAGTTATTTCGTCTTTATCTACAAAAAGACCTTGAGAGAACGAAAAAGGTACTAGGTCACCTACAACCGTTAAACTAGAGACCAAGGAGACGGAAAAGATTTTGGTCGAACTTGTAGACCTTCAAGTGCCAAGTGCATAACGACTTCGGACCGAACCTTTTAAAACTCGTAATGAAATGATCGTACACTCTACTCACGTTAACACGTCATCAAACTCGTAAGAAACCGTAATGGAAAGAAACCTTAACCTTACTTTTGACTGGAAAAGGTCAGGACACCGGTGACGACTCAAAAGGTTTAAACGACCGTATAAGTCACGTCGTGAAAGTGTCGTAGTAGAAAGTCCTAAACTTTGTCGAGTTGGCCTTAAGGTAGTGGAGGTGATCGAAACAAGTATCACTACGAAAGATTCCGGGTGAACTGTAGTGTAAGGTCCTACGGACCGAGATCCACTCACTAGTGTGGTAGCACTAATAGAACCAACACTTCTAGAAAAAACATGTCAAAAAGATACATAAGGACGGTGGAGAAGAATTATAGAAGACGAAGACAATCACCTGGTAGAAGACTGTCTTACACCAGGTGACCTCTTCCCTTACCGTTTGGTGAAGTCATAAGAACGGAACTCTTGGGGTACTTATCATACTTTTCCGTTTTACTATCGTATGGTTTTCTCCTTGAGGGGTCCAGTCATCCACGGGTTATACGATGACCTCTAGTCACCTTTTTATTGAGGTTCTTCTTACTTCCCTACCTCGGTTTCGTTTTTGTTATGGGTCGACACCTACACTGACCACTATCTTCGTTCCAGGCTACGACATTTCTCGTTATAACGTATCCTTGGACCAGTCCAGGTACTTAGTTCCGTTTGACCTTCACCAGTTTGTTCTCTACCGTTCTCACTTTCAGCTGTAAGATCCTTAGTCGTTTGATTTTACCTGACCTTACCCACTTAAATTGAGTCTACTGGTAATATAGATGATGACGTCTGTCCTTAGGGAATCTCCTTTGCCTCATCGGTAGTACCATTTGCTCTCAGGTTTTACGTCATGAACCTATGTTAGAGTTTTTGCTGTCTTACTAGAGTCAAGTAAAGGTTCCGTTTGGTAAGTTATAGTGTCATTAGGTTCAGATACGGGGTTAGTCATTACGACTTCTTCGACTTCCACTTGCCAAGATACTTCTGGATGTTCTGGAAAATCTTGATTGTGGGTTTTTTCTACAGGAAAAGTAATATCCCCTAACCTTACGTTTTCATCCTTCAGTTCTTTGTGAACCTCATTGTCCGTTTAAACCGGAACCTTATGCCTTACTTCGTTCCGTTTCTGATTATCTCAAAACGGTTCTTTTACGTGACCAGTATCGTTTGAGGGAGAAGGTTGTTGTGTTCTCTTCTGAGATGTGTACCTGTAGTGGTCTACCAGTTGTGGTTTTAGTCTAACTAATATAAGAAACGTCGGTTTCTACCTCTACAGATATGTCAGTTGTTTTTGTTCTGGTCCTCGACTGACACCGAGTCTAGTACTTGAGGAATAACGGTTTAAGTCTGACTTTAACTTCTTTCATCCCTTTTGGTGATCTGGTAAGTCCAGACTGGATTTAGTTTGAGGAAAACTAATATGTCACCTTCACTCTTTATCTAAATTCCCTGATCTAGACTATCTACCTCACGGACTACTTGATACCTTACTCCAAGTACTGTAACATGTCCTCTGTCCCTAGTTCTGGTAGGGGTACATTTTCTTTACGTTCTTTCGTTTTACCGACAGACCCCTCCGGAATGTTTATCGACACTTTTCTTCTCTTTACTTTTCGTTTCCTCTTTTCCTTCTATATTCGTAGACTTACGTCTTAAGGTTTCTTATCGTTCTTCTCTATTCTTTCGGAAGGAGACGTTAGTTACGTTTCTTTATCTCCTTTTCTTGTCTTACCCTTTCTGATCTCTAGAACAGTTCTTTTAATCTCTATGGTTTCCTTATAAAGTACGTTTTACACGATTTTGGTTATGTTATAACATTTCATTTAATTTTTTTTTTCTTTACCCTTTGAATTCTGGAGTTTTTACAAGTAAGGGAACTTAGGTCAGAATAACTTGTGTTACGATTTGAAAAGATTAGTCGAGACGATTATTGAGGAAGAAACAATTAACATGGTAATAGAGGGAGGGATACACTCCGTGGAAGTAAGACAGGTAAAGTCATTGAGACTTCCAGCAAGAGTGTGTACGAGACTTTCAAGGAAGGAGGTTTGTTTTACGAGAGTTAAGAAATTAACCAGGAGTCTACGATACCAAAGACCTACAGAACTAAGACCGGTCGTGAGGACCTCACAGTCCTGAGGCTATACTAGAGGTGTCCATGACTTCCGTGAGGTCCAAACAGGGTCGTCTAAGACCCCGGGAATCAAACCGTGAAAGATCCTCAAAGTCACGACACACGCACACGACGAGTCAATACCGCCTGAGAAAACCTGGGACACCTGACATGGGATGGTCCGAGGAGACGGGTATCCTAAGAGGTCCGTTCTTATGACCTCACCCCACGGTAAAGGAGGAGTCCGATAGAAGGGATGAGTTCCTAGTTTTGACTCAGAGATCGTAGAGGACGTAACCGTCTCCCTAAGAAAAGGTGGCGCGGAAGACCCTTCGGTGAATTGCGGTATCCGTTACCGCTTCCGATTTCTATTTTTCATCGGGACCCTTCTTAAGGAAATGAATTTAACGGACGTTTTTGTCTACTCATCTAGTCTAAACGGAAATAAATAGAATAAAGAGTCGTATTAAAGAGTAGTAGGAAACGACCTCGATAGAAACGGGTGTAGGACTTACCTACATAGTGAGTCCAATAACGGCCGGACCTGGAGGAGTTTGGGAGTTTTTCAGTCGTGTACACCATGATGACTGGACCTAGGGTCTCTGTAGACTAGATGGTTCCTTTTAAGTCCGTCTGTTTTTACACCAATAATGGGTCCGACTCCACTATTTAGGATGAAACAAGGACAAACCTCCTTCTTAGAAGTTAATTCATTTTTAACTAAAAGATTACTAAAAAAAAAAAAAAGAGGGCGACCGGTAACCACCTCACGAACTTAGTCGAGGTCGAGACGGAGTCTCCTCTTTTTAATTCAGCGACGGCGACTACTGTTTTCTTGACTGGAGTTCATACCCTTTGTTGAATTAGGAAAACACAACCCGTTTTATCTTCTGTGACGGGTAGTACCTTCCCCTTTATCAAGTCAACTGTTTTTGGTTTTTACGGTTCGGGAAACCAACCTTTACACTTTGATACGCCCATGATTCCAGGAAAACACTGGGCCGCCAGAGCCAGACTCGGTGGATTTATGATAGTCCATGTTGATTCTCTTAGAACAACACCTCTGTTTTCCTGTACCGTCTCGTTCCTCTTAACCTACGTTTGTGAAAAATTACACAGACATTTTCCGTAAAGACTCGTAGATTTTAGACCTGTTTCTTATAACTGGAAATACCTTTTTAGGATACATCCTAAAACAATAAAGAAGGATTCGATTATTAATTCTCCCTTTTCTTTAAATTTTTTTTATTATAGTAAAGTTAAAAAGACGTCAAGACACTAAATCTTATAAGGGCGAGACAAGTCTCTATATTCATCGTTTGAATATTTCATCATTTCGATCTTTTTTATAGGTTAGGAAGGTTTTTTGATGTTTCTTGGTGTTGGTTTAGGATTCGATGTAGAAAGGAAAATGTAGATATCATTCATAATTTTTTAGTATAAATCCTTTTCGCAAATATCTTGAGAATTCGGTATTCGACAGTATTCGGTAAAGAGCAAAGGTAAACGATGTCTTTTTACGGGAGACGGTAGGTCCGTCGGTGGTCTGGACATAAAACTACACACACGAGTGAGTACCCGGGTCTCTTCGCTCTCTCTTCTGTCCTTTACGGTCGATCTGGAGACAATCTTCCCCGTCCAGTCTAGTGACTAGGGTCCTACCCAATCTACATCTTTCGAGAATGTCGGACGTTTTGTACTTCCGTCTCGCCCCAGAAGATCTTGTCGGGAACCCGTTTTCCCACGTCCACGACTCTCCTCCGTCAGATTCCTGATTCCTGTAGCTTGTCCATATCTCATACCTACCCATGTCTATCGTAGACGACGATACCCGATTCAACCTTGATCCTATGGTCCGTTCCTTTGGTCCTGATAAGACCTCGTACCTCAGGTTCTACGTAAATTCTGAGATCCTGTTACCGGACTTTTCACTGAATAATTGTTTTATTTACGTTCTTAAGTCAGAATTACTCATAATCCATATATGGGATTACCATGTATACACACACATTTGTATGTGTGTGTGTGTGTGTGTGTATATATATTATATATGTACGTTAATATTTTATATATACATTAATTGGGTATATTGTATATTAGGATTATATATTATTGGACTACCCTTCTCGGTTGAATAACCTTTTCTGGGACTAAGACCCTATCTAACTTCCGTTTTCCTCTTCCCCCACCGTCTCCTACTCTACAAGTCTATCGTAGTAGTTGAATTACCTATACTCAAACTCGTTTGAGGTCCTCAGTCACTTTCTGTCCCTTCAGATCGTACGACGTCAGGTATCCCATCGTTTTGCAGACTGTACTGAATCGTTGACTTGTTGTTATTGTTGTATATTAAATTCATATACAATATATTATTTCTCAATATAAATTTTATATCATAAATATTAATACATAATACTAAATAAATTATATTATATAAACTACAATATTTCTAATACCGTATTAATATTTACAATTTACAGATTTAAATTATAATATTTATATATAAGATCATATTTACCTGACATTGGATAGTCCGAGGAGACAGGTACCCCAAAAGGTCCGTTATCATGACCTCACCTAACGGTAAAGGAAGAGGTCCCCTAGAAGGGTTGGGTCCCTAGTTTGGGTCCAGAGGGTGTAACATCTGTCTGCGAATTGGTAGAGTCGGTGTTCCCGTCAGGTATTTATGTATTTATCGTATATATATTTCCAAAGAGTCCACCGTATCAACCACCTCTTAGATGGACAGTTACGTCCTCCGTGTCCTCTGAACCTAAGCTAGACATCCAACCCTTCTCAGGGACCTCATCCTTTACCATTGGGTGAGGTCATAAGAACGGACCTTTTAAGGTACCTGTCTCCTCGGACCTCCCGATGTCAGGTACCCCAGTGTTTCTCAGTCTGTATTGACTCGTACATACGTGTGTGTATGTATATTTTATATATACATTCAATTATAGGTCGGTCAGACCTGTGTGGTCCCTTGGTATAAAGTCCGAAAAGATGTCTCCCTTGGACGTCGTCATTTATCTTTCTGGGACGAAAACCGTCCAGTGTGGGGACCTCAGTGTGTGAGAGGTGACGGTAAAAGACCCTAGACTTGAAATGGGAGGAAGACAATTTAGGTCTCGGAGATTCAAAGCGAAGTCTTTCTCTATGAAGAGAAACAGTGGGAAACTCCGTGTGACGTGAAGGAATTTCAAAAAAAGAACCGACAGTTAACTCAATTGTAGGGTCCGAACCTCAAATCCCTGGAGTCGCAGTGAATCACTGGGTCCACTCACACGGGAGGACCCTTTGTTTGAGGTAGAGTAATGGTTCAAATTTACAAGTCGGTGTCGAGACTCTCGGGGATTTGGAGGGTTCGTCCGTGTGGGTCGTACCCTTTCCGACAGACATACATCTAAGTCCACTCGTCTCCCAAGAGTCTTCTCTCTCTTAGAGTCAGAGTGACAGAAAAGGTGTCCTAAGACTTTTACAGATATCTTGGGAAACCCCGAAGGGGGGCACCAAGTCACCAATTTTTTTTTTTTTTTTGGAGGACGTTACGTCCTCTGGGCCAACCTAGGCACCCAGTCTTTCTAGGGGACCTCCTCCTTTACCGTTGAGTAAGGTCATAAGAACGGACCTCTTAGGGTGCCTGTCCCGTCAAACTGCCCACTGTCAGGTACCCCAGTGTTTCTCAGTCTGTACTGACTTCGCCGAATCGTGTGTCTTTACGTACCTTGGGGAACTTCAGTTTTCTGTATCCGTCCTTTATCTCACACCCCAGGACACCAGTTGTGAAGGTCTCGTGGAGGACAAAACCGTTGAGGTCAGTTCAGGCCTAGCATCAAAAACGTAAAAGTGTCGGGTCAGAGTAAACCCTCAGGTGTGGACTCGGACATTTCCTCCTTCTGAGAGATTTACTTAGACTAACGGAAATTCTACAAACTGTTTTGTCTGGGTAGGAACGAACTAGGAGGGCACCTGAGGAGAATCTTAGACGAGACTGAGAAAGTTTATGTGCAGGGAGTTGGAGTTAAAGGTTGATACGGGTAAGAAGAACGGGAGGAAAAACACTGTTCAGTAACTAATAGCACCACGATTACTTAGTGTGAAGGGACCTGGACACGGGGTACATTACCCTAAATATCGAGAATAGTGACTTTCCACCTCGAATAAAGAGATGGAAGAACTTATACCCGACCAGAACACTCGACTAGGCTGGTTATCTTACACCATTTTCACTGGAACACACGGAAGATCCCGATTTCTCCAGAACTTCGAAGATGAAAATGGGAGAACCTTGGGGGTCTGATGGTTCAGCACTTCTTCGGCCCCTACTTCCTGTTGTGGATCTCTCTCTCTCTCTCTTGACCGAACTCATCGAGAGGGTTGACAGGGTAGTCGACTACCTTTGACTTCTTCATTTAAAACCATTCGGTGACAAAAAAACTGCCGAACTATACGTCGTTACCTATTCACTATAAAAGGGTTGACCTCTTGAGTTTGAAAGTTACTGTTTTGAGGAGGGAGAATCGAAACGAGAGAGGATGTGCACCGAGGGATATACTTTTACATAGGATTCAGAAGTGGGTTGGAGAAGGGGTAGGGTTTCTTCTCTATAAAAAGAAACGGTTTCCTTTGACTATGAGTACTAAGATAGTTGACCAGGACTGAGTACCTGGACTGAGGACACCAGTGTGGACAAGGGTCTACGGTGGTGGTGGGAGGAGAGTGGTGGATGACCGTCGTCACCGGAACGAAAGAACTCGTCGATTGTAACTTTAGTTTTGTTCCGACCTGGTGTTGTGTCGAACTCGTAGTTAGTTCGGAAACGAGAACTATGGTATCCACTGTGTAACGGAGTCTTTTTCTCTCTCAGGAGTAACCACGTTGGTTCACCATGTTTGTGGACGGGACTTGATAAGGTATCCACTCTGAACGGAGATCAATCACAAGGTCATCGAACCGAAGTTTTATCTTCGGAACGGAGACAGAGTAGAAGTGATGTCTTGAATCGTGTTCCGAAATGAAGATATTCCTTTTCTTTTCTTACGTACCGAACATCTACATTTCCTTGGGAACAACTACCTCACTTATTGACTCTACCGTATACGACCCAGGGGACACTGAGTACATTCACAAATGTCGTATATTTATTCAGTCCACTCATAGAGGCGAAGCGTCTACACGAGACAAAAAAAAGTGGACTTAATAAGTCAGAAAATCCCTGTACTAAGGATTTGAACTGGTATACAACGATCCCCCAAACCCCTGGATACTAAGGGGAATCTTTCTCTCATCCTTACTCCTTTCCATACCTTTAAGGTTGCGAGTACGGACAAAAAAAGGTATAAAACAAGTTCCTACCCTGAGTTCTCCCATACTGATCGGATCCTTCCCCCCATTCACCTTGCAACAGACGTGTCGACACATCACACATATTGAGTCTTCCCACTTGGGCGAGTCTGGTGGGTGTTAGGTCTCGTCTTATTCTTATCCTTCGAACTCCTGGACCAGACTGACTTCTTTCCGGTCAAAGACCCCAAACCGTGAGTGGGGGTAATTTGTTTGTACCTCGGGGTCGAGGAAAATAATCCACTTACCCTTCTCTCTTTTAACTTCACGTTATCTTTTCATTGAGACGTGTTTAAAATAAAGCCGATGTTTTCACGAGAAATTAAGGTGGGTAAAGTGAGACTTCGGGTCATAGACCTCATTGAGTTCGTTACTACTGCTCGAGTCCATAAAGAAAATTAATAAGGTCTCGATGGAGCGTCCGGTCGGGATGACGCTCGTGAGTCGATGAGGTTCGTTTCGGTAAGATTGTTGAAGCTAATTTAGGACCGGAGAAGGGTTAACGTGTGTTTAATTTTCGTAATGACCTGCTAAGATCGAGGTCGAGAACCTTTACAACAATATATTTCTTTCTCCTTCCAACGGTTTCCGAACAACCGTAAAGGAATCGGTGTCCCCTCCTAATTGGGGGGACCCAAAGACATCCTACCTCTCTAAAAGAAAAGGAGGGGTAAAGTCGTCAGGAAAAAAAAAACCTTAACAAGAATTGACAACAAAATTGTTGACAAAAATTGATAACAAAAATTGACACGTCTGTGTGAAATTTGTCTAAACACTACACCCTCCGCGGTTACTCTAGAATTTATCGTGTATAAAACGGGTTTAAAACCCCATATCGGGGGTTCCGAAGTACAAAGATTCTGCCACAGAGACGAGCCGTACTCAATTGGTCAAAGTATAACATCCCCCTACAGACCAAAGTTTCTGGAGGGGTCCAGTGACGGAGTAAATAAACCCCTGAACTTATTCCCGAAGACCCAAATGAACTGAACTAGTAGTCAGAGGGAATCTCTGATCTCCTTAGGTTTTAGTAACGAGTTTAGTAACGAGTAACGGGACGAGAGGTACCGGTGGACTACGATGTTCGAGTGTCTCGGGTGGAGAGAGGGGAAATCCCGTTGTTCTGACTGTTTTCCGTTCTCCACTGTCTCTCCCGTGGGTTTGTGTGGAGTTCCTTCCTCTCTGGCTCAGGGTGGGTGGTCTGGAAACTTGTTTCAACTCCGAGCGTCTATGTCCTCCAGTCAAACTCCTGTGTGTAGGGTGTACACCGTTTTGGACTTTGGTTTACGTCCACAAACCTGAGGAGAAGGTTAAACAAAAAGGCAAAACTGGACAGTGGAGGGTCGCCTCTTTACGGGTGACGACCAGTGTCCTTCTACACTACTCAGTTCCTCCGTTTCCACACTCCGTTCCTTTTACCTTTCTTCCTAGGTTCTACTGTCCATAAGAAAGACCGTCCATACGGAGAGAAATGTTCTGAAATATTTGAAAAGTAACTACACGAGAATAGTGTTCACATCCGAAGGGTCCACCGCGATCACCATTTCTTAGGGGAAGGTTCTAAGTGTTCTCTACGCTCAAACTAGGAACTCAGTCCTTCTAAGGAACCTCATCCTTTGCCGTTGGGTGAGGTTATAAGAACAGAACCTTTAGGGTACCCGTCTCCTCGGACCACCCGATGTCAGTGTGCCGCAGCGTCTCTCAGTCTGGGTTGACTCGGGAGCGAGTACATGAATACTGTTTTCGTGACGACCTATTTACAAGGGTTTTGATTTACGTGAGTATTTGATCTCGGTTAGTTTCTCGTTTTGTACTGGTGGGCGGTCTTGTTCGGTAGGAGTGGAGGAGAGGGTCGGTGATGGATCGGGTTCCTTCATGGTAAGATTATAAATTGTGGTATCTCGCCAAAGTGGACGAGAATACTGAATCGAGTATCCTTGGTGTGTTATACGGGAGAAAACACAGACAGAAGAAAGTAAATAGTAGTAGAGGTAAATAGGAGTAAATCCCTACACCGATATCTAAAAAGATAGAGCAACGTTATATCAAGTCAAGTCAAGTCAAGTCAAGTCAACGAGTCAGTACAGGCTGAGAAACACTGGGGTACTTAACGTCGTACGGTCCAGAGGGACAGGTAGTGGTTGAGGACCTCAAGTGAGTCTGAGTACAGGTAGCTCAGTCACTACGGTAGGTCGGTAGAGTAGGAGACAACAGGGGAAGAGGAGGACGGGGGTTAGGGAGGGTCGTAGTCTCATAAAAGGTTACTCAGTTGAGAAGTATACTCCACCGGTTTCATGACCTCAAAGTCGAAGTCGTAGTAAGGGAGGTTTCTTTAGGGCCCCGACTAGAAGTCTTACCTGACCAACCTAGAGGAACGTCAGTTTCCCTGAGAGTTCTCAGAAGAGGTTGTGGTGTCAAGTTTTCGTAGTTAAGAAGCCGTGAGTCGGAAGAAGTGTCAGGTTGTGAGTGTAGGTATGTACTGGTGTCCTTTTTGGTATCGGAACTGATCTGCCTGGAAACAACCGGTTCATTACAGAGACGAAAAGTTATACGATAGATCCAACGTCATATCATAAGGTGACATTTATTTTGTGTTTGTATCTGTTCCATTTTACATAGACGAAGGATATTCACTGATGAACGTTAAGGTTTATACAAACTAACAGAGTTACGAATAAAACACGGAAGTTTAAAACGGGACACGGTGGTAATCCGACAAGAATTTTCACTTTAGTAGAGACGTATAACAGTTCACCTACGGTAAGATTCTGAAAGGGAGGTTTAAGATCCGACATCATCCCGACGAAACAAAATGGTCATTAAAAGAATAGGGAATCTCCCTCTTGTAAGTGAACCTAAAAAAAAAAGGGGTCCATAGTAGTCTCTTTACGAATTTGTACTTTTCTTAGTAACTAAGGTTCCTACTCTTTATCTAAAGTTGACAGGACGTGGTCGAGAGTAGATGACTTTTACCGTAGGACCTGTGACGTTACTCTTCAGAGGGAAGATCGAGTCGTCGATGCCAACTAATCATCACAGACGGTGACTACTCTCATCTCCCCTTACCAATAGTAAGCTACAAAACAAGCTGAAAGTCTGTTCATAGACCCGTTCAGTTCCTCACTCGACCCGCACCTGGGTAAGAGAGTCAAACAGTGACTTTTTAGTAACTTTAACAACCAAACAATACACCGTGTCACTTCTTAACAACCTTGGATAATCCCTTTCTAAAACCTCCGTACTTGATAGGAAAGAAGATTCTCTTCGAAGTAGTCCTTTATCTTGTTTTCTTATCTCCTTTGGACGTCCGACCATGGCACCGACGGGGAAACGATGGGAGGGAAAGGTAAGTAGTCACGGGCACAGGTCCGACCGACGAGAGCTTCCCGTCGGTTCGAGACACCGGGTCCCGGTCTCTGTTTTAGTGACGGAGGGCGTGAATTCTTTTGTGAGAGGACAGAGGTAGTTAGTCACCCGAGGGTGAGTCTCGGGAAGGCGGTAGGGGAGGGGTCGTTCCGGGTCTACAAAATAAATACCCGACCAGAGAAATCCTCCCTCGGCTCAGTCTGTGCATAGAACGAAGGATAATAAGTACTCGAAATCCATCTCCCTCCGATGTCTCCGTCTACTCTCTTCGGCAGTCAGTTTAGAACTACTTTATTTGATTAATTCCTCTAATGTGGAGGTATTACTACAATTAACACGTCTGTCCTTTAGTGTCGGAAGGACCGGTTAAGGCCGCGACGGAGGTGTTTTCGTAGGAAGTCATAGAAGTCTTTAGTCACCACCCGGGACGGACACACACGTCCCCACTCGGTGACGGACCTCCGGTCCCGGAAGGAGGTACTTCTGGTTTTCGGAACCAAGACTTTAAGAGAGTGAGTAGGACAACATTCCTTAGCCTCACTCAGGTCCCGGGACTCTTCTGACTAAATAATGACAACAGGAGCAGTAGCAATTAGTCGACCTTCACCTCACAGTCTACTGTACATTCTCAGTCCGAATATCCTTCGTGTGGTTGCGTCTGTTCCACAAAGTTTGGAGTGAATGGTCAAGAACGGGTCGGGTCAGGGGTGAGGTTCCGGATAACATCGATTTTCCACAGGTATGGTTAAGGGATCCACCCCCCTAGTTTTGTTATGGACAAGTGAGTAAGTAAATACGTAGGTAAGTGAGTGACGAAATAAGTTGTTTATGAATAAACTTCCGATGAGGTACGGTCTGGAGTAAGTATCCTCACTTGTTTTGTCACGAGAAAGGAAACGTCTAGAATGTGAATTACTTCCCCTGTCTTTTCTTCGTATGTCCATGGACTCAGTACTCGACCTCTCTCCATTCGCAATGTCTCTTTTCGTTTCTACTCTCTCTCCGTCAATCGTTAGTTCCTATACTTCTCCTCGGACCACTCTAGAATGATCTCCGAGAGTCTTCAAAGGGACGTTTCTACTGCGGACGTGGTCGGTACCCCATTCCTCCGAAGCCCTGTCTCCCTGTCGTACGTCTCCATGGAGTTCGGCCTTACCTCAACACACTCAGTTCTAGTAGTGTCCAATTCTGTCTTCAGCACTGTACGTCAACGCCCACTATTGAATTATTTGTCGAAGGAGAGGGTTACCCGACCATCTAAGTACACCCGTTTCAGACAAAACAGGAAAAAGCAAGGGGAGTAAGAATATCCTCTTTCTCACAAAATCGTGCAATGGACCGTATACCATCCACAAGTTATGGACGAGCAGTTAACTTACTTAGTAAGTCCCGAGGGACACGTTTGCATTCCTACCTATGTGTACGACTTTCCGTCTCCGACTCTACACCCGAGTGTACCCGTCTCAATCTTCCATTTACAAGGTCGCGGAGCAGATCCGGGACCGGGTTCCTCGTCTCTCCGGAGGAACAGATTGAGTAGATCAGAGGAATCGTAGAACGGTCGGAGTCACGAGCTCTGCCGTTGGAACTTGTGCTTCGTCGACAGACTCCTCTCTTGGTATCACCATAAGAAGAATGGACTCCGTTAACGATTGTAGTTGGGACATTTCCGTATTTCCTGTCTTAAGATGACATAGTTTTACTACCATTATGGTGGTGGGTCCTTCACATACAACGTACGTTCCTCATATGTACAGATTTTATGTCGGACCGCACGACGTCAGGTACCCTAGTGTTTCTCAGTCTGTGATGACTCACTGACTTGACTGACTTGTGAAATTTTACGTTTATTTCGTTGATACTTCACGGTGGCAATTGATCATTTAATCATTTTTATGTTTTATTTTATAAATGTGAGGTACGACCTTTCCTCCGATACTTTGACAGTAGTTAATGACCATCCGTCTCATATAAAACCGTAGTAAAAAAGTCTTTGTTTTGATCCGTTATCTAAAGGTCTGTTTATTTTTTCTCAAATACATAAATTGAACCACCATTAAGGTTCTTACATGAGTTTCATTTTAAGGATTTATATCTTTCGGATATACAAACTTCTATGGTCATAATAAATATTGTGACTTCTTTTGTACGTTCGATGGATTTATAGGTTTTTATCCCTATACCGATTAAATTAAATCCAAATATAAATATCAGTGACCTTAACACACGTTACTGGTGTTACTTGTAAAAGATCGACTTTACCCTTGTATGTGTGTAACGTATTTTGTTCACCTTCACAATCAGTGAGTCAGAACAGGTCGAGAAACACTGGGACACCTGATATCGGACGGTCCGAGGGAACAGGTACCTCGAGAGGTCGGTTCTTATGACCTCACCCATCGGTAAGGGAAGAGGTCCCCTGGAAGGGGTAGGTCCCTAACTTGGGGACGGAGAACGTAATATCCGTCTAAGAAATGGTCGACTCGGTGTTCCCTACGGGTTCCTATGACCTCACCCATCGGATGGAGAAGAGGTCGTCTAGAAGGACTGGGTCCTTAATTTGACCCAGAGGACGTAACGTCCACCTAAGAAATGGTTGATCGATAGTCCCTCGGGAATTGTATCTACAGGTATGGTTTTTTACGACCTATTAAAAATAAGTTGCTCCGGCTTTTAAATGTGATAATTTGACGAAGAGCCCACTAAAACTGTAGTCGGTCACGACTATTTGTCCTTGTCTCATCGTCTTGGTAGGCACCCTTAGGTCCACGAAGACGTTTAGATCGCTCCCACGTTAAATGCGTCACCACTGGTCCGTGGTCTGCGATCAGGTCTACAAAACACACACCTAACGAGTATAAAAGGAAGGTGAGAGGACCTCCATCCTTGGTGACACTAGGGTAAAATGTCTACTCCTCTGACTTCGTACCCCGAAGGGTGCACCGGAATCACCATTTCTTGGGTGGACGGTTACGTCCTCTGTGTCCTCTGAGCCCAAGTCAGGAACCCAACCCTTCTAAGGGACTTCCTTTTTTTTTTTTTACCGTTGGGTGAGATCATAAAAACGGACCTCTTAGGGAACCTGTCTCTTCGGACCACCTGATATGTCACATATCCCAGTGTGTCTCAGTCTGTGTCGATTTCGTCAAATCGTACGTGCGTGTGTCTGTCTTCGTATTCCGTCGTGTCTTTAAACGTTTCATATCTACGAATGTCGGTAAACATATTGACCTGGAAGGAAGTCACTCCTGAACCGGTATGATCCCTACAAGACCCATGGGTGCTCATTTAGGTTGTCGCTGTTGACGTCGAACTCGTCGGTAAAGGTGTCCAGACCTGTGAATGGGGTAACGTGGAAAAAAGACCTGCACCGGGGAAGGGACTAGACTGAATATAGGAGGGGAATAGATCGGAGGTGTGTCCAGGTAACCTCAGACTGACTGTTCCCTTCTTATTGAGTGTGTCACCTGGGAACCTCCCTCCCGGACGTCCCTAACATCTGAGACCCAACACCTCCTTCCTAGGAGTCGGTACACGGCTCAAGTATCGTCGGTCCCACTGTCCGGAAGGACCTGGTCTGCCGAAAGACGGCGACTTCTAACTAATGTACGTTTGTCAAAAGCATCGTTAGCCGTGAACGAAATTGTTTTAGGTTACGTCGGGTTCAGTCCGATTAACAAAGTCTCGTGTTCGGTGTGCGAGAACCACTGGATCGTCGGGGTACTTCGGGGGTTCCACCAAAACTCGATACTCACCGAAAAACAGTGAGTGTAGGATCCTAAACGAGTCGTTCTTGTCCTCTCCCCCCGGAAGTTCCAAAGGTTAGGTCCAGTGTCTGTACAAAGTGTATTCCTCACGGAGAATGAGTAAGTAATCCGTGTCAGTCATCTTTATTCTACTGGAGAGAGAGGTCCAGACCGTATCTTTACCCGTAGTCCCGTTTTTGTTCCCGTTTTGATCTGACCAGGAACGATAGGACCTAGTGTGTTAACCAAACCTTCTATGTCCGTCGTTAAATTTTTAGTACACTCTTTACATATTAATATCCGTCCCCTTTCACGATATGTTGTGACACTCGTAAATTATCCCAAAAGACCGGTCAACTCCCAAAGGGTCCACTGAGTCTACTATTTCTCAGACGGACGTTACGTCCTCTGGACCCAAGTTAGGGACCGAGCCTTTCTTGGGGACCTCTTCCTTTACCGTTGGGTGAGGTCATAAGAAAGGACCTCGTAGGGTACCTATCTCCTCGGACCGTCTGATGTCAGGTACCTCAGCGTTTCTCAGGCTGTGTTGACTCACTGAAGTGAGTGAGACCCGGCAACGCCCCTCCTCAATGGACTACTCTAGACTTCCTACGTGTTCTGTCACTGGTCTCCCTCTCTTCTTGATACCTGGAAAGATCTTTGCACTTTTATAGGTCGACTTGAATCTTTTCAGGATCAACTGTCCCTTTCACCTTAACCTCGTAAGGGTCCTGGGACAGTGCTCCCCTTGAACATTAACAACGTCCACTAGGTTTCAAGAGTGTCACCCCAAATTCGACCCTTACTGTATTAGTTTAAACGTAAAACCTTTTCTAACGAGACCGACGAAACGTCCCTTACTTGGATCCCACCCCTGTCCTTCCTGTTCCCTGTCTTTATCCTCCGACTTAGGGAGAAAGTCGGAGACCTCTTCCTTTGGACCCGGTGTTTCTTTTCACTCCTATGTCTCTCTTCATTTACTTCAATTCTCTAGTCACCGGAGCCAACCCTTAATCTCGCTTCTTCCTTCACACAGTAGAGGTCTCTAATGTCAGATGGAATGTACCTCGGGCTGGTCTCATTCATGAGTGATCTAGAAATTACACCTCTTGGGTGAGGTCATGAGAACGGACTTTTTAGGGTACCGGCCTCCTCGGACCATCCGACGTCAGGTACCCCAACGTTTCTCAGTCTGTTCTGACTCACTGAAATGAAAGTGAAAAGTGAAAGTACGTAACCTCTTTTTTTACCGTTGGGTGAGGTCACAAGAACGGACCTCTTAGGGTCCCTACCGCCTCGAGCCACCCGATGGCAGATACCCCAGTGTGTCTTAGCCTGTGTTGACTTCGCTGAATCGTCGTCGTCGTCGTCTAGAAATTACCGACCGAAGATACACTGACAGAAAAGAAACTTGAAGTCTTTGGAACCCTTCTTTCAAGGTCTTCTAACCGGAGTTATCAGTTCTGAGATTTCATTAAGGACCACAAGTAATCGGAAGTGTGGTAAAAAACCAGGTTTCCATGACTCTCTCCCTTCCCCAACCAAGTTTTGTTTTTCTTGGACAGTTGATTTTTCTATATATTACACTCTCAACGTTCAATTCAAAGCACCCCCGTTTTACTTTTAAGTCGTGGAGTATATCGAGATTCTCTAACAAGGTTTCTTCATTACACAAGTCAGTGAAGTCAGTACACGTTGGGATACCTGATATCGGGAGGTCCAAGGAGACAGGTACTCTAATAGGTCCGTTCTCATGACCTCACCCAACGGTAAGGGAAGAGGTCCTCTAGAAGGACCGGGTCCCTAACTTGAGTCCAGAGGACGTATCGTCCGTCTAAGAAATGGGAGACTCGGTGGTGTACGGTCAACGACCAACTATTTGGAGAGGTATAGGACATCTTTAACCGACCACCAGACACCAAACCCCACTTGACAAGAGACAACCTTCACGTCCTCGGGGTCTCGACTCGGGGACCCCACCTGCAGTCTCCACCCAGATCGACACAGCGATTGAGTAGCACCAACCTCGACACAGTTTCACCGGTTAAAACTTGGACCGTGAAGTCCGTCTTCCGAAAGACGGGTCCCAGGAGTCTCAGTGAATTGTCAGGGTTCGAGGGACATGGTTCGGTTGGGGCTCCCGAGACCCCCGAACATTTCTTATTCGGTCGTGTGTGTGAGGTCGTAATTGTTCTGACGTCTTCCGGTTCTTTTTCCGTTGACCTCGAGGTCGACGGGGATTTGTCTCCTTAGGCGTTGGGACTGGTGTTTCCGGAACGTTTGACCCGAGGTCCCCGACAAGTCTCACTTTCGGACAGGGTTCCAAACTTCCTTCGAGGTCTCAAGTGTAAAGGGTTGTCGGTCGTCGTCAGGGTCAGTAGTTCTTGTTACCTTTGTTCCGACCGAGTGGTCTGTCTTCCTAGGGGTCCCTTTTCCGGTGTACTGTTTAGGTAGGGTAAACGTGTGGACGTCTTCTCGTCGGAGGGGTCAAGGTGGGGCGGTCGGGGAAGTTCGAGGTGGGGTTTGGGACGGTGCTCTAGGGTCCTTCTAAAAGGTAGGTTCTGAAAGTCACAGTGGTGTCGAACCACGACCGTAGAACTGTTAGTCCCTACAGGGCTATTCCTACACACAAAATTTTACGTCTAAGGGTCCACCCTGGACGGTCTCTCGGTTGAGATTCGACCTTGGGTACTTAAATGTAAAAATTATCCTGTGAGAGATCAGACACCCAGTGACGAACCTCTTTATAAAAACTTCTCAGACCTTTGTAAAAAAAATTGGATCATGTCTTAAGAAAAGTGCGCATAGTGAGTCGGTACTACCTAAGGTCTCTCTTCATAAGACCTTCCAACTGTCTGTATACCTGAACACCGAGGAGGGAGGAAGACTGGAAAGGTTTTCAGAAGGATCACCATCGAACAATCAAGACTTAAGGAATGGTTCTGGAGAACAAATTCTATTGAGTACGTTCACCAACGATACCAAGAACCGGTCCGCCCATCTAAGTCTGTCACCAAGGGGATTATCTCCCTCGTAAGCGATCCAAAATTCTTGTTCGTGTAGTCTGGAAGACCACGACATAGAGCCAAGACGGGAAGTAATAGACACCCTGGGATTTCTGTAACAGGCGGATATTACGTCCTCTGGGGCCAAGCTAGGGACCTAGTCCTTCTAGGGGACCTCTTCCCTTACCGTCGGGTGAGGTCATAAGAACGGACCTCTTAGGATCCCTGTCTCCTCGGACCTCTCGGTGTCAGGTACCCCAGCGTTTCTCAGTCTATACTGACTCGTTGATTCGCCGCCGGTCACGTCCTCTGTATTCTCAACCCCCAAGGTAGGGATCAAATTCTTCTGAGGGGACCTCTTCCCTTACCGTTGGGTGAGGTTATTAGAGCGGACCTCTTAAGGTACCTGTCTCCTCGGAATACCCGATGTCTGGTACCCCAGTCTGTACTGACTCACTGATTGTGAAACTGAAGTTCCTAAACTGTCTACGAATTTTCTTCATCCCTCCTCAACTCTCTCTCTCTCTCTTCCACTTACCTACTTACTTTCTGTTAGTAATTCCTACGACCTCCTCCTAGAAGTAAACCCCTTGGACCATATTTGTGAAATCGTAGTAATAAGGTCTAGTTTTAATGTAAAAGGTTCGTCTCGGACCCCATACAAAGGGTCCGGAAAGTAAACGGTTTCACGTGTCTCCAGCGACTCAACCGACCAAGTCTTTCGGAAAGTGGCATAAAGTTCGTTTTCTGAACGGTATTCAACGGGTTCGGTGGTACCCGGGACGGACGGAGTCAAAGGACGGTAACTGTTAATTCACCCGTAACAATTAATTTAATAGTAGTGTGAATTAACTCTCAGTCAATTGACACTAAAATTACTTGAACCTAACGAAACCCAATCTGATACGTGAGCAACCTCCTTGTTGGAAGAATGATATAACGATTACCTTAAGTTAACATAGACAATCTCACCTATTGTTATTGTAGTGGTTATGGGACCTGAAAACAAGATTCCTTCACTCCACCTAAATCGTACTCCCACCCTCAATCAATAGGTCTTGGATACACCGACTCTACCTCCCCTCCCCAACAAGTCTCCGGACTTGAAGTCTGACTTATTTCTTAAGATATAAAAGATCGTCAGGTAACATCGGGAGGTTGGTTTAGGTTTGAGTCAGTGCAGTATTTACGGTCATATTTTATACAGTTTCAGACCCAAGTACCTATTTACTTACTTACTTAAGTAATTACAGTCGACGGACAAGGTTTTCGTGTTGATGTAAAAAGACAGGCCTTACTGTCTCCTTTTCTGGATAACCTCCCTAGACCTCAGTTTCAGTGGCTGACTATTTCGTCCCCGGTCATTTCAAAGACATTACTCGGTCTTTAATTTATAAAATGCAAAGTGCCCAGAATACTAAATTAGTTGAGACCAATATTGTGTCAGAATTTATTTACCTACATCGACACAAGGATATTTGGAAATAGTTGTTTTTGTCCGTTGCTCGACCTAAACCGTCGGTCTCCAATATCAAATTTGTTTCCATTAAAGTAACTCCTATGGATCATCTTTATCCGTTCTAATAAATTGTACATGTGTACCTTATCGTTAGTCACGAATTGATTTCTTGTCTAGTTTTACTAAACGTTAAAAAGTAGTTATTTGTCTATTTATTTATTACGATGTCCATACAAAAGATAAAATTTAAAATTTTTTTTTTCGAAAAATGTTTTTTTGTTTAAGTTTTCGTCTCTCCCTTTTTCTTGAAAGTAACCTCTTTTGTGTTTATACCTCAACCGATTTTTCAAACAAACCCAAAAGGACATTGTACCATACCTTTTTGGGTTTACTTGAAAAACCGGATCGGTTATGTTTAATGGGAAAACCTTATAAAGGAAGGTTGGTATAAAGTTACTTCTGAATTGTAGTAACAGTAGTACAGTGGTAAATTTGTGCAAGGAAAATGAATTACAGTATAAAGTTCGAAAAGTTTCAACGAAATATTGCAAGTTCCAGTAAGAAAATTCATCGACATATTATGAGATAAAATAATTATATGATATCAACAAATGATTAGTAAGGAGAGTACCTGTAAAACGAATTAAAGACGAGAACAAGGTGATACTGTAGTACACCATTGTTGAAACAGACGTAAAACCTCAACAAAAGTCCCATCAAAGGAACTTCAACTTAATGTCTCAGTTTCGTAGGTTTATACAATTATCTACGTCTATTTTTACGTTTTTAAAGGGGGTTTCATATACGATTATCTTAGACATTTATCGTCACTAGGTCCCACGATGGGGTTGCCCTCACAAATATCAGTACTTTTAGTAAGAGAAATTATCAAAACTTGTATGGGCGATACTCTAGGTCCGGAGAAGGCTTAGTCTCTGCAGTCAATTGACAAAGACCTCTTTACCATTTACGTCTGCACTGAATCTTAGGTAGTATTTACTTTAGGTAGTCAGGTGTCTACAATCGCTCACGGACCGGAGACATTATAGAGAGATGACAGAACGGGAGTGGTGTGTCTCTGTCTTTTTCATTTCAGCGAGTCAGTACAGGCTGAGAAACGCTGGGGCACCTGACATCGGGTGGTCCGAGGAGGCAGGTACCCTAAGAGGTCCGTTCTTATGACCTCACCCAACGGTAAAGGAAGAGGTCCCCTAGAAGGGCTGGGTCCCTAGCTTGGGTCCAGAGGGCGTAACCTCCGTCTACGAAATTGGAGACCCGGTGGTACCCAGTCTTCCATTTCGCAGACGGATGTTCTAACTAGGGACCCAGCCCTTCTAGAGGACCTCTTTCCTTACCGTTAGGTGAAGACATAAGAACGGAGGTGGGAGGAGGGGGTGAGGGCGGTTTTTTCCCCGAGTTTCTTTATCTCTGTCCTCACTTGGGGATTTAGGTTTTGACTTAGGTTCTTCTGAAACCGTCCCTCAGTACCCGTTCTTTTTGGAGACCTTCAATAGAAGGAGGGTCGGATTAAGATCTAGACTCTTTTGTGATTGTATGTCCGTGGTGTGTAAGCCTTAGTTTTAAGATCGACCCCCGGACAGCAGTAAAGGGTTCCGACGACACTGTTTCACAGTGTCTGTCCCTCCAAATTTTGTTATCTTTAAATGAGTAAGTGTCAAGTCCTCCGTTCTTCGGACTTCAGTTTCTTAGTCGTCCTTCTTAGACTTTTGAGATCCCGTTTCAGGAACGAACGTAGGCGACCGAAGCTCACCAACAGTCGTCAGGAACCGAACGTCGAAGTAGAAAGGGCGTGGACAGAGGTGGAAACGTACCAGAAGAGGGAGACACGGACGGAGAGATGTAGAAACACAAAAGTATACTAGAAGAATATTCCTATTATCAGTACTCTAAACCCCGAATGGGGTTAGGTCATATTACGGTAGAATTGAACTAATATAGACGTTTGTAGGATAAAGGTTTATTCTAGTGGAAGTGTTCACGACCTCTAATCCTGAACCTGTATAGAAACCCCCCGTATGTTCATTGGGTGTTACCCCCTTCTTTGTTCCTTTACCTATGTTAGTTCTGAAAGAACCCTTTAACCCTCAAGATTAATAACATGGAAGTATCGTGGTCGGAAGTAGGTTAGGGTTCGAGTAGGGAGTTCCTCTTAGTCTACTACACAGACCCCCGCCCCTACTTCATCAGTGTAAAAGATCCTATGAAAGGAACTACAAAGGACGTGAAATACACATAGAGGGTATTACTTTCGTATCGGGACTTGACAGTACTAGTGAACACGCAAATATCTGAAACTCAAGGGACTCCTGTCTCCCATCCCATACGAAGTAAAACGGTTCGGGACCATCGACCGTGTATCATCCATGGGTCGTTTGATTCCAACCCACCTATCTTCCCACCAGTTCGTAAGACTTTGTAGTCAAACCTGAATAAAAAGAAATTAGCGGAAACACAGGATGGTCGTGATCTGGTTGACGTTTGGCCTCTTAATTCAAGTAATTATAAGTAATAAGGTCGTGGGGGTAGTGGTAGGGAAACAAAAGACGTTATCGAAGAATCGGACGTCAGTTTACTCGAGTCCCTTTTACTACACTGAACCGAAACGTCTATCTAAGGAGGCCGACGGTCTTACCTAAATCGTCTGAGTCTTGACCCAGGCAGTGAGGAAGGTCCTGACGGAGCCATGTGTGTTTCATGACGCTACAGGGACTCGATCCTCCCCGGTAAGGTTCCGAGACTACCTAAACTAACAAAGTACGTGACTGAATTCTAGAGTAAAGGACGGTGTAAGTGTTCACGAAAGACCCGACGACGTCCTTTTGGGGAGTACAACCAAAACACAACGGGGATGGAGGTAGGTAGAGGTGACCCCGGTTCTAACGTCTCGAGACTCAAAGAGTAGACTCTTTTTTTTTTTTCTTTTTCTTTCTTTTTTTTCGGAGTCTTTCTAGTCTACTAAATTCTCAACGGTTTCCACCAACGACATAGAGGGTCGGTTGGAAGGAGGCACACTCATACACATACACCTACACATTACGAGAAAAAGAAAACCAACTCAGGGGGACCTTTATGTAAGATTCTCTAGACTTTAGCTCTGTATTTGCTGAGATAATCCGTTTGTTGTTCGACTGTAGGTACCCCGTGAGGACTGGTCAAACGTTTCCCTTTCCTTTATAAGAAACGACTTTACGGGTCATATTTCATCTGTTTCAGAGGAGTGACAAATAGTCTGTCTAACTTATAGATAAATGAGTAAAGAGGTAGTGCATCTGTTTGAGCCAATGTAAAAGGGTAGTAGTTAAACCGTTTTCGTCGTGAACGCGGGTAAAAGTCTCAATGAGGACAAATAAGAGTGGGGTAGCTACACAGAGAAGGGTCCACCTCCCACTCAAGCGGCTTCCCTCCCAGGTGAAACCGAAACAAATGACGACTTAGTTATTCTGACTCGACGACCTGAGCCAAACATTACTTGGGAGATGGACATTAAGTTCTTCTTTAATAATCACAGAGGTCACGATTTCTCCCGTCGGTGTCTTTCCTTTGGGGACTAACAGACTGGGTTCAATTCTTCCCTTCCTACTCACGTCTCATCAGTAAAAGTTTCCCGACAGGGATCTGGTCGTCCGAACCTTAGTGGATCTCTAAATCATCTTTGTGTATAAAAAGTAGGTAGTGTTTGGGTTCCTTAATCTTTGGACGACTACCCCAGGTTGTTGGACTCACGATTCTTTGGAGGATTCATTAAGACTAAGTGTGAATTGCAAACTCTTGATACCTCTCTATTTCTTATATATATGTTCCTCCGTCCAGGCGTACGTCCCTCACTTCCTCCGTCGAGAATTTAAATGAGGTCATCAAAACTCTATTCTCTTACGTTTTACGTAGCGTCTCTGTTTACTTCAAGATCTTATGAGTTCACCCTCTGTTTTTCTCATCGAAACTCGTTTTATAGGGTAGACCGTCGGTCTCTTCTTGTTGATTCACAGTATTTGTGCCGCTGAGACAGTTTCCAGGTATTTTATACGACAGTAAGTCCGCAATACCCAGTCAAACACGCCCCCCTACTAATTTTTATAAAAGTAAGTAATCATGTTTTATAATTTTGGATAGTGAATGTACGATTCAGCGAAGTCAACACAAGTTGAGGAACGTTGGGATACCTGATGTCAGGTGGTCCGAGAAGACAGGTACTCTAAGGGGTCCGTTCCTATGACCTCACCTAACGGTACGGGAGGAGGCTCCCTAGAAAGGGTAGGTCCCTAGCTTGAGTGCGGAGAACGTAGAGGACGTAACCGTCTACCTAAGAAAAGGTGACGTGGCAGAACCTTCGACGAATAGTGGATGTTGGGGTTCACTTATCGTAGGGGAAAAGAGAGGGAATATAGTATGTCGGAGAGAGGTCTTTAAGAGTTTACGGACGTCACCAAGTACCCTTTCTTCACTTTCTTAAAGTTTCAGGTCATTAAACCACTCTAACCTTAATACATGAGTATCTCTGTTGGTCAACAAGTATGCACATATAAAAAAGAGAAGGTCTCCAGTATCTCTATGTCCTCATCCTCGTCCCTCTCTTTTATCGTCCAAACTAAGACTCGACCTCCACCTGACCCACCCACCCTGGTCACCTATCTTGTTCTCCGACTACCCTTCCTCCGCCCACTGCCCAACTTTACTGACCAATATCTGGGTCCAACTTTCCGTAAATAAAGAAATTAATGAAAAAAGTTTTTCCAAAAAAAAAAAAAAAAAACCGACACGATGTTCCGTACGTCCTAGAATTAGGAAGTTGGTCTCAAACTTAAACTCGGGAGATCTTCCGTTACCGTGTGGTGAGGTCATGAGGACGGACCTTTTAGGGTACCTACCTACTCAGACTACCCGACATCAGGTATCCCACCGTTTCTCAACCTGTGCTGACTCACTGAAGTGAAAGTGAAAAGTGGAAGTACGTAACCTCTTTCTTCACCGTTGGGTGAGGTCACAAGAACGGACCTCTTAGGGTCCCTACCCCCTCGGACCACTCGACGACAGATACTCCAGCGTGTCTCAGCCTGTACTGACTTCGCTGAATCGTCGTCGTCTCACCTTTGTCCCTCAGATTAGTGACCTGGTGGTGACTCTTGGTAAATTTGGTTTCCTCTCTCTACAGGACTCTGTGACCTCTTCTAGAAACATAGTCGTAAGAGGGTACACACCTAACACACACAATAGACTCCGATCCATCTCTACTATCTCTCCCACCTCCAGTGTCGGTCGGTGTGACTCACGTAAGAGGTTCTACAGGAAGGTATGTACTGGTTCTTGGTAAATGTCCCCCAGAGAAACCACTGTTGGGGACGTAGGACATGACCTATACACTGTCTTTGTGCTCATGACGATCCTAGGATGGTTGTCGTACCGAACAGATCGAGAGAATGGTTCTATCTGGATTGAACCTCTCTTGCTGGAGAAGGTGGGTCTACTTTTAGTCTTACGGAAGACTGTGAGGTACAGGTCCTTCCTACGACTCTTTGTGGGGAACGGACCAGACCTGCCGACTCGACGTGTAAAAGACCCGTCATTTCGTCTCACTACTACTTAGAAGGGACCTATGTCTCTCGGCCCAAACTCAGGACCAGGTGGAGAAGAATCGATGTACTGGAACCCGAGGCACCGAGAGTCGGGGAGAAGGAGTAGTCGTTTTACCCCCAAAACTACTGATAATTTGTCTCGTTTCATTTCATGTCTCGGTTGAGTAACCCTTTCTGGGACTAAGACCCTTTCTAACTCCCGTCCTCCTCTTCCCCCACTCTCCTACTCTACCAACCTACCTTAGTGGCTGAGTTACCTGTATTCAAACTCGTTTAAGGTTCTCGCTCACTTCCTGTCCCTTCGGACCACACGACGTCAGGTACCCCAAGGTTTCTCAACCTGTGTTGTTTGTTGTTTCGTAAAGTATTTACGATGGTAATAATAGGGATTACTCCTGTTCTGTTAGTTTGAGTTTTAGAGAGTCGATGTTAACAGATGTAAGATACATTGGGAGTAGGGAGGGAGGTCGGGTGGAGGATGGAGGAGTGAACGAGGGATGGGGAGAGGGGAAGAATCACTTACGTGCTCTGATTTTAACGTGGAGGTGTGTCATTCGTGAATCGTCGTGATTCAATGACGAAAGCGAGGTAAACCTGAAGCACCAGGTGTAAACCCGAAGGACGAAGTACTCTTTGAGTCGATAGGGTATTCTTTAGAAGGGGTCCTTAACCGGACCCGGACTTAAGGGATATGGAAGATATAAGATTCCGTTTCGAAGGTCTAGAAGGGTCCTGAGGGCTCCGTGATGGTAACCCGGGGTCCCGAAGGTAGAGTAGGTACTTACTTCTACTAAAGGAACCTTTACTTATCCCCGAAACATCCTTTCGACCCTACGAGTCACCCTTCGACCCCCTTCGTTGAGGTCTGTCTCCCTTGTCCCATATTCCGCGGTTGTGTTTCTCTACAGGAATTATCGATCTTTTCTCCTGAAGGTCCCCTACTTTGGTTTTACGTCCTTACCCCTGGACTGGTTCGACGTCTCTCCTGTCTGCCACCCGTCGGTCCTCTGTCATTTACCAGTTACATGTGTCCTACCTTAAAAGAACATTAATTGTGGGAGGGACGGGAACCCACAGTAGTCGTTTAGTTCTTCGATATAACCTAAATTCAAATATAAAAGAAGTAACAAAAAGAGACTGTAGAAAGATGGTAAGGTTAGATGAATCTTCAATGTCGGGTGAACGGGATTCGACCTAACGAAAGGTTCCTCTGACATGACCCCATTCGGGTGGTACGGGGAGGTCCCAATCCCCGTCGACGAAGAATTCCGAGGTAAGACTAGGAGACCGAGGACGTAAAAGTACTTCCATACACATCAGACGGTTGAAGTAACAGTAAATAAGGACCTGTTAAACAATTGAAGTTCTTAGGAACTTACGGTTGGACCTACAGAAATATTAACGACAGAGACAGTCTCGGACACACTTTTTACAGTGGCCCTCTTACTTTAGTCTTTCGCTTCAACGTCGAACGAGGAGTCGTTCCACTGTTGCTGGCTTTCGTAATGAACGAAAGTCCTGTCAAAACTCTTGTAAAGGTCGAGGACTTTCTTTTCTGTAAACACTTTAACCGTTTCGTTCCGACGACTGTTACTGTCGTTTAAGTATTACGCGTACGATTAGATGAACACTCCTCGTCTGGGTGTCGGGTCTCCTTCCGAGATCTTGGGCAATCTTTTCCGAAAATAGTTTCCGTTCCTTCAAATTTTTGAAAATGTCTGGTCTTTTTGATCACGACGGGTGGGGAGGGGGGTAGAGAACTTGTAAGTCCATTTCCCTTTTCTAGAGAAAGACGTATTGATTCAGATGATGGATCAAGATATAAACCCCTACTGAGGGAAAAATGGGGACCCGACCCTTCTAGGGGACCTCCTCCTTTACTGATGGGTGAGGTCATAAGAACGGACCCTTTAGAGTACCTGTCTCCTCGGACCACCTGATGTGTCAGGTACCCCAACGTTTCACAACCTGTCGTGACTTCACTGGATCGTACATCCGTTCGTGTGGAAAAGAAACTCGTACCCCCAATTAAAAGAATAAACATCCTCTTAACTTACTTTCATAAGAGTTATTTTTCAGTTCAAAAGACATCTCTGACAGATGTGAATGTCAATGTAAGAGAGTGTTCCTAGTAAAATCACGTTTACGAGTTTCGACGAGTTTATTGAAGTCTCCATCTTGAGAGTGGTAGACGTTGACTGAGTATACTTTTCTGGGACTACGACCCTTTTTAGCTTCCGTCCTCCTCTTCCCCTGTTGTCTTCTACTCTACTAACCTACCGTAGTGACTGAGTTACCTGAACTCAAACTCATTAGAGGACCTCAACCACTACGTATCCCTCCGGACCGCACCATGTCAGGTACCCCATCGTTTCTTAGCCCTGTGTTGACTCGCTGACTTGACTTGACTTGACTTGACTTGACTTGGGGGCAGACAAAAACGTCTGTTTCAAAATACCTTTGTCGGTGTGGGTAAACGGATACCAGACACCGAAGAAAGGACGATATTTTCGATAAACCCATTAACGGTGTCTGTGGCTCCTCGGGTGTTTCGACTCATAGAAATAGATCAGGAAAGGTCTTTTTGAAACGGTTAGGTCCACGATTTTGTCGGAGAATTGGAAAAACAAAACAAAACCCGGTAGGACATGATGTACGCCCTGGAATCAAAGTCCTAGTCCCTACCTTGGGACACGAAGGACTTCACCTTCGTGTCTTATAATTGGTGACTTGGCGGTCCTTCAGGGTGAAGAATTGAGGACTAGTGAGATTTATAATGTGTTAAGAAGGAAGTGATTTTTCGTCAAAGAAACCAGTCTTTTAGTCTAGATCACTCACGTTCTTTACGATATCGTTAGGGTGAAGACCCGAATGTAGGGAGTAGAGTTTCTCTATAGAAGTCAGAGAACTACTGACGTCGCAATAAGTGTTATTAGTTCTCTACCTCTGTTAGGTTTACAGGTAACCGCCTATTTAGTTCTTTTACACTAGCGATGTACGTGACCTGACAATCGGGATCTTTTCTTTCCTTGAGACGGTAAACGTTGTTGCACCTGCTCGTGTAATGAGGTTCACTTTATTTGGTCCGTACCTTTGTGTTTTGACACACCGGAGTAACCATAGATCTTAGATTCTATCAGGTTGAGTCTTCACCTACCATCTAACCATCACCAGTCCCCGACACCCTTCTCCTTTTACTTCTTCACTGTCAGTTCCTACGTTTCAGGGACAATACGTTCTGGTCATCCAAGACTTCTAGATGATGTCTCGTCTCACGGCTCACGACCGTTATAACAAATACATTTTAAACGGTTCTCCCAACTAGAATACGCTTCAAAACAATATTGTCATTGCTATTAGTACTTCAGCCGTCGTCCTTTGACACCCTCCGTCACCCATACAGATACTACTACTACCAATACCAAAATTCCCATATATCAATGGAAGTTTAAGCAACTCTAGAAACGTAATACATACACGCATAAGAAATACGAACGGGTCACCGAGTCGTCCATTTCTTAGACAGACGTTACGTCCCCTGAGTCGTCCGTGGCCAGGTTATAGACCCAGCCCTTCTAGGGGCCCTCTTCCTTTACCTTTGGAAGAGGTCACAAGAACGGACCCTTTAAGGTACCTGTTTCTTCGGACTGTCCGATGGAAGGAACCCCAGTGTTTCTCAACCTGTGTTGACTCGTACCCACGTGTATAAACATGTACAGTCAGTATGGACTTATTTTACCAAAATTTCTCTCTCTCTCTCTCTTCTTTGGGACGTCACATAATAGGTAATAGACTATGCACTAAGAGGAAATACCGGGGAATCCTTCTAGTAAGAACAGGATTTTTTTCAAGAAGGAATATAAGGAGTCTCTAGACTCCCTGACCCCTAAAACGGGAAACCTGAGTCGAAACTGGGGATCCCAGGGTCTCAAGTCAAGGAAAAGGTGTTCCGTCAAGAGACTTCTTAATCGACTCTTTACAAGGACCCTCTTCGTCGAGGTTAAGGAGGTTCTAAGAGAGTACCCAATGTCAAATCGTGAAGAGGAGGGACGATTGGGTGGAGGCCCGTAGGTGACAAGGAACACGGTAGACAAGACCCTTAGGATCGGGACTCGTACTCCTGGGTCTATAGGACCCTGTCGATCTGTAAGATTCTAACTCAGACCCGTCCCCGGTGAAGGATGGTGACTGTACAAGGCACACACGAAGACTGCAATTCGGTGTAGGAGGGTCGTACAATCTCACATCAACCCAAGGTCCAGTTACGTACCTGGAAACGTACATTTTACGGTTTACAGTAGTAAATAGAGTTATATAGGTCGCTCTAAACCTAGATCCGTAACGCGGGAGAGATGGGTTAGTCAGGATCTGAGTACGAATGTAAGGTCGAATTATTGTAGAGTTATTAATGGGGAAGGTGTTTACAATAAGTAGGACTTGATAATGTGTCAAGAGATTCGTTTGACACAAAGGAGAATGACGGTACAGGAACATGGACGACGGGGGACAGTTGGACGACACGCGGTAGTGTTAACGGGGAGGGAAAGATGGACTAATTAAAGAGAATTAGTAGGAAGTCTGTAGTGTAGGAGGAGATCTTTCGGAAAGGGTCAGGGTCGTAAACCTCAAGTGGAGATCTGTTACAAGTAACATAGCTCTCGAATACATGTTATGTAAACATGTATTACGTGTTATGTCACCATGTTATGTTAACAAGTAACATAGCTCTCGAATACTTACCGTCCTTAGCACCGAATAGGTAGTCACGTAGTGATGACAGGTCGTGTCCCAAACGTATAGCGTCCGTACTTCGTGTAAAACATTTACTTGTTTGTTTACTTACTTCCTCAGTAAGTTTGACTCTCTCGGAGCTTCCGGTAAGACTCCTTAGGTCTTTACCCCTCACCCTTGTTAAAAATTGACCCAGCACCGGGTAGTGTACGGTACCAGTCAACTTAAAATCTCTCTCTCCACTTCAGTGACACTTTCACTTTCATAATCAGCGAGTCAATACAAGATGAGAAACGTGTGGGCACCTGACATCAGGTGGTCGAAGGAGAAGGAGACAGATACTTTAAGAGGTCCGTCCTTATGACCTCACCCAACAGTAAGGGAAGAGGTAACCTAGAAGGACTGGGTCCTAATTTAGGCCCAGAGGACGTAACGTTCGTCTCAGAAAGGGTAGATCAGCTCCGACTTATATAACTTCCCCGTTTTTACTCTCCATCAATTGAGTCCTCATTCTACTGTCTTAGGCTTCCCGTGGTCACCTCTACCTCTCCCCCTTCATCTTAGTCTTACTGGTGGGCTCCGTCTTGACCATCCTGAACCACTACCTAACTTACCTCTATTACCGCTGTTTAATGAGGACTTACTGAGCTCATACAAATCTCAACTCAAGACACGACGGGTTCACGGACTTTCGAGAAACGACGGAGATAGGTAAGGCGTTTGTCCATTGAATGAGGGTTTAGACCGACTATTAAGTCTTTTTGGAGTCCACGAAAATTTAATTATGTCTACGACTACGGGGTGCATTCTGGGTGACTTAGTCTCGACAAATATTTCGAGACTCCGCTAAATCCACTATACGGTCCAAACGTTTGAGGACCGAATTCACAGATCAAACAGTTTTTACAGGAAGGGACGGAAGAAGATTCGAATCCGACAAAAGAAGAGATTCAGTCCTACCTACACTGGAGGAAAATATAATTAGGAGAGAGTTAAAAAAAAAAAAAATAGAACCGACTAAATGTTCTACATAACTACAGAGAAAGTCCTACAAATAAAAGAGACGTGTGTAGAGGAGTGAAGACCGTAAATGATTTTTATTACACACAATTCGGCGAAGTCGACACAAGTTGAGAAACGTTGGGATACTCGATATCAGGTGATCCGAGAAGACAGGTACCCTTAGAGGTCTGTCCTTATGACCTCGCCCATCGGTACGGGAGGAGATCCCCTAGAAGGACTGGGTCCCTAGCTTGGGCGTAGAGAATACAGAGGACGTAACCGTCCACCCAAGAAATGGTGATCACGGTGGACCCTTCGGGTCATCTCATTATCACTTAGACAAAAGGAATTGGACAGATTTGAGTCATAAGAGTGGACACTTTACATCTATTGTGGTGGAGGAGAAACGGCGATAACATTCTACATAGTTTATGCGTTCATGTGTCATGCACGTACTTTGTCTGACCGACGACTTATTTGTAAACCAGAAGGGTAAAAGTCGATTGACGTTCCTGAAAATTCTCTTCTTCGCACAGAATCCATTTGCAGAAAATATAGGGTTTCCTCAGATCTGGTTACTGAACACACATGAGTCCCCTATAATTCGATTACTTCTTAGTTAGTTGGTTAACTATTTATTTAGTTACCTACTTCTTATTTACTTTTATAACCAGAGATTTTTGGTAACCAACAGATATTTACTGGTAGAGACCAACAGAGATCCGAGTACCTGAGGTTTCAGTCGATGTATAATATTAAAAGTTCCCGGAATTTTCATATTTCTAGAGTTAAGATTAGGTACCCCTCTAAGGGGAGTTTAGTGGTAGTAGTGGTTCGTCAAGAGACCTGTGGTTGACCTACAGGATGTTAAGTTGTGTTAAGACTGTGATAGATGGACCTTTACCGTAGTTTTGGGGGTCCAATACCCAAGTCAGGGTGTTCTGCCGGGATGAGTTAGGTGGGTGAATTCTATGGTCAACTTTCGGGTCCAACAGAGGACACGAAGACTGGTTGACCAATATGTACTCTCTAAAGGTACTGGGGGAAAGGGACCCAAGGTAATTCAACGGTCTCGTCGAGTGTTTTCAGTCCTTTCTAAAATGAGAGATCTAGTGACAAAAAAATCTTTTCCTATATTGAGTCCTAGTCGGTGTACCTTTTTTCCGTATTCCGTTCTACACCCCTTTCGTACCTCAGGAAGGTACGGAAGAGACCTACGTAGTCAGGGGGCCGTGGAGGGACTAAAGTGGTCAGGTTTTCGAGAGAGTTGAGGTAGGAAACCCGAAAAGCCTCCGAAGTAATGTAGTCGTACAAACTGTAGTAACCGGAAACCAATGACTAAGTTAGAGGTTAGAGAGAGGGGAGGGATCTCAGCCCCCACCACGACTTTCGAGACTGGGAAGTTAGTGTTCAAACCACAGGATCGTAGGTCGGGGGTAGGAATCCACACCAGGTTTTCCGTGAAGTATGGACATTGTTCTCTGTAGAAACACCAAAAGTAGTCATTCCTTTAAGGTTCTCAAAATCCTCGATATACGGTCTTTGTTCCTGGGATTTAAAGAATAATATTTAGTATTATAGTGTCTTAGGAAATTTTTAAGTCTACGGATTCAAGACAGGGTCTAAACACTTAGTTTAGTAGACCATTCACCTTCGGGTTCTTAGACTTAACATTTTATAGGGAAGAAACTAAGACTACGTGTTGGGTAGACCCCTTTGGTGACGAGATCTCTTGGTTATTCTCCGGTATAACGAAACAAATTACATTCGTCTATACAAAAGAACAAGATGTCATCAAAAACTTTCGAAGTAAAGCTAACTAACAAGTTTTGTACAGGTAATTCCAGGTTGTAGACAAATTATCTATATAGGGTAATGTGAGAACATGAATCCCGGTGTCAGTTCTGGACTGTATTAGCCTCTGTAACAAATTTGTTTGACTAATGTATTCCCTTGGGTCCCCGACACGACTCGTCCCCAGTAACTTGTACTGTATACGGAAATTAGTTTTGGTCCGTGGCCCCCTTTTATTCTATAGGGTTCGACCTCAATGCGTCGTGCCCCTAAGATGTCCTCCATAAGGATCACGGTCGGACCATACGCCTGAGACACTTGTTGTAACGACGGTGGTGGTGGAAGGTGACGGAGTTGTAAGTTGTAAAGGCTTTGGTCCGACCTGTTTCTAACTGACTGTCTGCCGTCTTTTCCCCTCTCTAGACCGTCTATTTCTCTGAGAGTGTGGAAAAACGGCCCCACAAGACTTCGTACCATAACACCTTTTCTTTAGAGACCCCACCGACTTACCGGTCAAAACCGAGAAGCACTTCACTATCAGTACATCCATAAACGAAGGTGAAAAGGTGTGGAGTGAGAGTGTCGGAACCTTAAACATGGAAGGTCATTCTGTAATCGTGAATCAGAGTCTAAGAAAAGATCCCGTAGGTCCGATTCCTGTAATTAACGATCCGTGAAAAGACACGAGAAATATATGTGATATGAAAGAAATTAGGGATTGGTAGGTAGATTGTACTCATAGTTATACGGAAAAATATCTTTTCTTTTAACTCCTATTGTGTAAATTGAATAGGTTCCGTTAAGTGGGTTATACACCGTCCCCTGTTTTAATTTTGTATGTGAGAACGTGAAGTGACAAATGCAAGGATTTTTGATATACACTAAGGTATGAGGTCGACCACTACCCCGAAAGACCTTAGTCAATTTATACCACTTGGAACAACCATTCGAAGAGGGTCGTACGAATGTATTTGATTTCGTGTTGCTGAACCTAGTCGGAGTAATCCAACCTGATATTTCCTCTATAAAAGACAAGGTATGTGACACTTGTAAAATTGGTCCTGACGGGAATGGTCCATCCGACGGAGTTACCGAGCCGTCCACTTCTTAGGTGAACGTTGCGTCCTTTCCGTCCTCTGTCCCCAAACTAAGGACCCAACCCTTTTAGAGGACCTCCTGGTTTCCCGTCGGACGAGGTCGTAAGAACGAAGTTTTTAGGGTACCTGTCTCCTCGGACCACCCGATGTCAGCGTCTCAGTCTGTACTCACTTATGTGTCTCGTGTGTGTGGGAACGGTCCACCTAAGTCAATGTCTTCCGTGTACAAGTGAATGGATATGGATTCGATTCTCAAAGACTACCTTTGTTTTGGACAATATAAATAGAAACAGAGGTACCACAGGTAGTGGCACACACACATAATCAGCGAGTCAGTACAAGTTGAGAAACGTTGGGTTACCCGACACCGGACGGTCGGAGGAGACAGGTACCTTAAGAGGTCCGTTCTTATAACCTCACCCAACCCCCCCCGGTAAGGGAAGAGGTCCCCCCAGAAGGGCTGGATCCCTAGCTTGGGTGTACGGAATGCAGAAGACGCAACCGGTGATGAATCAACGAGTCAGTACAAACTGAGAAACACTAGGGTATCTGACATCGAGCGGTCCGAGGAGACAGGTATCCTAAGAGGTCCGTTCTTATGACCTCACTTGTCGGTAAGGGAAGAGGTCCCCTAGAAGGACTGGGTCCCTAGTTTGGGTCCAGAGGACGTAACATCCGTCTAAGAAATAACAGACTCGGTGGTCCCTTCCACCTAAGAAAGGGTGATCGTGGTAGACCCTTTATGTACGAATTCATTATTTGACTTGTTACTTAATTATATTATAAAATCTTTTTCATGAAAGTGAAACAAATATGGATGTTGTATTATTAATAAACTTTTACTCAATTGGTGTCTTACTTAAATTTTTGTTTGACGTCGACGACGACGACGACGATTCAACGAAGTCAGCACAGACTGAGACACGCTGGGGTATCTGCCGTCGTGTGGTCCGAGGGGGCAGGGACCCTAAGAGGTCCGTTCTTGTGACCTCACCCAACGGTAAAGGAAGAGGTTACGTACTTTCACTTTTCACTTTCACTTCAGTGAGTCAGCACAGGTTGGGAGTCACTGGGGTACCTGACGTCGGAAGGTCCGAGGAGGTAGGTACCCTAAAAGGTCCGTTCTCATGACCTCACCCCACGGTAACGGAAGAAGTTTTTTCTTTGATGTATCTCAAATTGAATAGGTGTGGAATTTTTCAACTGGACTTGGATGTCAGGAAGGAATTGATCGTTCTCGATGCAAGGGGTCGGTCAACACCGTCCCGACGTGTGCGGTAGGACCAAACGACCCGGAGAAGGATATAGGAGAAGGTCTTAACAACTTCAGTAAATAGTTCTAGAAATGGTTTTGAGAGGGTCCGAGTCTCAGTCAAAGTTTACGGACACTACAAAACGTCTTATTTACTGAAACTTTGTCTCGTTTTGGAGCTTACAAACAGGTGTTGAGTTTGTAAGTAATCACAATTTCGTAAAGGACATCCAACTGTAAGTTTCACTACAAACCGATGCCGGTCAGATCCAAAGTGAGTGTGGTGTACGACGGAAAGGGAAGGAGAAACCAGGAGTTCCATCAGGAAGGTCTTACTTGAGAGGGAGCTGACCGGAAGACCAGGGTACGACAGAGGATGACGAACGACCGCTCATAGATGGAAGACATTCCGAAAAAGAGAAATGATAAAGGGAGGTGCAAGATGAGAGTAGTCTACGATACCAAGAATAGATCTTACTCGGTAAGGGAAAACCTGTGGGGGACGGGTGGTATTTAAGAAGATTTTCTACTCGTTGAGCCGGAACTAAAGGAGAACATTGCACAACAAAAACGGTCTGACCTATAGTGTAAAGATTGAGTGACCGTTCTCTTTCTTGGGAGCACATCCCCACTCATCTCCTATACCAAAGGTGTCCCGTCTCGGGACTCGTCTCTTTCCTCGGGTTGTGTCTCCGACACTGAGTGTGTCTGTGAAACATCGACTCCTCAACACGGAAAAAACCAAACTTTATAAAGGTAGTATAAGTTATTTTACCTGCCGTCTTTAAAATAATTTCATAGAGAAATGTGTGCTTCCGAACCACAGACTAACGTGTCCTACGAAGTCATAAAACCAAAAACAAAACAAAACAACCAAAACCAAAATGAGAAGTAAGTCAATGTATATGATTAAGTCGTTCATGTGGACAATTAACAATGATGTGTGAACCTTACGAAGACCCAAAATGTTCTAAACGTGACCTCCTTTTAATTCCTTTTAGTACGTCACTAAGAACTGGGGGAGGAAGGGCAGGTCGGTGTGTCATCTTCTTGACCCTAGGGTCGGAGTTTCGAGGAAGAGAAGAGAATTCACTGAGCCCAAAGGGGTGTAAGTCACCATCCTAAGAGAAGAGTAAATAGATACTATACTACTGTCCGACTAATTAAAAAATTCTTTTGTAGTCTGTCATATTACGTTACTTTCCAGACCCTTTTCTCCCTTTCAGGATCATGTTCACAAGGACAGGTCTCGAGGTCGATGGTTAGTTCTGACAACCTTCTCGACAAACTTCCTCCTTTACGGCACTCACACTACGACGTTTTTAGACGTCGAAGAGACTTTGATTGAAAGTGGTGGACACTTTACCTTTGTTATGATTATTGTTATTGTGTGAAAGGAAGATCACGAAGTGTTCAGTCAACATTCCTTTATTCTATTGGACGCAGTTCACGAACTATTTGGCGTTTTCAAGATTCGTCTACATTCAATAATGTAGTGTGGGTCTCAAGTCTTTCTGTTAATCCGGGGGTGTAATGTGGTGCCTAAGTTGACACTAATTACGTAAGTGAAACCCTTGAGATCCTTAATTATTGGTAAACGGTATGTAAGTAATACTAGTGTAATTAGTAATATTAACTAACCAATTAATCGATTAATACCAATATTACATCTACAGTATACGTAAAGGTATCCTTAAGAAACCATTAAGTTGTAATTAATTACGGACTGGAATAGAACTACGATTTGTCTAGTACCCTTACTGGAAGATCGTAGACTAAACCAGGTTTCCCCTTAAGTGCCTTCTTATGTTACTTCGTCCGTAGTCCTAAAAGACTTGTAACCCAAAATCAACTTCTTATTTTCCTTAAAAACTTTTTCATTTTTCGAATCTGAGAAACGGAATTGTCCATGAAAGTTTAAAAAGAGTAAAAGAGAAACATGTTTGAGGTTCGTCCTTTGTCTCCAAATAGTGATGACAGGATCAAGGAGTTTCGTTCTAAAAAGAGTTTTACCCTTCCTCTCATAGACTCTCTCTTTTCTCTTTGTCAATGATTTTCGATTGATGGACAGGTGACGAAACGACCCTTGGTGCCTTTGTGTTCCCAGGGATCAGAGACAGGGGTTCTTAGAGTGGTAAAAGATCCTCAGAGCTCACACATGTTCTTTGTATCTTTCTATAGTCCCCTACAAATCCCCCTTTAAAAAATAAAAATAATAGACAAATAGTGAACACTATCAAATGTTTAAACCCTTATTACTATTCCACAAATTCCCTTTAGTCTTTATTACAAATTTACTTCGTCCCCTTCAGTCAATAAATGATACCACTTAACCGTTTTTAATGATATAAAACTTTTGGGAGTTTTAAACCTTCAATCGATTTAGATTTAATTAACTTTCGACCGTTCATGTCGTTTGTTTCATTAATGTGTATGAAAGACAATTGGGTAACTGACGACAAAATATGAAGACCCACACATAACAGGATTTTCACTTTATAGAAAATTTTTTTTATCTGTCATCTTTGTAACTATAAGTCCCAAAGGACCTACTAATTTAGTGGAATCAGTGGTGACTTTAAATTCTGTACATTGTAAACCTTATGTAATGTTTTAGGTACTTTATACTACAGTATGTTCTAATTGTAGACTCTAAGGTTACGATGATAGTGTTTTCGTTCAAAAAAAAATTTAATAAACTTACATAGGTAATCGTGTTTTATAAGTAAAGAAGGGTTCTGTCCTTCAAGTTTATATTAATACAAATTACGTAATTGTCTTCTTAAACCACTAAAAATAACACTAGTTCCCTAAACTCGGTTTTGACACCCAGAAAAAAAAAAAAAGGATTTCCTTTCCACTTTATTTCGAGATCATTATGTAAACCTTATCAGGGTCAATTTAATTCTTGAACATTCATCTCAGTAAATCCCACTATTTTCCCGTATGTATTTTAATTAGTCGACTATCTTCGACTGATACGCATTCAATGAGGGAACTCTTCCCTAACCGTGACCGAGTCCAAGGACCTTTTCATCCACATTCCGTCCTAGGTTTTATGTTCTCTACGTAACCTTTATTTTCATCCCACTCGATCCCTTCTGTCTCTCTCAGAAGTCTGGTACTACGGCTGGACTATAGACGTTTCCTGCCATCCTTCCTTCTCCCCAATTCGTCAATCCTTCTCAATTCGTCGTTCTGAAGACTCGTCAAAGTCCTTTTAAGAGTTCAGTCCTGATACTATTCTCGGGTGGGGTTATGGAGGAGACAACACTTCGGTCAAAGAACCAGGGATTCGTGCACACTCACCATGACCGACTTCTAGACACCCTTCTTTTCCGTTTGAGTCTGGGTCTTATACACAGGTAGGGACGGGTCTCTACCACCTCTAGACGACTGAGAAGACACTTCCTTCCTCGGTGTACTTTGGTTAAACGATTGTTTACTGGTAAACAAGAAGAGTTCTTTATCGTGGAGTCACAACCAACAACAACGACCCTTTAAACCTGTATACCTCCGTCGGCGTCGATCTGACCGAACCCATTCGTCTTCAAATGTGATGACCCAGGCAGCATTTGAGGGTAGACAGTGGTACCAATGAGACAGGTGTGCGAGTCGAGACCCCACCGGTCATTGCTTTCGACAAATTACAGTGGTCCGACTCAGTAAAAACAGATGAACCAACAAGGTCCCGAAGAACGTGTCAATTACGAAAAGACAAACCCTGACTCCACACTATGTTTTTAGGAATCCGAAAGACGGGTGAGAGGGTGTAGGTAGGTGTTCGGAGAGGAACCGAATCTGACAGATCCGGTAAAGTAAGGTCCAGGGACTGGTATACCGGTTCGGTAAGTGGTGACGGAGCCTCAGATCTATGTGAGAGTGGAGCCCGATGAATCGAAAGGTGTGTTTCGACTACTGACCCACTGACCTAATATCCGACTTGACACAAGAAGGTTTTAGGTGTACGACTACAGGACTGACGACCACAGAGTATTTTGTTGGTATAAACCTCTATTCCAGAAATTTCACTATTAATTCGATTTCACCCGAAAAATACCGGAATTGGGTTAGACTGACCACGGGGAGAACACAAACAAAACAAAAAATTAAAAATGTCACAACACAATTAAAGACGGTATGTTGTTGTGCTGGGTCGGTATCAATATGTATGCGGGGGAGGGAGGACTCGGAGGAAGGGGAAGGGGGTGGGGTAGGAGGTCCAGTGGTGTCTCGTGGCTCTACGATCCCGTGTGACCCCAGACACACGATGTGTCGTTTAAGAGTGGTCAACAGATAGATTGTATGTTGTACCACAGGTATCAACTTCTATAACATGACATTGTGGTTTTAAACGATTCTCTCATCTTGAATTCACAAGAGTGACTTTTGTTTTGTTTTGTCCCTTTGTGCACTCCAATGTCTACATGATTAATAGACCTATCACCCCTAGGAAAGTATTACGTCGGTATATAGTTTGATAGTGCAACCTGCAAAAGACGTATGTTTACTCCAGGTAAGGTTCTCATACAAGGATTCCGGTCGAACAAACATTCAGGTTTTTTCAATCGGATCCAAGGGTTGATTGTGTCAGTCAATGTATCGTGTATCTACGATACAGCACAGGCTGGGAAACACTGGGAAATCTGATATCGGACGACCGGAGGAGACAGGTACCCCAAAAGGTCCGTTTTTATGACCTGACCCAACGGTAAAAGGAGGAGGTTCCCTAGAAGGGCTGAGTCTCTGACTTGGGTGTCAGAGGACACAGAAGACGTAACGTCCACCTAAGAAATGGGTAACTCTATAACCCTTCGGGTCGATATATCATGACATGACACTCCACTCCACTTCAACGAGTCAGCACAGGCTGAGAAACGCTGGGGCACCTGACATTGGATGATCCGAAGAGACAGGTACCCTAAGAGGTCCGTTCTTATGACCTCACCTAACGGTAAAGGAAGAGGTCCCCTAGAAGGGCTGGGTCCCTAGCTTGAGCCCAGAGGGCGTAACCTCCGTCTGCGAAATTGGAGATTCGGTGGTCATGACATTATCCAAATATTATGAAAAGTCTGTTTATTATGTAAAATTTTTTGGTTTGTATTTCTTTTGTAAAAATTTGAGTGTCATGTCTTAGAACTTTTCATGTCATGATATCATGTTGTCGACCGTGTGCCCTCGACCGTAACTCACTTGTCAGTTCTTCTCAATGACTGACCTCTTCCCTCTCCTCCACCCTCTGCCATCTCGACTTCCTAGCAGTTGTTATCCTCTACTTCCCGGTCGACGTCAAAGTGAGTGTGGACTGCCACTACCCTGCGTGCAAGCGTAGAAACTTTCAAACGTTGAACTTCTAAGTACATATCCCCTGAATGACATAATATTAAAATAAACGGTCAATATGGAGTCATTTCGACTTTTTTTTTTATTCAGTGAGTAATTTCCTCAGAATTTGGAACGTCCCAGTCTGTGCTGACTCGCTGACTTGAGTTGACTTGACTTTGAAACGTCCTTACTCGGACGGAATCGTGGGGATGACGTCACTGAGTACCCACAGAGTACCCTTCGGACCGGTTGCACGGTGAGAACCCCGTCTAGGTCTTTGCGACGTCGACCTTCAGTAGTCAGTTGCCGTGGGGGGTGTCGTCCCCTACACTCGTGTCGTAAAAGTATCGGTGGAGCCCCGTTGTTTTCCCATCTCTGTTCCGGGGTGTAATCACTGGGGATGAGGAGCCTCCTGTGTTTACCATGGCAATTGGTTCACCGGAATAGCGATTCAGGACCTTTCGAAATCCTGATTCAGAACTCAGAACACTCTCTCGATTCCGTGTCCCATTTTGTCCTACTGAAGAGGTTTCGTGGGAAGGAAACAAGACGGTAGTCGACCCTAGTCGACAAACCGTCCCTCTTCTCTTTATCTCTCTCTTTACTTACTCTTACTTAGTGACTTGAGTGAGGGTGGAGTCCCTTTGTAAAATAACTTAAACAAAGAGAAACTACGGTTAATTCGGGTACCCCATTTTGTCCAGTCGCTCACTTGTACACCCGACCCCCTCACCTATGTCCTAGACGGATACCAATGACTCGGTATCAATATTAAATAATAATTGAGAGAGAAGACACGGTACCAGACAACCTGGCAAGGTCCCCCGGTCAAGGACCCCGGTCCTGACACCGAATAGATCCGTCTAGTCTGTCTTGTAAAATAAATGAACGAAGAGAGGAATTTAGACCCTACTGAGTTGGACCGGGTTCCGTCTTTTTCAAAAGAACTGGAACCTACTTTGTCACTTGAAACCATCTTGAGTCTCAATCTGATGGTCGATGGGACGAAGTGAATAGTAAACTGTTTAATCTTTCTAGAACCACCTTCTTTAAGTATTGAAACTACGGTAGTGGAACAGGATTCTTGGATTTATTTGTAAAAAAAATTACAAGTAAATAGTACAAGGTCTATATCACAGTACGAGGGACTCAAGTAAGTAAGTGAGTTGTTTGTAAATGACTCCCAACGATCACCAGGTCGGGATACGTATGCTTCACACTCTATATGTTGGAACTTGTCTTTTCTGTTCTAGGGAGGAGCCCACTACCGTTTTATTCCTCATGTCTTATAGTCGTTATAGTTTTATAGTATTAAAGTCTACCACGAGTGGAGATACTCCATTTACTTCTTTTTCTTCACTCTCGGGATGCAATATTTTAAATTAGAGAAGTTTAGTAGTGACATCTGTCCCCGATTATAAGGATACAATAGAGACTCCCTTTCCTACAAGTTTCCCCGACAAATCGGATATCTTCAAGGTTTCTTGTCTGTCCTCACCCCTAAACTGGTTATAAACTCGACTATATGGTTGGAGTGAATCCGGTCTTCTCAAATTTTGGAGTCTAGTCGAAAGTTAATGTCGTTGTCAGGGGAGAGGGACCAGAAAGAAAAAAAAAATTCGTAAATAAAAATCGACGTGACCCAGAAACAACGTCACACACCCGAAAGAGATCAACGTCACTCGTTCCCGATGAAAGATCAACACCATACTCCCGAAGAGTAATCACTGACGAGAACGACACCTCGTACCCAAGATCTCGGGTGTCCGAAGTCATCAACACCGCATGTCCGAATCAAAGGGACTTCGTACACCTTAGAAAGGGTTGGTCCCTAGCTTGACCACAGGAGACGTTACGCTCTACCGAATAATTAGTGACCTGGTGGTCCCTTTGGGGAGGGACCAGAAAGAAAACGTGATATACAAGGTCAATCTACCGTGAAACGTCAAAAACTTGCTCAGGGTCGTGGGAGAAGGAGGTCAGGATCCGTGTCCGACTGGTTCTTGAAAGGGTCCGGACCCACGAGGACGTACAGTGAGACCCACTACCTAAATGTACCGTGAACCGGTGTAGAAACTCGTTGTGACTGAGTGTATCTTTCTTTAAGAGAAAAGTAGAGAAAGAGAGATGAAGAGTAGAATAACTCTTCTGTCAAATCATCATCTGTTTGTAAAAACTGGTGACTGACTTAGGGAGAAGGTTTTTTTTCTCAATGACTCGAATGACTCCGTGTTGACCGTATGTGAATAGTGTCGAGAGAGATTATACAAACGAGGGAAATTGTAGACACACTCAAGACCGACCCAAAGTTAAATAGAAAAAGGAGTAGTACCCAGTATTAAACAATGAAGAAACGTACGGGTCATTAGAGATTAACCTACGTTCTGTAACAGGTAAAATGAAACAATGCTGACCTCTAAAAATATAAGGATTTTTATAATCTAACAAGGACCTATATCACTTCAATAAACCTTCGTCAAATTAAAAGACCCAAGAACAAAGATTTTACCCAATCCATTCTTGGTTCTCCCGAACAGTCCACCATACTCACCCTTTCTTGGGTGGACAGTTACGTCCGCTGTCTGCACCCAAGCTAGGGACCCAACCTTTCTAGGAGACCTTCTCCTGTGTCGTTGGGTGAGGTCATAAGAACGGAACTCTTAGGCTATCTGTCACCTCGGACCATCCGATGGTAGGTGCCCTAGTGCTTCTCAACCTGTGCTGACTTCGCTGAATCGTGTGGACGTGTGTGTTCTAGTCTCTACATGACTAAGGGACGAAGACAGTGTCTTCGGTAAACACACAAATTGGGGAACGAGGTGTTTAGTACTCAGAGGTCAGACCGACTACCCTCATCCGTCAGGAGTGTGTCCCGTGACAATTGAACTTAGGGAAGAAGTAGAATTTACACCACTAGTGATGAATTAACTTACAAATCCCCCTTCCCTCGGGAGACGGTTATGGACCCCAAGGGAGACGTCGAGAGTGGGTGGGGGGTCGGGGGACCGTGAGACGAGACACTTATGATCGACGGAAGTAGAGGGACCTGAGAAGTCGAGACAGAAGAGGTGATAGTCTGAGGTGGACCCGAGAGGAGGGATGTGACGTTAGACCACTAAAAATGTAAGGATATTTATAAGGAATCGAAACAAGATCTTACTTCAATTTAATGAACCTTTGTCATACCAGGAACCTCCAGAACAAAGATTCTAAACAATTCACCCTAGTCTCGTCAAAAGTGACCGTCCGTCTAATAAGGGATCTGTCCTTCGACCCCGTTAGAGTCTCAAGTGGAGTAAAACGGAGAACGGGTCCAGAACTTTTTATAATGACATATCTAAAATAGAAAAAAAAAAAAACCAACAAAATTATCTTTCGTTTTCGTATTGGGAGTATGAGGTAGAACCAAACTTCTTAGGAGAAAAAAAAAAAAAATTCGCTTCTATTTCAACTGGACTTTCGAATCCGTTTTGATGTCCCGATTTTAACTTATTGAAACAGAAGAAACGAAATATAAAGAAAATACCAATTAAATGAATATTGACAGACAGGACTAACAGGTAATTACCATTATGATTTTTCGAGGTCTCAATTCCTGAAGGAACCACCTCTGAGGTGTGAAGGTTACGTTCTTCGTACCCAAGTTAAGAACCAGACCCTTGATTCTAGGATGTATGGTACCGGGGGGTTTTTTTTAAATTTTTAAGGTCTCAATTTACCTAGACAAGTACAAATTTTCATATAAGTAACTTAGGTAAATTTCTTTTATTAGTTCTTTATCGACCCGTTCTATAGTCTTGCAAGTAGTGATCCCCTCATTCTCCATTGAGTTCAAGTCTCTCCCACCTCGAGCTACCGAGGTCTGAAGGTTGGACTGAGGTAGGGTCGGAGGAAGTGCGAGGAACCCGACTTAAGTGGAAGGACCGAAACTCGAGGAGTGAAGTGGTGGATGTGGGTGGGACACGTTTAGAAAGACTCTCGTTTACAGTGTGAGATCACTAAAAAAGTGGAGGACACAGTCGGGGGTAACGAAAGGAGATTCAGACACGGTGGGCCAGGTTCTCGGTGTTCAGTGTACATCTGTGACTCGTGACCAATGCACCTGTCAGGAATGACTCTGCACAGTCGTTCCTTATGTGTGACCCAAATCCTCTGACTTGTTTTTCTTGAATCTGATGGAGTACTTACTACAAATATAAGTCATGTACTTTATCTTACAAATCATAGTGAAGTCAAGTCAAGTCAGTGAGTCAGCACAGGTCGAGAAACGCTGGATTATCTGACGTCGTGCGGTCCGAAGGGACAGGTAGTGGTTGAGGTCCTCGAACGAGTTTGAGTACAGGTAGTTCTTCCACTACGGTAGGTTGTAGAGTAGGAGACAGTAGGGGAAGAGGAGGGCGGAAGTTAGAAAGGGTCGTAGTCTCAGAAAAGGTTACTCGGTCAAGAAACGTAGTCCACCGGTTTCATGACCAAAGTCGAAGTCGTAGTCAGGAAGATTACTTGTAAGTCCTGACTAAAGGAAGTCCTACCTGACCAACCTAGAGGAACGTCAGGTTTCCTGAAAGTTCTCAGAAGAGGTCGTGGTGTCAAGTTTTCGTAGTAAAGAAGTCACGAGTCGAAAGAAATATCAGGTTGAGAGTGTAGGTATGTACTGATAACCTTTTTGGTATCGAAACTGGTCTGTCTGGAAACAGCTGGTTCATTACAGAGACGAAAAATTAAGCGACAGATCCAACCAGTATCGAAAAGAAGGTTCCTCGTTCGCAGAAAATTAAAATACCGACGTCAGTGGTAGACGTCACTAAAACCTCGGGTTCTTTTATCTAATCCTAGTCAAGTCAAGTCAAGTCAGTGAATCAGTACAGGTTGAGACGCTGGGGTACCTGACGTCGTGCGGTCCGGAGGGATAGGTAGTGGTTGAGGGTCTCAAACGAGTTTTAGTACAGGCTCGATTTCTTTTATGTAATAATTTTAATTAAGGTGGAAAAAGAATGAAAAAGGTATTATACTGAGGATCTTCAAAACTGTAGTGTATACACCGATCGTAAAGTAAAGAAAGTCTACCGGGACAAGATCGACGTAGTAGGTACCTGTGGAGGGTTGACAGTCGTCAAGGGGACACCGAAGGGAACTCCAAGTCGACCATTTCTTAGACGGACGTTACGCCCTCTGGACCCAAGCTAAGGACCTAACCCTTCTAGGGGACCTCTTCCTTTTCCGATGGGTGAGGTCATAAGACCGGATTTCTTAAGGTACCAGGTACCCCAGTGATTCTCAGCCTGTACTGACCCACTGAAAGTGAGAGTGTTGATAGTCGTGTTGTGGACTGTCTGGTCTCCTTACATGGTTTGTCCACAGATCACAAATCACTCACTTACTTTTGTTTACTCACCGAAATTGACCTAACTGCAAGTTTCCCCCTTGTAACCTCGGACCTCTGTCGGTATCAAAGAAGTAGGGACATTACCCTCATTATTAAATACGGAGTATCTCTATGACTTCTATTTGACTCCAGTAAATAGAATTACCTTTTGAGAATTGTGACTTGGACCCAGCTACCCGTCGAGTTCTCTTCAATCTGTAACATCCCTTTTACAAGAGATGAATCTGAGTGCGGCACACTTCCTGGAATCGTCGACACATGGTTCTTTCTACTCTTCCTCTAAGAAAAACCACTCAAAAGAGAAGCAAAATACGTTTACACGAAATATGTGAAGAGGTCCGAGAACGTATTCTCGGGTCGAAACACCGAATATTTGTAAACGGAGACCGGGTCGGGGGTGATGAGTGACTACAGGACTATTGGCCAAGGAATATTCAGTACTACACACACACACACACACACACACACACACACACATACTCATTTTGTGAAAGAGGGTCCAGAATAGAATAACGATTTTTATTACATGAACATTTAACGAAATATTTAATAAATAGTACTCCCCGAAGTAGTACCTTGTTCACGACGTTACATGACACTTCATCCCCCGTCCCTCCTGACCCTTCCTTCCTCCCTCTCTTCCTCCGTAACCTTAGTGAATATTTATTATATAAGTAACCAGTTTCTTTCAATAGCGGAAAATACTTCACAAACCTAAGACAGAACGTATGATTCACGCGTAGGAGAACGCCTGAGGAACCACCAGGTGGGGTCGGAGGAACGACGAGATAGGGACTTAGACCACGAATCCTACGACACACAAATAAAGTCGGTTTTGGTGTTAACGGTGCAGAGTAGTAGACCTTTATTTGTCGTTTGTCCCGACTGACCATGGCGGCTCCTTTGCGTTTCTACACAACCGTTGAGGACCCTTGGCCCAGACTCAACGACTCAACCCGAGACGTAAACCATAAGTAGCGCATTCACGACGCGGATTACTTCCGTAAACCATAAGTACACCTACAGTGTACATAAAGGTCTCTGCGACCCGAGATTAAATCGTACCCAATTACCTGTGGAGATAATTTCACAATAGCTTTCAAACTGTAAGTTTATTGGGTAAAACTTTTAGTCTGTTTGGATCTGTAATTTAGACTTCCCCTCTTTTACATCCTCTTCAGTTCATATATTTACGGTTGAAATCTGTCTTTGTAATTAGACGGGACCTCTCCCTGCTACCCAACCAAGTTCGCGAAGAACGGGAAAGCGAAACGGACCGAGGAGGGTAAGGATTCAGAACCGTAGATGGGACTGACGGAAACGGTTATAAAGACACTATTCACTCTTTCTCCCCTGTCTTCTTTCCCGTGTCAATATAATTTATTCTCCACGGTGAGTGGAGGATTTTAAGGGGTGGTATAGGAACCGAGAACACAAGATTAGAAAATTCATTACAGATTCCGTGTAAAATAATAAGGGTCTATCTTACTTTAACCTTTGGGTATCTTGTATTGACTAAGAGCTTCCCAGTGTGAATCGATCATTTTATCATCCTTTTCCAATCTTATCAGTGATACGATTATAAATACTAGAGAAAAGTAATTAAAGTGTTTATAAATAATCTGTGATTAAACCACGGTCTGAGTGAATGATCGGCCCACTACAATCACTTATTTTATTTGAGAACCTGTTGCTGAAACCCCTACAAAATGAAAAATAAAATGAGTAAATAAGTAAAAACCGACATGACACAGGAGTAACGACACACTCCCGAAAGAGGTCAACACCGTTCACCCCGGAAGAGAGATCAATGTTACACGACCGAAGAGTAACGTCGCCCAGGTGAACGAGACCACGATCCCGAAGTCATCAACACCACACGTCCGAATCAACGGAGTGTCGTACACCCAAGAAGGTCTGGTCCGTAACTTGGGTACAGGGGACGTGACCGTCCACCTAAGAATTGGTGACCTGGTGGTCGTTTTAGGGAGGTCGTCATAAAATATTTTGATTTGAAGTCAAGTCAAGTGAAGTCAGTGAGTCAACACAGGCTGAGAAACGCTGGGGTACTTAGTGTCGTGCGGTCCGGAGGGACAGGTAGTGGTTGAGGGCCTCAAGTGAGTCTGAGTGCAAGTAACTCAGGTACTACGGTAGGTCGGTAGAGTAGGATCCAGCAGGGGAAGAGGAGGACGGGGGTTAGGGAGGGTCGTAGTCTCAGAAAAGGTTACTCAGTTGAGAAGTGTACTCCACGAGTTTCATGGCCTCAAAGTCGAAATCGTAGTAAGGAACGTTTCTTTAGGGTCCCAACTAGAGGAAGTCTTACCTGACCAACCTAGAGGAACGTCAGGTTCCCTGAGAGTTCTCAGAAAAGGTTGTGGTGTCAAGTTTTCGTAGTTAAGAAACCACGAGTCGAAAGAAGTGTCAGGTTGAGAGTGTAGGTATGTACTGGTGACCTTTTTGGTATCGGAACTGATCTACCTGGAAACAACCGTTTCATTACAGAGACGAAAAGTTATACGATAGATCACTGGGTCTCTGAATTGAGGATCGATAAATGGATTCTATTTACTTACATTAGTTTATTGACACCGGAGATAAATAGTGGTTTTTGTTTTATTTTCTTACATTACTTATATTATCTTACGTATCTTGGAGAAACAAGTATTATCAGTCTTTCTTTTTCATCGGGTCTACAGGTAGTCATCTTGTCTAACGCCATATTTGTATATAGGTATGTTACCTTATGATGAGTCGTTATTTTTCTTACTTGATAGCTATATGCAGTGCTGAACCTTCTTGGAATTTTCGTGATACAACCTACTTTCTTCAGGATACTTTTTCTTATGTATGAAATAATCAGGTAAATATACTTTAAGATCTTTTTCTTTTTGATTAGTTATAGTTTTTTCTAGTCTTACGGTCAACGGAGTTCCTACTTACCTCAACTTCAAATTGATTCTCCCCTGTGTTCCTTTGAAAAAAACCCACCGTGATTTGAAAAGACACAACTATCCCTGAACCCAATATAACCCAATATATCAGTGATTCAGTATAGGTTGAAAACGCTGGGGTCCCTGACATCGGACGGTCCGAGGAGACTGGTACTCTAACAGGTCCGTTCGTATGACCTCACTAAACGGTAAAAAAAAGAGGTCCCTTAAAAGGACTGGGTCCCTAGCTTGGGTCCAGGGGACGTGACGTCCGTCTAAGAGATGGTCGATTCGATAGTCCCTTCGGGGAACTCAATATAGCCAATGTAAAAGTTTTGAGTAGTTTGCCACGTGAATTATGAACACGAAAATTGAGATACACGTAGAATGGAGTTCTTGTTTTATTCTTTAGTATTTACTTATAACTTGACACCAAGCATTACTACCCGTACGACGTCACGAATTCCTGCTTCATGCGACTACAGAAGTGCGATCCGGTTTTACGTAGTTCATTATTCCTACTACCTACCTCCCTCCCTCTCCCGTGTCTACCTATTTATACACAATTTCTATATTATAATTTTATAACACACTATATTCCCTACACATATACCTCCAAGTAAAATGTCAAGAAAGTTACTAAGGAATACAAATCTAAAAAGGTAATATCGTACAACTCTTTTTTATAAAATTTTATATGTTTTTCTGAGACAGGGACACAAGGACACCGACTGTAAAATCGGTACCTTTTTTTTATTAATTTGTTCGACTTGTGGGTCCGTTTATATATGAACGTATAAAACTACCGACAATACTCCCTGTATCCGTCCCGTACCATACTCTTTATATAACTTTTGTTAACAATTTACCTTCTAGTTCCCTTCGAAGAAAACCTTTCACCCCAAATCTTTTCACACTGTACTACTATTCTTTCCTTGTTACTACTTTTAATACCCGCAGGTCCACTCTTCCTCCGTGTATGGCGTTTCTCTCCTGTCGTCTTCACTTCTGGGGTTCCATCCTTTCTCAAATCGTGTTCGTGTCTGTATCCTCTTATGCTTGTACTTACCTCACACCGGTTCGTTCCTTTCTTGGTTACTCTCCACTCCCACCCTTCCATCCACCTCTGGTCTGGTAAGTGTTCAAATATCTGGGACTGCTCAACCCTTAGTAGAGACCCCGTCAGTCTCGTGTGGACCTCATAATACAAGTTTCGGGTCACTGTTTGTCGCTGTCATTACTAGTGAAGATACGTCTCATGTAGTACTCTTTGCGACCCGGTCTTCTTCGTGTTTGTCCTTAGTTCTAACGGCCCTCTTTATAGTTATTGGAGTCTATACGTCTACTGTGGTGGGAATACCGTCTTTCACTTCTCGTCGATTTTTCGGAGAACTACTTTCACTTTCTCCTCTCACTTTTTCAACCGAATTTCGAGTTGTAAGTCTTTCGTTTCTAGTACCGTAGACCAGGGTAGTGAAGTACCGTTTATCTACCCCTTTGTCACCTTCGTCACAGTTCTGAAATAAAACCCCCCGAGGTTTTAGTGAGGTCTACCACTAACGTCGGTACTTTAATTTTCTATGAATGAGAAACCTTCCTTTCAATACTGGTTGGATCTATCGTATAATATTTCGTGTCTATAATGAAACGGTTGCCTCCAGGTAGATCAGTTCCGATACAAAAAAGGACACCAGTACATACCTACACTCTCAACCTGATACTTCTTTCGACTCACAGTTTCTTAACTACGAAAACTTGACACCACAACCTCTTCTGAGAACTCTCAGGGAACCTGACGTTCCTCTAGGTTGGTCAGGTAGGATTTCCTCTAGTCAGGACCCACAAGTAACCTTCCTTACTACGACTTCGACTTTGAGGTCATGAAACCGGTGGAGTACGCTTCTCAACTGAGTAAACTTTTCTGGGACTAAGACCCTCCCTAACTCCCGTCCTCCTCTTCCCCTGCTGTCTCCTACTCTACCGACCTACCGTAGTGGCTGAGCTACCTGCACTCAAACTCCCTTGAGACCCTCAACCACTACCTGTCCCTCCGGACCGCACGACGCTAAGTACCCCAGTGTTTTTCAGTCTGTGTTGACTCGTTGACTTGACTATTAAATCGAGAAAATTGAAGTGGACAGAGGTTCGATATATGTTAAAATTTATCTATATATTTATACGTACGAGGTAAAAATGAATTCTTTTGACTCTAAACCCACTCCAATCTATAAAAGGGGTTGTAGGGTGTCGAAAAGGTTCCATCTCTACCCTATACTCAAACTCTATTCCCCCGGACCTTTACAAATTGAACGGTCACCTCTTTAGAGGGACCTCGGTGTCACCAGAAGAAGGCTAGATATTTCGATGGTACCCATTCTCTCGAAAATCAACATGGAACATTACTGTTCTTAGACTTAATCGTAGTTACTCTGCTATAAGACTATTTCGTTTAAACTTCGGTCACGATCCTTCATTTTTTTTTTTAACATTACTTGTCCAAAAGGGTCTCTACCTTTTTCGGTGTTATCCTCGATATTAATTCCTCTCTAAGGGAAGGGAACCTCGGTGACCTCGGGTTCACTCTACCGGGGTCCTGTCACCCGGAATTTCTAGTGTTTATCCGACCTGGACTCCTAAAGTTTCACGGAGGGTCGGGACTTTGACACCCTACTGGGTAGTCTGAGACAGACACCGACGTGAAAGAGGTCGTCCAACCGTCGTCGACAGAAGACTCTGACATAATTATTGTAGAAGTAACTGCGACGTACGTGTTTGTTGTAAAAGGTAAATTCGGTGTAAGTAGCCACCGGAGTCCTCTTAGTGGCCACTCTGACCTCACGTCCGATTTATCTCTTTCAGACTTGACCGTCACGCTCGTGTTAATGGTAAGTGTTCCCCCTTAGGTGTTCTGCGTTGGGGTGGAAGGGGGGTTGGGGGGCGGGGGGTTGACTCACCCTTTCGACAGACCGTAAACGACCAAATGCTACAACAAGATACGACCGATTTCTGTCCATTGGTCCTTCGTAGGTACGGACACCTGTCTAGAGATGTCTGAGTCTAAAGAGTCCCAAACCCTTATATCCCATATATCAACAAATCAGCGATTCAGTGCAGACTGAGAAACGTTGGGATACCTAACATCAGACGGTCCGAGGGGACAGGTACCCTAAAGGGTCCGTTCTTATCAAGTCACCCAACGGTAAAGGAAGAGGTCCCCTAGAAGGTCTACGTCCCCAACTTGGACTCATAGGACATAACCATTTGTCTAAGAAATGGTGGCTCGGTAGACTCTTCGGGTCCCATATATCAAAGGGTTCACCTTTTTTCATCAAGTCCTCCGGTCGGTCCCGACAGTGGCGGTAACAACACAATGTTCGTAGATAAATAACGTAAATAGTAAACGGTTGTAGGATTGAGTATTCGTCTACTCTTTACTTTACCAGACTCCCACACGACGACATACGGTCCGTGACCCAAACCGTGAGATAGTGCCGTAGAGTAACTTAGAAGTGTTACTGAGACACTCAGACGAGGATAATTATAGGGTCAAATTCCCCTTCTGTCTCGATAACTCATTGTAAAAACGTGTTACTGTTTTTGTCCTTTTGACTATAAGATTGGATGAGTTCAGTCTGAGGTGACGAAGTCGGATTCGTACGTATGTACTTACTTACTTATAGACGGACTTTTTAGTGTTTCGGTCCCCTGAAGGGACCACCAGGTCACCGATCCTGAGACTCTAGGGTCATACCCCCTGGACCCAAACTAGGGACCAGTCCCTGGATCTAGGGGGACACGGTGTCGATCTCTAGGGTACTGTGTTACTTCTAGGGTGTACGGTGTTGATTCTAAGTCGTTTCAGTTTATTAAAAAACACACAAAATCTTATATACGACATCTGGTCCACGAGAGTACGTACCTGTGTCTAAAGTAAAGAGAGTTGATTTACCCAAACTTTACCATAAAACAATATTAGAAAAAAAAAAATTGACTTCCTATTAACGAAATATCTTAAAACACCAAAAAACAATATGTAATTGTTCTTAGTCGGTATTCATGTGGGTACAGGGGAGGGAGAGTTTGGGGAGAGGGTAGAGGGAGGGGTGGGGTGGGAAGATTTAACAGTGTCTCGGGGACAAACACAGGGGACTCCGTATCTCGTTTAAGGGTAACCGATAGATAAAATGTATACTATTACATTTAAAGGTACAATGAGAGAGGTATGTACAGTGGGAGAGGGAGGAGGGGAGGGGGGTACAGGTATCCAGACAAGAGACACAGACAAAGAGGTAACGACGGGACGTTTATTTAAGTAGTCACGGTAGAAAAATCTAAGAAGGTACATATACACGGTCATAGAGAGACATATTATCCGAGATCCAAGTAGGTGGAGTAATCTTGACTGAGTTTGTACAAGCAAAAATACCGACTCATAATAAGGTAACATATGTGCACGGTATCGGAGAAATAGGTAAGTAGACAGTTACCTGTAGATCTAACGAAGGTGCAAGATCGATAACATTTATCACGACGTTACTTGTGACCCCATGTTCACAGAAAAAGTTAAAACCAAAGGAGCCTCATACACGGATCATCATCCTGACGACCGAGTATACCACGAAAATAAGGACCAAAAAATTCCTTAGAGATATGGCAGAGGGTATCGCTGTCGGTTTATTAAACAAAAATTAATGCTTCGGTTATTTGGTCTTGGTAATCGAACCCTAAATTTTTTTATTTATTGTACCCTCCCTTTTAATAAAGGTTTTTCTCGTTCTCACTCCTTTCGTTTTCTCGGAGTATATTAACGAAAGACGAAGGATCATCGGTTCGACCTCTCTTTTCCTTTCTTTATGCGTTGGACCGACAGTTCGGGTGATTTCCCTTCTCCTACTTGACTAGACCTCTCTCTTCGCTCGTAGGATCGAGACTCGGAGTACGCGCACCTGTAGAGACTCGTTCCAGGGTCGAGGGTCCTACTCGTTATAGGTCCGAATTTTAGGATACAGACGGGTAGATCAGGTGAATTGACGGGAAGTTTTTTTATAAGTACAGGTTAATACTTCACATAATAAAGAATAGGTCGTCACCAGGAGCGGAAGAATCCATACTAAACTTAAGTTACTGTGTTTTACTAATGGTAATAGACCTTTCGTTTCAACGACATCAAACTGGTCGTGTAGATACCCGTTTGGGATCCCAATGTTGCTCAAGTTCTGACGAGACAAATAAGACGAGTCGGAGGGGAATCCATCTGTAGACTCTTAGGTAACAGGACGTCCTCTTTAATACATTGATACGACGACGACGACGATTCAGTGAAGACAGCACAGGCTGAGACACGCTGGGGTATCTGCCGTCGGGTGATCCGAGGGGGCAGGGACCCTAAGAGGTCCGTTCTTGTGCCCTCACCCAACGGTAACGGAAGAGGTTACGTACTTTCACTTTTCACTTTCACTTCATCGAGTCAGAACAGACTGAGAATCGCTGGGGTACCTGACGTCGGGTGGTCCGAGGAGGTAGGTACCCTAAAAGGTCCGTTCTCATGACCTCACCCCACAGTAACGGAAGAGGTCTACATTGATATTCACGGGATTATTTTAAATCAGGGGTCAAAGGTTAAACAAGTCAACTAAAATTCTATCTGAAATTAACGAGATAGAACCGAGAACAGTAACTATATATATATATACATATATGTATATATATGCGATAGAGGATGTAAAGACAAAGTTATTCTACCGGGAGACTGAGTGTATTATAGAACCAAGGAAACAGAACGACCTCTTTACAGCAAACTTCTTAAATTTCTTATTGTTCAACAAGGTCGAAGACACCTTTCCTTTGGTTCCGAATCCCCTTCATTCCATTACAGGAGTTCAAGTATATATAAAACACTACTTCGAGTTCAAGTATACATAAAGTTTAGGTGTATATGGTCTGGCTTTTAGAGAAAAGAGACATAGTGGGAAAGAGACATCTCGTCTGTTAATTATCGGGTGTAAATGATACCACGTCAGTGTCACTGTTGGATTTGAAAAGACAATTCCGAGTCTAAAAAGGTGCAATAAAGTTGCACTTTGATTTTCTAGTTTGAAGTGTGGTCTCAAATATCAGACACAACCAAAGTGAAATCCGTTCTACTGACGATTTTGTAGTCCGTTTACAGAATAAACGAGAAAAAAAGGAATGTGAGTGATAATAACATAAAGGTTGTTTTCTGACAGGGAAATTCTCAATTCTGGGACCGTTGAACCTCTAGGACATGAGAATTGTAGACTAATTTATATTTATCCCTCCGTCCCACGAGGGAGTGAACGCCAGGAAAGGGACCTGGTGACTTTGTATCGACTTCTCCCGGCCTTTGTCCCGGTCGGGTAATAGATAATTAAGAATTATTTGACCACCTAATATTACTATGTACCTACTACTTTTTCCTACCCATCTGTTCTAGGACAGCCATGGATTCTAGATAAAACTTACTTTCGGTTCTTCGACTTTACTATGTGGTCTGCGGACTCCTCTGTCACCTTCAGGTAAATATCATATAGGTCTGTCTAGACTCACCCTCTTAGGGACCGGTACAGATTCTCTGAGGGATACTAGGGTCAGACTGGGTTTCGTTAGCGGAATTTGTTCACGACAATGGTTGGGAAGACACCCGTGCACGGGTTTTGAAGACATAAACGGAGACAGAAACGTCGAGTATAATAGAGTGTGACCTAGACTTTTAGTTCCGAGTCTGGTGAAACAGAGGGTGATGACCTCTTAGGAATTCAATGTAAGATTTTTCCTGACATCTACTCTGTTGGGTCTTCAGTCAAACTCTTTAGTCAACGTAGAATTCGTGGTAGAAATTACCTAACCATGACCGACGAAGTCAAGTCAAGTCAGTGAGTCAACACAGGTTGAGAAACGCTGAGGTACTTAGCGTCGTGCGGTCCGGAGGGACAGGTAGTGGTTGAGGGCCTCAAGGGAGTTTGAGTGCAGGCAGCTCAGCCACTACGGTAGGTCGGTAGAGTAGGAGACAGCAAGGGAAGAGGAGGACGGGGGTTAGGGAGGGTCGTAGTCTCAGAAAAGGTTACTCAGTTGAGAAGTGTACTCCATCGGTTTCCTCTTCCGACATGACGTCTGAGACTTCGAAACAGGTTCGGGTCACCCTTTCTCCGTCGTTAACTAATCACAACAGAAGGTGTCTGTCTCCCTCATCCTCACTTTCGTCGTTCACACAGATTGTGAACGGTGTAGACTTTCTTCAAGAGACAGAAAGACTACATCTACTTTTAAAGGGTAGTCACATTAATCAAAATTGACGGACGTCGTTTCGATACTCCGTCCGTTTCAGAGACAGAGGACTTTCTTCGTCTAATACCCACCCTGAACCTCCTTAATTGGAAGTCTACGTTGGAGTGTTTCTGCCTACACGGAGTCCCTGTATGAAGTAACGGGACTTGTAAGGGAGAGGGGACTAGTTAGGATTATACACTTATGAAGTTCAGGTAAAAATTCAGGACCAAGGATCTCGACCGAGGACAGGACTATAGAAAGACACATGTGCGAGTTGTATTAATAGATTATTCGAAGGTAGGGGACTACTCTTAGACTGAAGAGATTCCTAGAGTTTTTACAAGAGGCCCCGGAAAAAACAAGAAGTCAGAACCGTGTCACCCATTACAAGGTAGTGTCCGTAAATAAAGTACGGAAGCCATACGTTTCGACTTCATATCCTACGTCTTTTCCGTTCTCTAAAAACGCTCTAGTGGGTCCTATCCTCTCGTCACTACGACTTAGGACTGATGGTCATGTGTTGAACGACCACACTACACACACTACCTGGACAACAGTCCTAGTCGTGGCTTCCCATTACGGTAAGGACCTTCCATTGTGGATTATGAATACTGTGCGACACACTGCATAAGAACGACAGTATTGGTGTCACCTTCGGGGATCCGTTTCTGTATTCGAAACGCGTGAGCTCTCCATAACCATCCTCTCTCTTTCTTAAGTCCTACGTCAGATGGACTCAAAGTTAGGATGGAAATTGTGTCCGAGACTGTTCAGTGAAGTGAAAGGATAGTGAGTCGAAGGAGAAGGCATACTACCTATATTATATCATGGATGAAGAATCTGACGTCTCCTAATTGAGAGTTGACACACCTCGTGTCTTGGGTTTCTTGTCGGTGAGGTCCGACGTCAATTCCTACCTGTGTACAGGATTCAGAGAGACTACTCCTTTTGGGAGGCCTGATATACCGTTACCGGTGTGTCCTGAGTAAAGGTAATCTGTATTTCGATCTTCCTCGACGATCGTCGGTGAACTGTCCTCCTCTCAGATGGATTCCTACCATTGTTTTGTCTTTTTAGTGAATAAATTCAACTCTCCGTGTATCTATACATATATATGTGTGACTACTGTAGTAAACTGGAGGATATAACTCAGTGTAGACTTCCGACAATGAGTACCTCAAAACTCAATATATTCGGTTATTTAAGGGAAAAACGGATTCGGTTAAACCTAACTCAAAAGACACTGAATGTTGACTTTTTCAGAAGTCAATGTCTATGAATACTCACATTCTCGTTGTAGACTCAGAAACCGAAACGTATGGTGAACCTTCTCGATAACGGTTCGGATTGTGGAACCACACTAATTATCGAGTAGTTCCGAAACCCTTGAAATAAGTTGGAGACCCTGTGAGAAAAAGAACGATACCCTTTTTACCCTTACTATTTTGGTTGCAATCCCCAACGAAACTCTTAATTTACTATGAAACGAGATGTAAACTTTGGTTGTGTTGTACCAATTAGTTGATATGAGGTTATATTTTATTTGTTTAAAGACTTTTCATTGTCCGAGTGTGTATGTCTCTTGATTACTCTTTTTTTTTAACTATGTTATATCCCTTTTACGGATTGTGACATTGGAGGTGTAAAAATCCCAGAGTTAGCTGTATCTTCTTCCACTACCGTGGGGTGAGGTCATGAGAACGGACCTTCTTAGGGTACCTGTCTCCTCGGGCCATCCGACGTCAGGTACCTCAGCGTTTCTCAACCTGCGCTGACTCACTGAAGTGAAAGTGAAAAGTGAAAGTACGTAACCTCTTCCTTTACCGTTGGATAAGGTTATAAGAACGGACCTCTTAGGGTCCCTGTCCCCTCGGACCACCCGACGACAGATACCACAACACGTCTCAGTCTGTGCTGACTTCACTGAATCGTCTTCGTCGTCATCGTCGTTAGTTGTAACCCTTCTACAGGGTCTATCGAGTATACGTTTATGTAACCATTAAGTCTAGTATTAATAAAGACGTCCTCAACATTGACTGTTCTATTGTCTTCTCACACGACTTTCATCCCCCCATGAACTACTTCCCGTCTTAAAAAAAAAAAATTATTTTTTCGTTTCCTCTGTCCTACGTTTAACAAAAGGAAGATTCTCACATCACTTTATTGTATCGTAAGACCTAAATAGTAATTCTTCAAAATATAACATTTCGTCATAAACGGTTTAAAAGGATCTATCCTTAATTTTTTATCATAAGGTCCATCGTGATCACTATTTCTTGGTCGTTTATGTCCATCTGTGTTCTCTGAGTCAGGGACCCAGCCCTCCTTTACCTTTAGGTGAGGTCATAAGAACGGACCTCTTAGGGTACCTGTCTCCTCGGGCCGTCCGATGTCGGGTACCCTGACGTTTCTCAGGAAGTACTGACTTCGTTGAATCGTCCTCGTCGTACTACAAGTGTCGTGTCTGGGGATCCGGGGTCGACGACCACCACCACCAAATCAGTGATTCAGTACAGGCTGAGAACATTGGGGTACCTCGGGTGGTCCGAGGAGACAGGTTCCCTAAGAGGTCCGTTCTTATGACCTCACCCAACGGTAAAGGAAGAGGCTCCTCACCACCTCCATACGGGGAGACGAACAAAGGGGACCATTCCTTTCTCGGTTGAACTACATAAAGGGGGGATATTGACCGTTAGAGGGTAGGGACGTGGCGGGGGGGGGGGTTCCCTTCTGACCGTACGAAACTAACCAACTACCACTCTTTTGTCCCACCAAAGTGTCCTCAATTGTAATAGTCAGGGACCCATGACCCTCCGGAATCCGATACATGAGTATCAGTAGTTCATCAATTGTAGAAGACAAACCACTCTTCAAAAGGTGTAGTCATTTTGTTGAGTCTCTCTCCTATAGAGGAGTCTCTCCTCTACTTCGTCTTCTATACCCCCTTTCGGACAGGGTCCTTCCGGGGAATCTCAGGATGAACCAATGTAATTGTTTAGTAGTAACAACCAAAGGATTTTCTTTTCGGTATAGATAAGGATTCATTAGTGAAAACGGAATATGTATCAAAAAAGATGGTCAAATCGGAGAAACCACCCGAAGGGACCACCGAGTCTGACACTTCTTAGGCGGACGTTACGTCCTCTGGACCCAACTTAGGGACCCAACCCTTCTAGGGGACCTACTCCCGTACCGTTGGATGAGGTCATAAGAACGGACCTCTTAGGGACACCTGTCTCCCCGGACCGTCCGATATCAGGTGCGCCAGTCTTTCTCAACCTGGACTGACTCCCTAATTTGTGTCGGAGAAACCATAATTGTAAATGATCCGACCCTCCCTGACCCCCGTCCTCCTCTTCCCCTGCTGTCTCCTACTCTGCCGACCTACCGTAGTGACTGAACTACGTGTACTCAGACTCGCTTGAGGACCTCAACCACTACCTGTCCCTCCGGACCGCACGACACTAAGTACCCCAACGTTTCTCATCCTGTGCTGACTCCCTGACTTGACTTGACTTGACTTCCGAGGGTCTTTACGGGAGAAAAATACTTAAGTTAACGGTGAGTTAGAGACTGGGGTCTTCTGTCGACGAGAGAAAGGGACGTCCGTAGAAGAAGTGGTCAACCTACGACTGTCGGTGGGAGTGACGTGTAGAAAGGGACCTTCTGGGAGTCGTCGTCGTGAGGAGACCGTTACTGGAGAGGCCACACGGGGAGTGGATCCTGAAGGGTCCCTCGACTCGAGCAATCTTTTCTTTGAGTTCTTTCTAATTCTCTCCGTGTGAGCACACACGTCAAAGAGTTTTTTTAATTTGTATCTGAATTGTACCCGGGTGGTCAAGGTGAAGATCCAGATATAGGGGGGTTTTGACTTTCGGGCCTGTATTTACCTATGAACATGTGTTTCAAGTATTTCATTATAAATGTCATCGGTTTTCCATCCTCGTCAGGTTTACGGGTAATTATCTGTGTCCCTATCTGTGTCACACCAAACATGTGTGTTACTTTATAATAAGCCGGTATTTTCCTTTTCTGTAGACTGTGCACGATATCGTGCTTGAAACTTCCGTAATACGATTCACTTTATTTAACCAGTGTTTTCCTGTTTGAATCACACTAAGGTGAATAGGTTTCATGGATTTCAGCAGTTTAAGTGTCCCTGTCTCTTATCTTACCACCAACGGTTCCTACTACCCCTTCACACGCACAGGAGTCAGTGGGTCGACACAGGTCGAGAAAACGTTGGGGTACCTGTCATCGGGTGGTCCGAGGAGTCAGGTACCATAAAAGGTCCGCTTTTATGACCTCACCCCCACCTCCTCCCCACGAAGAGATCACCAGGTCACCAATTTTTAGGTGGAACGGTACGTTCCCTGAGGTCAAGTTAGGGACCAGGCCCTTCTAGAGAGTATGGATCCTCGTTGATTTGGTCAAGGGGTGTTGATGATTCGGTCGCGAGATCGGGCTCTTGTCGTCCATGACTTCGGGGAATGGCTCTCGGGCACGATGTGTTCTCTTCGGTGACGTCTCTTCGAGCGTGTGGTGTTGAGCTCTCGTTGGAAGTTAGTGACGTTGGTCCCGTCTCCTTTGGGCGTCTGTCGTCACTTCTGGATGGTACCAGTTTATTTATTTATCTAGAAATCCTTTTTTTTTCTTATGACCTCACCCAACAACAAAGGAAGAGGTCCCTAGAAAGGGTGGGTCCCTAACTTGGGCGTAGAGGACGTAAACGTCCTAAGAAGAAATGGTGACTCAGGGGACCCTTTGGGGTCAAATTACCTGTACCTCAAAGAAAAAGAAAAATTTAAAATAAATAAATAAAGCCCAACAACGACCCAGAAGCAACCACACGCACCGGAAAGAGATCAACGCCTCTCGTCCCGGATGAGAGACCAACGCTACACACCAGAAGAGTAACGTCACCGAAGAACTCGTGTCCGAATCGACAGGGCTCCATACACCCTAGGAGGACCTGGTCCCTAGCTTGGGTACAGGGGAGGTAACTGTCTACCCAAAAATTGGTGATCTGATGGTCCCCTCAGGACCCATACCTCAAAGACAATCTTTTGGACTTTTTCAAGACTTCTACCTACAAAGACTACGAACGTGTTGTAGTACTTACGTACATTACAGTAATTTGTCTTGTGAATCTTTCTCCAAGTTTACCAGTTAATATACAACACATATAAAACGGTTCCAAATTTTTTATTGTTATTTACCTTTTTATTTTCCTTTCGTGTGAGAGAAGGGACGAAGACGAGAAGTCATTCGACCACTGGTTTTTATCTGTGGGTCGCAATCGTAAACACGGACAGAAGAATTGGCAGAACCAAATCTACGTCTACAAAAAGTGAATGTCGCAAAACCCCCCCTGATCCTTAAGTCTTACACGACCACACCGTAAAGACTTGGGTCAGTTCGAAACTAACCAAACTTACCGCCACGAGCCGACCTCTATTTGTAGTTTGGGTCCTTTTGACGTCAGAAAAAGAAAACGTGTTCGAGACCGAATTGTTCTACAGAAAGTTCGTCCCGACGGACACCCTAGTTCGTAAAAGAAACAAGGGACTTTATGATAAAAAATTACGAATACTCCCTACGCATACACAAAAGAGAAAGTAAAAAGAGAAAAAAGGAAAAAAAAAAAAAAAAAAAAACAAATTTACCGAAAAACGGATGGATTCCACTTTTTCGTCTTTACTAGTCACTCAATCAATGACGGGCTCAGAGTCTCCCTACTCCTCCCCCTGTCGGGTCGTCTCAGAGAATAGGTTTTTTGGTTTCTTCGAGTAGGGTCCCAAACTCTGAAAGGACAAGGAGATAGGGGAACGAGAGTGAGAACTAGTCCCGACGAGAAGTTTCTGAGATACCTGGACAGTCCTGGGTTTCTCTTTACTTTAATCTCCACGAGGGGAATCCTCTCCTTACCCATAACAGGTGATTTTTTTTTATCAGTGTTGGACCTTCAACTCTCAATATAAAAGAAACCACCCTTAAAAATCTTTAAAGTTCGAACCCTCTGTCGGAGAGTTCATTGGGACTTTCTTGACGAGGTTCCTCCGTCCTCCCAACCTCTACCTTCCCTCCTTAGTCCAATATATCTTCAAACGTTGTTCTCCGTCCATCAGACTTATAGTTTTCTAATGGTAACTAATTCCTTTTGGTCTATCGAGTTCAATTTCTTAAATCGGGAAAAGACACATACCTTTCTACGTTCTCAGACCCGAGTGACTTTAGCAAGGAACGTATATATAAAGTCGATAGACCCCGGTCATATGACGTCAAAAAAGTGCAAGAGATGGGGTGGGGGTGAGGGTGGGGGTCAAGGAGTCACGAGTGGGATGTCTCCCTTTCGTCATCATCCGTAACGAGAAAGACCCATGCGAACCCCCAAGTCTTTAAGTGTAAACCTCCCGGCCTTAGGGACTACTGACACTGTAGGAACGGATGACTATAACGTCCTTTATGAGGTAAAGAGTCATGGTATTCAAATTTTAGGACCCAAACTGGGACTCAACCCGAAGGGGTCACCGAGACAATCATTTCTTAGACGGACGTTACGTCCTCTGGATCCAAGTTCCGGACCCATCCCTTCTAAGGGGTCCTCTTCTTTTACCGTTGGTTGAGGTCATAGCACGGACCTCTTAAGGTGTCTGTCTCCTCGGCCCTTCCGATGTCAGGTACCCTAGCGTTTCGCAGTCTGTGCTGACTCACAAATAGATTGAAGACAATGATTTCGGTTTAGGTGGGAGACATAGGATTGTGACCTAATTTGGAACCTCGGTGTCACCCGATTACGGGAGTTTGAACACACAGGGGTAGGACCTCTCCCCGAGACTCCTCAGACGATCAGGTCGTCACAACGACCATTCTCAGTCCGATCCACGTCTCGGGAACGAGGAAGTTGGGTCTCTAGTGGATCGTAGTCCACTACTACCTACTTGACACTGGAAGAGACCTTACTTCTCACGAAGTAGTTCCTCAAGTGTGTAAGGCAAACCACTCCCAAAAGACGTCTTCTCGGGTTTCTACTGTACGTAGGGAACTCCTTCTTGGTCCTGGAACGGAGGTTCCGACGTGATGACAAAGAACTGACGAGAGAATAGAGGTGTAGGGGAGGGAAGGGACTAATCGTTGAGAAACTTAGACGGAAACCCTTGAGTCTCTTCTCTCCTGTATCTTTCCGAAAACACGGGACCTCGGGGTATCCTAAGTAAAACCGGAGTAAGTCAAGCCAACGAGTCAGTACAGGTTGAGAAACACTTGGGTACCCGATGTCGAGTGATCCGAAGGGACAGACAGTGGTTGAGGGTCTCGGGTGAGTTTGAGTACAGATAGCGTAGTCACTACGGTAGGTTGGTAGAGGGGAAGAGGAGGACGGAAGTTAGTAAGGGTCGTGGTCCCAGAAAAGTTTACTCAGTCAAGAAGCTTGGTCCACCGGTTTCATAAACCTAAAGTCGAAGTCGTAGTCAGGAAGGTTCCTTATAAGTACTGACTAAAGGAAATCCTAACTGACCAAACCAGAGGAACGACAGGCTCCTTGAGAGTTCTCAGAAGAGATTGGGGTGTCAAGTTTTCGTAGTTAAGAAGCCAAGTCGGAAGAAATACACCAGGTTGAGAGTGTAGGTATGTACTGATGACCTTTTTGGTATCGAAACCCCAAATAAATAAATAAATAAAATACCTTTTTGGTTATGTTATAACATTTCATTTTTTTGTTTTTTGTTTTTTGTATCGAAACTGATCTGTTTGGAAACAACCATTTCATTACAGAGACGAAAAATTATACAATAGATCCAACGAGTATTGAAAGGAAGGTTTCTCATTCATAGAAAATTAAAGTACCGAAGTCAGTGGTAGACGTCACTAAAACCTCGGAGGGTTTTATTTCAGAGAGTGACAAAGGTGACAAAGAGGTAGATAAACGGTACTTCACTACCCTGGTCTACAGTACTAGAATCAAAAGACTTACAACACAAAATTCGGTTGCAAAAGTGAGAGGAAAAAGTGAAAATAGTCCTCCTACTACTACAGTATTCCCACTACAGTAGACTGATAGACTCCAATAACTATAAAGAGGGTCGTCAGAACCAAAGTCGAACACGGAGTAGGTCGGATCGTAAAGTGTACTACATGAGACGTATATTCAATTTATTCGTCCCACTGGTATATGTGGGAACTACATGAGGAAAGGACTAAACCTTGGTCAAACAACAAAGTACAGATCAAGATTGATAACGAGGAACTGGACGTATGTCTAAAGAGTCCTCCGTTCAGTCCACCAGACCATCAGGGTAGAGAACTTCTTAAAAGGTGGCAAATAGCACTAGGTGTGTCAGTTTCCGAAACCGTATCAGTTATTTCGTTTTCATCTACAAAAAGACCTTTAGAGAACGAAAAAGCTACTAGGTTACCTACAACTCAAACTAGAGACCAAGGAGACGGAAAAGATTTAGGTCGAAATTGTAGACCTTCAAGTGTCAAGTGTGTGATAACTTCGGACCGAACCTCTTAAAACTCGTAATGAAACGATCGCACACTCTACTCATGTTAACACGTCATCAAACTTGTAAGAAACCGTAACGGAAAGAAACCCTAACCTTACTTTTGACTGGAAAAGGTCAGGACACCGGTGACGAGTCAAAAGGTCTAAACGACCGTATAGGACCTCTTCCCTTTCCGATGAGTGAGGTCATGAGACCGGATCTCTTAACCCAACCAAAGTAATGAATGATCGAAAGACCGAACTGGCTACACGATTCAAGGTCAAAGTCGTAGACGTTTTACCCTCATTATTACTCTATATGAAATGTTCCATCATTTCACTTTCTTGCACTCTTTCATAATCAACGAGTCAGAAGGTTTAGACGTAACGTCCGTCTAAGAAATGGTAGACTCGGTGGTCCCTTCGAAGTGTTCCATCACCACTTTTAATTTACTCTATTATTGTACCTGTCTCTTACAGTGGACGGTATAGTCATTTGTTTACGATAACGTCGGTAGTTCGAAAGTCGGTGACATTAGAGGGGACCGATTCGTGGGATTCTCCTAAGTCCTATCCTTTTTTTTTTTTTTTCTCTCTCCTATGACAAAAAATCTCCGGGAACTATGAATTCCACGTATAGTTTTCTTAATGAAGTTACTCGAGTCTGAGAATTGTCGAAGGGAATACATCTTTTCCCGATTTAAGTAATTGAACTCTACAGAAAAAGAAATTAATTGTCATTAGAAAAACTACAAGAAAGATGGACAAATAGACAAAAACGTTTTTGATATAAAGAACAGAGGAGGGAATCAAGAAACTTTATCAGGGAGTCTCGATAGACTCCCCGACTGAGAGTTCGAATTCATGAGTTGAACAGGTGGTTTATTCTGTATTAAGAGTTTAAAATCCAAAACGTGAAAAAAAGTCGTTTGTTATTACTTTTTCGTGGATCGTACGTGTTACCTCGGACCACCCGATACCAGGAGCCCCAGTGTTTCTCGTGTTACCGTGTGTCATTGTCGAGTCATTTCAAATCTAGTACACTATTCTTTCTCGGAAAATGTAATGATTGAGGACTAAGACTTCTCCCTCTCTCTTAAAATACCAACTAGCACCTTCTTTTTAAGACACTACGGATATTAAACTTTTTAGGTTTGGACGGGAAATTTTTGTGTTGAGTGAGACTACCGACGATTTCTCTACAGGCCACCTTATGTTCCTCCATATAGAATAAAAGTTTTCCCAATGGAGTAGGGACTACAAACCGTTATCACTAAAAGGTGTGTGTCCGTTCTTAAAATATCTGAGGGAAATTATCGCTACACAGTCTTAGTGATTGTCACTGTTATATAGCAAAGTACTGAGGTTTAAGTTGAGAAGAATTTTCATGACATTGTTTTACGGTCGATTCACACCCTAAATGACTAAATCGACACCTCCTTTCTTTAAGACGTCTAGTCTAGTTATGTCGGGCATTTTTGTTTGACGTGTTAGGGGTAAAAGACGGCCTCCAGACATTCACTCCCGTAATCTACTCCGTGGACTTAATAAGGGTTTGTGAAGCAGAACTCACCGACCTTTACCATGAAATGTTGGTAATGTCCCTTTCATACTAAAATCCAGTGGTACTAATTTAATTTACAGGACATGTTTTTTTTTTTCAATATCAATTGTAAACGCCCCCCCACAGGTTTCTAATCTTAGGTATTCTCTTATCAAAATTAGTCAGTCTCATAGCCCTGTTTGGGTTTGGGGGTTAATTAATCAAGTCACTGAAAATCCTTGGTGTAGAGGACGTTATTCTTCTATATTTAAATCTTATATTAAAAAAACCTGTTGGCCGTCGGTACATACCTTTGTACTAATGAGTACTGCTGAAAATTTTAATAAAATAGTAACAGTAGTGGAATAGTAATATAAAAATGATTATCACTATGAAGTCGTATTTTCGTTAAAGAAAATAGATGGAGCTCTTGATCGGTCAAAGGTTCTAGACTGTACATGATAATAACTATTTTCACATGTAATCACCAATAAAACTCCCTGTTAAATTGGAACAGGTAATATTATCTTTTGAATATAAACGAAGTTAGGTTCTCATGATGATGATTCATTGAGAGACTCTTTTCATAAGTGTCTACACAGGTTTTTTACTTCCTTTTTTTTTTTTTTTTTTGGGCACACCAAGTAACTTCGTAACACACACGTTCACTTTTGTTCTTATATTACACTTGTGTGAAATAAGTCCCTTACTGTTTTACTCGACATGTACAGGTGTTACAATTTGTCAAACGTTGTTAATTCGTTTATTTGGTTCACAGATGGTTGTCTGTATTCTGTTATAGATATGAGTCGTCTTATGCAAATTATGGACCGAGTAGTCCCTTCTTTTTGGGACTGAACGTCAAACGAAGAAGGGTACTACATTTATGAGGGTGGTGCCAGTCGATGTTCGATAGTTACACTGCGATGACTTACACCTTAACCATTCTGCACGTGCAACCGAGAGTACTCACCCAGGACCAGTGACAGTTACATAATGACACGTCCCGTTATACCCGAAGGGTCCACCGTGATCACTATTTCTGGGATGAACGGGTTACGTCCCTCTGGATTCTCTACACCCAAACTAGGGACCCAACCCTTCTAGGGGCCCTCCTCCCGTACCGTTGGGTGAGGTCATAAGAACGGACCTCTTAGGGTACCTGGTTCCTCGGATGGCCCGATACCAGGCATCCCAGTGTCCCAGTCTGTGCCGACTGCACTAAATCGTATGTGAGTACGTACACGTTCTATGATGTCTTGATTTGGCGTGTGGTGATACGTGAACAAACACATGTATGTGTAGTTTGATCCATTCACCAAGTGGAGACCCCTCCCTTCACTCGGACAATCACCTTTCGTACAATCATCACTGAAGACGAAGCATGATAAACTTGTAAAAATTTACCTTTTACATGATTGACACTTTGATTTGATGTAAATTTTCTTGTTACCTTTAATATACCTGATACAGGAACTTTTCCACCTACACTAAAACTATTAAACCCGACTCTGTCCGAACTTGAGTCTCCCTGACTATCTAATTTTCTACCTTTCTCTAACGTAATCTAACCTCTATCTAACTCAAGTCAAGTCAAGTCAGTGAGTCAGTACGGACTGAGAAACACTGGGGTACCTGACGTCGTACGGTCGGAAGGGACAGGTAGTGGTTGAGGGTCTCAAATGAGTTTGAGTGCAGGAAACTCAGTCACTACGGTAGGTTGGTAGAGTAGGACAGCAGGGGAAGAGGAGGGTGGAAGTTAGAAAGGGTCGTAGTCGCAGAAAGGGTTACTCAGTCAAGAAACATAGTCCACCGGTTTCATGACCTCAAAGTGGAAGTCGTATTCAGGAAGGTTCCTTATAAGTCCTAACTAAAGGAAAACTACCTGACCAACCTAGAGGACCGTCAGGTTCCGTGAGAGTTCTCAGAAGGAGATTGTGGTGTCAAGTTTTCGTAATTAAGAAGTCACGAGTCGAAAGAAATTTCAAGTTGAGAGTGTAGGTTTGTACTGATGACCTTTTTGGTATCGGAACTGATCTACCTGGAAACAATCGTTTCATTACAGAGACGAACAATTATACGACAGATCTTAAGGTCCCTGCTCCCTCGGACCACCCGACGGTAGAGACCCCAGTGTGTCTCAGTCTGTGCTTACTTCGCTGAATCGTCGTCGTCGTCGTCGTCGTCCAACCAGTATTGAAAAGAAGGTTCCTCGTTCGCAGAAAATTAAAGGACCGACGTCAGTGGTAGACGTCACTAAAACCTCGGGGTTTTTATTATAGAGAGTGACAAAGGTAACAAAGGGGTAGATAAACGGTACTTCACTATCCTGGTCTACGGTGCTGGAATCAAAAGACTTACAACACAAAATTCGGTTGAAAAAGTGCGAGGAGAAAGTGAAAGTGAAAGACGGTATTCCCACCACAGTAGACGTATAGACTCCAATAACTGCAATGAGGACCGTTAGAACTAAGGTCCAACACAAAGAAGGTCAGGTCGTAAAAGTGTACTACATGAGACGTATATTCAATTTTTTCGTCCCACTGTTATATGTCGGAATGGTATCAGGAAAGGGTTAAACCTTGTTCTAACGACAAGGTACAGGTCAAGATTGACAACGAAGGACTGGACGTATGTCTAAAGAGTCCTCAGTCCAGTCCACCAGACCATAAGGGTAGAGAACTTCTTAAAAGGTGTCTAACAACACTAGGTGTGTCAGTTTCCGAAACCGTATCAGTTATTTCGTTTTCATCTACAAAAAGACCTTGAGAACGAAAAAGCCACTAGGTTGTCTACAACCGTTAAACTAGAGACCAGGGAGACGGAAAAGATTTTGGTCGAACTTGTAGACCTTCAAGTGTCAAGTGTATAACAACTTCGGACCAAACCTATAAAAACTCGTAATAAAACGATCACACACTCTACTCACGTTAACACACTATCAAACTTGTAAGAAACCGTAACGGAAAAAAACCCTAACCTTACTTTTGACTGGAAAAGGTCAGGACACCGGTGACGACTCAAAAGGTTTAAACGACCCAATAACTCACGTTACGAAAGTATCGTAGTAGAAAATCTTAAACTTTATCGAATTGACCTTAAGGTAGTGGAGGTGATCGAAATTAGATCTCTATCTAATCTACCTAATTTGCACTTTCACTTTCTAACTATTCATCTACTATTTATTCTATCTACCTACTGTCCATGTATCCATCTATTTACTATCTACTCTATGATTATCTTATATATCTATTCTGTCTAAACTATATAACTTATTTAGTCTCTCTTGAAACTCCTCGTTCCCCCACTCCCGTTTTTTTTGTCTTTTTATACCTACGGGTGCCAACAAACAAGTCCACCCCGACCCCCAACTGACTCCATAGCCTGTCATCTTACCTATTCTTCTACCTCCTCTTCCCCTCCGATCTCAACCCTTTCCTTTGAGTCCATTCTTGTTTCAGGTCCAGTTCTCGAGGAAACACCTAGTTGTATCGTTCCCTCTACGAGAAGGGACCAACGAGTCTACCATTTCTTAGACGGACGTTACGTCCTCTGGGTCCAAGTTAGGGACCCAACCCTTCTAGGGGACCTCTTCCTTACCGTTGGGTGAGATCATAAGAACGGACCTCTTAAGGTACTTGTCTCCTCGGACTTCCCAATGTCAGGTTCCCCAGTGTTCCTCAGCCTGACTTGTTTAAAGTGAAGTGATCATTCCCTCTTCTTCTTTAATCTCCCACCCCTCGTCAGTGTCTAAGTCTAGGGGTACGCCCTGGTTCCGTTACCCGGGACACAGAGATGATACCTCCGGCCTTTCGTCCCTTCCCGGGAATCGGACAACCACACAGGATATTAACCTACCACTCCTCGTGCCTCGACTACGAAATGTTTAGTCCTCGACTCTAGTGACCTACTCCTCGACCCTAGGTTCGAAACCCCTTTCACCTTTTCCGAACTTCATCATCAGGAACTCTTCTTATCCGCACACTCGACCCGGTAACGTGTTCACGTCCTTTACCATTCCCGGTCAGACTCGATTCCCTATACTTAAATATAACTTTAGGTAAAAAGGACAATACACTCGAGAATAAAACCTTGGGACCTCATCTGTACTTCTTTCCTTTATCCACACACAAGTAGGCCGTCTCCTTCGGTCTAAGTGTCGAGATAGAGAGTGAGGGTCACTCTGGTCCCCCGTAGGAAATAGTTTAGATTCGGAACCAAAGTCGTAGACGTTTCCCCCTCTTCTTATCGTGTATGCGATACCGAGACGTAGCAACACGACGATCTCTTGGTCTCCTCTGTCGTCACCCTCTCTGGACCCGTATCATATTTCACGTCCTGCACAGAATTTCATGGTCCCGGGGACAGAGAGTTCAGGATTATTTAGAGTCACCTTCTATGTCCCAGTCAGTTATTACCTTCCGTCGATTCACTGGCACTGGGTCAGGTGCGAGTCCCGTGCTCTTTAAGGGCTATTCACCACAAGACTCTTCACAAACTGGAGTGAGTTTCTATAGTCTCTTCCTTCCACTGAAAAGTCTTTATGCCCCCTCCTCGAGACCGGGATCCGAGGGTCAAACCGGTCGTCTTCAGTTGTCTAGGAATTGGTCCAGGATATCTACCAAACTTTTTCTTAAAACTCTTTTCTCTGAGAGTCTTAAGAACGCGGGTGAGGGTGACTTGATTCCCTAGGATCGGAGACCGGTTCGACAAAGAAATGACCCCCTTGTATCAGTACTATATTTTTATAGGATCCCGTGGTGGACGTAGTGTTCCCATTACTGATTGTACGGGAAGTTTTGTGGACCTTAGAAGGAAGTATTATTTAGGAGCCACTTACACGTCACACAAAATCAGCGAGTCAACACAGACCGAGACGGTGTCCGAGAAGACAGGTACCGTAAGAGGTCCGTTCTTATGATCTCCCCCAACAGTACGGGAGGAGGTCCCCTAAAAGGATTGGGTCCCTAGTTTGGGTGTAGAGAATACAGAGGACGTAACCGTCCACTCAAGAATGGTAGACTCGGTGGTCCCTTCGGGGACCCACTTACAAGTCCTGTCTGGGTTTATCCTTTCCCACAAAGTATTGACTGACCAGTAATGGATGCTTGGGGAACAGGAGAGGGGATCGGACCGTTGTGTGACAGAAAGACAAAAAACTTGTGAGACACCAGAAAATGTGGGGCCCCGGAAATTTAAACAATATTGTAAAAGAATCTTACAAGAGGGAAGTACAAAAGGGTCCAAATCGAGTAAGGGTAGAAAGTATAGGACCGACTTTACAGAAACACCCCTATAGTTACGTCAATCCCGATTTAGTACTGTGCAAAATTTATCCCGTGATTCCTTAATCCTGTAGTAGGATTTCCGTCACCCATTCTAGACTGTCTAAAAACTCGTCTCCTCTCTGAACAGGCTTTGTCTCGAAGTCTATTTAGCAAAAGCACCACACAACACCCTACTTAGCTTCTCCCTACTCTAGCTTTCGTTTCTCTCGTTAATGTTCCAGTACCATTTTCAGCTTTACTTTATACTTCTAGTTTTTATTACTACCCCTTCTGACTGACTTCGTTCTGAATACTTAGTTATTTTCTTATTTGTGTGTATTTGTGTATGTGTATTAAAAACGTGTGTGCGGAGTTTGTGTCTTGTAGGAATCTAGTTTCGTGTCCGTCTTCTCTACAGGTTGCCCCACTTTACACTTTTACACACTACTCTAGACGTAGAACGTCCACAGTTAACCCAAAAACCTAAAATCCAGGTGAGTCGTAACTCACCCTTGTCACGTCTTTCTGTCTAGTAGTAAGGGAAGGAGATTAGATGTGTACTTCAGTCCAAACGTAGACTTTTAGTCGAGGAATAACTAGAATTGGAACAATTATAAGTACTCCGAGATAGTTCTCCATCCTCTAAAATTGTACCAGCGGGGGTGCGAGATTTAGTTAAGAGTAACTAAAGTTATCTGAAGTAGGTGGGTTCGTAACTACAACGGGGGAGGGTACTTTTGGACAAGAGTTCCAGGAAACCTTGTACTTTCACCATGTTCTGCGACCAGTCAGAACGAACGGTAGTAGACCTGAAACCCCCATCAGTCCCGCCACTCTCTATCATGAACTCGTCGGAGACGAGGAGAAACCCCGATGCACTCTGACTAGTAGAGAATTTAGGTAAGTCGGTGTTTCGGTACGAGAGGAGTTCAGGGTCGGTGAGTTTCCCTTCTGTCTCAGGAAGGATGAAAATCCGTGTACAGATAAAGTTCTGTTCCGACTAAAAAGGATTTTAAATCTCCGATGGACAGGAATTTCCGGAGAATGTTCAAGTCCACTGTTGGGTAAGACAGGAGTTTATGTTGACTCAAGTCTCGTCTTAGAGTGTTTGGGTGTCGAGACCGAGTCTCAAGAAAAAAAATCAATTATTTAATCACATAAGTAAATAAGCCACCGGGGTTCAGAATCAACGTACACCGTACACCTAGAAAGGCAACGACGTACGTCCGAAAATCAACGTCGTACACCCTAGATCAAGGACCTGGTTCTTAGTTTGGGTTCAGGGGACGTGACTCTCGAGTCTTAGGGTCAGTGAGCAGGTAGTCTCTGCAGGGAGGCCGAGGTTCAAGAAAAGAGAGGAGTTAAACACGTTCCTTTCCCGATTCGGAAAGAAGTGTCGGTTCCAAAGGAAACTTCCTGACCCTTGGGTTAAGTCCACTGAAAGAAAATAAAAAGATTCATAGAAAGGGAGAGAATAAAGAAAAGTAAATATATATATATTAATAAAATAATAATAATAATAATAAAATGAAATGTTATAACATAACCAAAACGGTATGTAGTTGTACTTAGGTGGTGTGCACATGTGCACAAGGGTCAGGACTTGGGGGGAGGGGGCAGGGAGGGGTGTGGTAGGGAGACCCAGTAGGGTCTCGTGGTTGGGGTTCGTAGGACATAGGACGTAGCTTGGATCTGACCGTTAAGCAAAGAATATACTATAATATGTACAAAGTTACGGTAAGAGGATTTAGTAGGGTGGGAGAGAACCATGCATATGTGTTACCTCATAATGAGTCGGTAATTTTTCTTATGTAAACTTAGTCAAGATTACTCCACCTACTTTGACCTCGGATAATATGTCTCACTTCATTCGGTCTTTATTTTTGTGGTTATCTCATATAATTGTGTATATATACCTTAAATCTTTCTACCATTACTATTAGGACATACACTCTGTCGTTTTCTCTGTGTCTAATATATATTAAAAATTTAATACAAACACAGAATAAAACAATTGTTTTCATAAGTGGAGAACATGGTCCCTTTTACAGGTTTACCACTCAACGTCACGTCGTAATTGAGACCTAATATGGGGTTTCTTCTTCTCAATGTTAACTTGAGCCACTTCAAACACTTGTGGTCTGTTCTGTTCTTTCACTTCCGTTGGAGACCGGTTACCGGTCGTTCTTTGACTCAAGACGGTTGACGTATTCGGCTAAGAAGGGGTCTACTTGGAGTCTCCTCCGAGGTCTGGACTGACTGCCGAACTAGCGTCATCCTTAGGTCGATTTGGGACGGATACGAGACATGGGTGTCTTTAACATTCTTTTATTTACACGTAACAAGATTCGGTGATTCAACACTATTAAACTATGTGTCGGTATATATCGGTTGCGTCACGAACACATCAAATATAAGGACTTCCCCATAGTGTCAAATCATCGACTCTATCGTTTAGACTTCGGGTGGATCTTAGTTGATAGTTTGAGGTAAATAATTACCCCGACCCATCCCTTAAGGAACCACTAGGTCACCAATCCTCAAGTGGACGGTGACGTCCCCTGTACCCAAACTAGGGATTAGGTTCTTCTACGGTGTGGGACACCCCGTAGATCCGGGGACTCGATGTCGATGACTTCGAGTGTACGGGTGTCGGACACGAGACATTGTTCTTTTCAGTGACGTTACTCTTCGGATGTGTGACGTTGTTCCTCATCGGGGGTGAACGACGTAGATCTCTTTCGACCATGTCGTTGCTTCTGTGTTTGTGTCGGTTTTTATTTCCTAATTTTTTTTAAAAATTCTCTAGAATATCCATGAACCGTGACTGCTGTGAAAGGCTAGGAGGGGTTTGTACACTGCATGTGTGTTAGTAATAGAGGTAAAAAGTATACTCTTCTGACTCGGTGTTTCTTCCCTTGATCGAAAGGGTTGCGATGGGTCTAAATGTAATCATCATCACCTCGTAATGAAGTTTGACCCAGATAGATTGACGTTTCCTACGAGAATTTGTGACTCGACAGAGTCCACGATTTTGGTGGGGGCGTCTCACACACCGTGGGGGGTTTTTTTTGTCTAGTCCATTCGGAAACGACATATCTACCGATATGATCGGAAGAATTAGATCCATAATGTCTACTCCTTTGTCTTCGAACACCTAAAGTTTACAAAGTAGGATCGGGTAGATGTGACCTACCCTGGTTCTAACCTTGGACCCGTTCAATTACAGTTTAGGGTACGGTAAAGATAGAGAAGGGGAAGAAGAAACGAGACGTATTTTCATATCGGATTTGGGTGGGAAAGAAAAAAATTAATTAAAAAATTACAACTAACTAACTAAATAAACAGACACGTCCTAGAATCAACGTCCTATATCCTAGAAATCAACACTGTACCTCTGGGAATCAACGTCGGACACCTTAGATCAAGGGACTGATGTCTCGTTTGGGTCTGGGGACGGAACCCTCAAGTCTCAGAGTCGGGGACCCTTTGAAGGGGGAGACGAAATAAACAGTAGGACTAAATCGTTTGAGGAGACTTGACACGAAAGGGCACAAGTCGGTTGTAAATACCTCACAAACGAAACACGGTTCGTATAAAGTCCGGAACCTTTGAGTTTCTGTCTGTTCTGTCGTGGAAACGCGTACAACGTGGTCTCTAATAAGTTCGACGGTTCTAAGTAGATGCGATAAACGACAACATTGTACCACGGACCTTCGAACCATCCACACTACGAAAAAAAAAGTAGCCATCGAGTAACCCTCTTTCGGAGTAAAACGGAGACAAAATCCGTCGACGAGGAAATTGAGGAGTTCCACCAGGGATGTATACGGAGACCAAAAGTGTCGAGGTCTGTAAAAGGTCCGAAGGGTCCACTGCATCACCCATTTCTTAGAGGACGGTCTCGTCCTCTGGGGTCTGCGTACAAGTCAGGGACTCAGGCCTTCTAGGAGATCTGCTTCTTTACGGTTGAGTGAGATTATAGAACGGACCCTTTTAGGGTACCGGTCTCCTCGAACCGTCCGATGTCAAGTGCCCCAACTTTTCTCAACTTGTGTTGTGTTCGTAAAAGAACCCTAAGGAACCGGGGGAAAACTGGATCTTACGGGAGAGTTTTGGAGAAGCGGACAGACTTGTGAGGACAAGGGGAAGTTTCGGAACCTTGCAGCGGGGGAAAGACGTAGATGAGGAAGAAAATGGTAGTGTCAATTAGAATAGGACCAGTGAAAAGAGGGTCGTTAAAGTGTGTAAAACTACTATCGTGGATTTTATAAGGTAATATCAATAAACAAAAGAAAGAAAAAAAAAAAAATTAAAAAACCGGTACGGTTTTATAAGGGACTGGTTCCTAACTTGGGTCCGGGGGTGGCAACCTTTGTGTCTCAGAATACACCAATAAACAAAAGTTTAAAACAAGGAGATAATCCGACTCTCATGAAACGTTTAGACCGGGGGTTGAGTCGTGTATCATCGTTAAGTTCTTTACTACCTACTTGTCTTAAGTCAAGTAAGTAAGGTGTTTATAAATGTTTGGGGGTAGGGGACACGGTCCTTACTCTACACCCCTAAGCCGTCCTTTGTTTTATGCGTTTTTAGAGACGGGAGAACCTCCATTATAATATAACTAAGATGAACGCTACGGACCGAGACAACCTAGTGCAACCGGTCCAAAATTACTCGAAGGAAACATGACAGAAAGTTAGATTACGGTCGGGGACCGATGCACTGAACCCTAAATAGAACTCTTCGGTCAAACACGTTTGTAGAGAGGTTCGGGACCCTTTAGAAGTTCTTCAGACATTTGGCTCCTCTGGTACAACAATTGTCTGTGTGGTCGCGTTTAGACAGGTTTACTTCAACAGAAGAGTCTTCGTCGGGGGCGCCCTTCGGCGTCAGAGTCACTCGGACGGTTACAGACCTGATAAAAACCGGAGAATAAAACCTCGACATATACCTTAAATGTCGGGTAAACGCTTGTCTGAGTTACCCCCCTTTACAGGGAAAAGTTCCGAAGTAAACAGTGATTTATACGGATCGGTACAAAGTATCTACTTGTCCACTTGCTCGAGTGGTTAGGTCAATAGACCTTCGGTCTTTTTCTTTTACTTCTTGGTCTTTACGTGCGTCCACATAAATGATCCGTCGCTAGGGTAGAGAGTTGTCTATGACGGACGTGTCGCTGGATACAGAACTAGCCATTGGAGAGTAGGGGCTAATGTTCAATGAATAGGTAAGAGGTGACCAACAGTAATTACATAACTATACACAACTATAACTATCCTACAGTAACTATATACAGTGACAACGTCAACCACTTAGGTTACCAGGAATAAGCGTTCGTTACGAAGAAAGAAACACGTGTATACGTTTTCTAATAAATGGGTCGTTAACTCCAAAGTCCCGTATTTCATACGTGTAGAAGTTAAACTGGACAATAACGATTTAACTAGAGATCTACTCTGGATGGGTGAATGTCAGTGAGACGTCAACCACTCTCGTAGGGAAAGAAGTGCATGAGTCGCTTTTGCCCGTAGTGTATTACCCACCCTTTACTACAGAGTACAATTGAACGTATAGATACTGAATAATTACACCAACTCGTAAAAAGGATATACACATACCGACAAACTGAAAGTATAAGACACGAAAGAGACAAACATAGGAAACACGTAAAAAAAAAGATCACCTGAGAGACAGAAATATAACAACTAAATATCCTTATAAAGAATGTAAGTTCTCTCCTTGGAAAACAGTCAATAAGTATGTTTACAGACAACCGTATACCTTCTGAAATAAAGTAAATCGGTCTAAATATTTAGAATAGGAAATACGAAACGTAAAAAACAAATAAATTTTTTCTTATTGGAGAGATGAATTTCTAGTGTTTCTATAAGGGTATTTAAAAGAAGATTTTCAAGATAACAAAATCATAAATAATGAACTTCCAAACTACAAACACATACCAGATTTCATCTCTGTTTTAAAAAAAAAGGATATTTCTATCGGTAAAAGGGGTAACGTAAATGACTTATTTCGCACGGGGGAGGGGAGTGATGTTGAGAAACAGTACGGTGACGTCAGAACATGGCTCAAAGACTCATACAATTCCCGAAAAAGACGTGATAGGAAAAGGAAACTAACTAAACAGATAGAGACATGGTTTATATGTAACGAAATTAATGGGAATTTTATTTATAATAGTTATATACCTATGACTTGTCGTTCGGTGACGAGGGGGACGAAGTGTCTATAATAAGCTATAGTATCGATAGAGACCTGAAAATATAAAGATCCTTATTCAATCCTAATCAAAACAGTTAAAGATGGTTTTGTTCGTTTGTTTTTCAGACGAACCTAAACCAATTTAAAAAAAAAGAAAAAAAATGACATCTGACTGAAACAAAAAGTAGTTTTCTATTTTATACGAAAATTCTTTTTCTTCATCCTCTCCGTGGAAACCCGGAGTCCTGTGACCTCGGTCCTCAAAGGAAACCAAGAACACGATGGTAATCTCTTGAAGAGTCACAGTGAGAGGGTCCACTACGTCACAATTTCTTAGACGGACGGTTACGTCCTCTCCGTCCTCAGACCCCAAGTTAGAGACCGAGGTCTTCTCGGGGACCTCATCGTTTACCGTTGGGTGAGGTCATAGTAACGGACCTTTTAAGGTACCTGTCTCCTCGCACCACCCGACATCAGGTGTCCCAATGTTTCTCAACCTGTTCTGACTCGTACGTGTAAACCTGTGTGCACGTGTAAACCCGTGTGTACGTGTTCGTGTTACAGTGGTAGTGTAGGGGTTCGACCTAGCGTCCGACTGCCCCAGGTGGTCGCACTCCTGTGTAGACGTCGAAAGGTACCCTGGGGTCGACGTCACCAGGACGGGGAAGGTCCCGAGTCGGGGTTTGAACTGAGAGTCACACTGTGGAGGAACGGTTGCTGGACTTAGTGTAAGTCGTAGAGACCAGGATTTTGTAGTCGTTGGATTAATAAGAGGGGATGTTTAGGTGTTGGGAGAGTAGTACGAGACCGGGGTCTGACCAGATGGTTTTTCTACCAGTACCCTAGAGAGGTCTCTACGACCGGAACTGAAGAGTCTCGACCCGATTATGTCATCGGTGAGGGAGATCCTTCGCAAAGTTACATACGGAATCAGTTCAACAAGTCAGTATAGACTGACACTAGGGTACCTGACATCGGGTGGTCCGAGGAGACAGATGCCTTTACATACGGAATTACTTAATGTTAAATTTTTTTTACTTTTAAGGATAATCGGTGTAAAGTTCTCAAGTCTAGACGTCATAGGTGTACACCGACGGTAGTGTAGATATAAAGATGGTAGCGTCTTCCAAGATCCCCCGGCTCGGTGTCTTTAAGTTTCGTAAAGACCAAGGGATCTCACTCTCGGTTCACCACATATACTATGTGTGATGAGGACGGGAGTGTCGAGGGTGGACAGGTAAAGAGAGGGACGGACGGATGAGTCTACTTAATGGTAGTCTCGTAAAAGAGTCGGGACGTTCGTGGAATCTGGAAGGACTAGACTCGACACCGAATCAGACAGGGACATCAGATCTTCCGGGAAGGGAGAGGTCGAGAAGAGAGAGGGTTCAGCTAAAGAGGAAAGTTCTGAGACGAATTCGAATAGTGGTGTGGAGTTTCTAGAGGAGGAAGGATCAGAGGAAAAAAGTCGAAAGTGTCGGGTGACACAGGGACACCGTGGTTTGAGTTGAGTGCGTCCCGTCGTCGATAGGTTTTTCAAGGGAGAGGAACCTAGGGTCGAGTCTCGGGACGGGGATCTTTGACAGTCCCGTATTAATGTCTCGGACGACGACTACTACGACGATTCAGCAAAGTCAGTACAGACTGAGAGACGTTGGGATACCTGACATCGGGTAGTCTTAGGTTCTCTAAGAGGTCCGTTCTTAGGATCTCACCCAACGGTACAGGGGGCACACAATTAGACGACCGAGGGTCGGGGGGAGTAGGATATTGAATCGGGGGTGAGGGAGAAAAGATAAGTGAGGGGGTACAAATTAATGTAAATTAACGTTTTACCAGACGAACGGAAGGGACACGGAGGTTTTCACAAACACATTTGTCGTCTCTCTAGGACAAGTAATATTTCTGAAGGAGTGTAAGTAGTGCCGGTCAAGGCCAGGGGAGACTAACGTCTCCTCTATCCTGGTCGGTAAACCTCTGTCCTTCCTCAAATAACTTTCCCTTGTGTCGGTAGGACTCGTTCTATCTGTGCACCGTACACCCCATGTACAAAGGTAGGGAATCCTCTCTGTCTGTTCCTGCTCCTCTCTACCTCTTTCTCTCTGTCCCCACCCTTCTTCTCTGTTTATCTCTCTCTTTCGTCTTTTCGTTTCAGTTTTATCTTTCTGTGTCTGTTCTAAGTATCTATCTCTATCTGTCTGTTTTCACCTGGGTTCTCGTACCGTAGTCTCTGTAACTCACCCCCCATTTCTACGGGTTCGACGATGGAGAATTATGTAGGGAGTGAAGGGTGTCGTACGAACGAGACCCCGTCGCGTCTAATGTCGTCCGTACTGTTTATCGCGTCTGTGTGTCTGTTTAACTTTTCGTCTAGGTTACCTTTGGTTTGAGTGGAAGTCGGTAGTCGTAGAGGTGCTGGTCGTACTCGTTGGAACCTACAGTAGGTACAAGTAGACTGGGACGGAGAGACTTTTCTAGGTCTCTCTTTTCAAACCCGACACCGGACACCAAGGAACCCTCAGGAGATCGACCTCAAGAATCGTTTTTAGACCCAGAAACGACACTTGTCTTGGTTTGACTCCGACATCATCTTGTCCTTTTTATATTGGTTTTGAAAAAAAGGGGATTTAAATGCTGAAGATTTCCAAAATCTCAAACCTTACACGGACTATTTTATTAAGGACCAGTGACCTCTCCCTGTCGAGAAAGTACCGTCACTTTCCGACGAAACCTCGGTGTATTTATTTTGACCAGAGAAAGGTCTAAGGAGTTGTAGGATGAGAGTTCAAGATAGTCGAATACGTAGTTAGACCCGTTGACTGAAGGAGTAAGCGAGTAGACAAGTGTGTGTAACTAGTCCATGGAGAACACCAAGTCGTAGTGTGGTCCACGTTGTCACCGTTTGTCGTGTTTACAAGGATCTTGGGTTTCCCAAACGATATAACACACCGAGCAGTCAGTCACAATCAGTGAGTCAACACAGACTGACGCTGGGGTACCTGACCTCGAACGGTCCGAGGAGACAGGTACCTTAAGAGGTCCGTTCTTATAACCAGCCCAACGGTAAGGGAAGAGATCCCCTAGAAGGACTGAGTCCTTAGTTTAGATCCAGAGGACGGAACGTCTATTCTAAGAAATGGTAGACTCGGTGGTCCCTGCGGGTATCATGTCTATTCGTCTATGATTTCTTTCTTATTATGTTTGCCTTTAACGTGATCCCTTTACTTATACTCGTTGTCTAATTTTCTCGGACCCCGGAGGTTTCTTCACTTTCGTCCCAGACAGAATCAGTCGATCCCGATGGTATCATTTCGCACTCACCGAGTCAGTACAGACTGAGAAACGTTGGGGCACCTGACATCGGACGGCCCGAGGAGACAGGTGTCTTAAGAGGTCCGTTCTTAGGACCTCACCCAACGGTAAGGGAAGAGGTCCTCTATAATGCCTGGGTCCCTAGCTTCGGTCCAGAGAGTGTGACGTCCGTCTACGAAATGGTAGACTCGGTGTTCCCTTCGGGAATCCCGATGGTGTTGTTTTATGACTTCTACCCCACGGAAGTTTTTACCTTCGCATAAAGACTGTCAAGATTTTCGACCTTAAGACTCTAGTCCTACGTCGGACCAGTCGAGACCACTCGAGAGAGAAGGACCGAACACCTACCGACGTAAGAGTGACACTGGTGTGTCCCGTCCTCCTTCGAGAGACCGAGAAGGAGAATAAGATTCCCGTGATCAGGGTATTTTGCTCGGGGTGGGAGTGTTGGATCGGATTTAGATCAATAGAGGGTTTCCAGAGTAGAGGATTATAGTAGTGTAGTACTTGTGTTAGTAAGTCGAGTATTGTCTGAGTTAGTCCATGAATATAATATGTACTTACAAGTATCGTTGGGATAGATGTTATGGGTTTCCACCTTTGTTGGGTTTGCGGGTAGTCTCCTACTTACTGTTTGTGTAATACCGTGTATAACTATGTATGTTATGTCATAAGTCGGAACTTTTTCCTTAATTCACGACTACGTGCGACGTTGGACTTACTTGGACTTTTACGATACGATTCACTTTTTTTTTTTTCATCGTTTACTAATATTTGATATACTAAGGTAAATGTATTTTATAGGTCTTATCTATTTAACTATCTCTCTTGTGTTGTCCATAAACAGTCCCAGGTCCTCCCAGTCACCCATCATTGACGGATAACCCATGTGACAAAGGAAAACCCCATACTTGAAATAGTATTATCTTTTTTTTACGTCAGGATTCTCTACCCTATAATACTCCACTCGATCAAAGTTGATCCGAAGTAGTCACCGAGTCTATCATTTCTTAGACGGACGTTACGTCCTCAGGGTCCAAGTTAGGGACTTACCCCTTCTGGTGGCCCTCTTCCCTTACCGATGGACAGGTGAGGTCATAAGAACGGACCCCTTAAGGTACCTGTCTCCTTGGACCGTCTGAGGTCAGGTACCTCAACGTTTGGTCAGTCTGCTCTTCACTTACTGATCGCAAGTGAAAGTGAATTAAATTTGATCCTCGGTTCCTTTCCGTTGAGACTTCTTCACCGCACATATACTTTGAGCTTCCTACTTATCTTCAATCGTCCCCCTTATGACCTCCGTCGTCTTAGACCCGTCTCACTTATTAGGGGTCCTTTTGGTGGATCACTCTTTCTCGACTGACCGTGTAAACCCTTACTCTTCCTCGGTCCCACCGACCTCCTGTCCCTCGTTTCTTTTGACCCCGACGTCCACTTTGGCTATCAATCAGTCGCCGTCTAAAATACCCGTAAAACGAAAAACAAAACAAAACAAAACAAAACAAAATCGTAACTACCCTTTCTCTTCACTGTACTAGACAATATGTAAAATTCTAGTTAGACCTACGAAACTCTTACCTAACCTTCATTGTCTTTACCATAGTTCCAGAGTTAATCTTAGTTAGAGAGGAAGAGGGGGAGAGAAGGAAAAAAGAAAAGAATAAAAATATATACTTGTCTTAGACCCGACTCGAATCTTCAGGACGTAGTGTCGAAAGAATTGTTGTTTCGTTATGTCTGAAGTGAGGCAAAAGGGGATTGTAAAGACCACCGTCTTTTCTTCAGGTCTCGACCGACGTAATAGAGTAAGAAAGGTGAATCGTTGGGAAGGGTAAGAATTCCCGAAGGGTCCACCGTGATCACCATTTCTTGGACAGACGGTCCGAGTCCGGGCTAAAGACCTAACCCTTTTAGGGGACCTCCTCCCGTACCGTTGTGTGAGGTCATAAGAACGGACCTCTTAGGGTGTCTGTCTCCTCGGACCGTCCGATGACAGGTATCCCAACGTTTCTCAACCTGTTTTGACTTCGTTGAATTGTGTGTGGGGAAGAATACAAGTGGAGTAAGAGAGAAGGAAAAAGGAATTCTATTTTCGTTTTAATGGCTTGTATAAATCCATAAAGTGAGTCCGAGTGTAATACCGAAAAGTTTTTTTAAGTGAAGAGGAAAAACCGAGTCTTTACAGAGAAGATAATATAGAGACTAATGACGAAAGAGGAAAAAGAAGGACCTAGAAAAAGTCCTTGTTTAATCTAGACAAGGTAGAGGACAGAGGACCAGGAGTGAAGAAGAAAGAGTAGTAGTAGGATCTAAACCGAGAAAGGAAGTGTGAGACTTCACTTTCACTTTCAGCGAGTCAGCACAGGTTGAGAAACGGTGGGATACCTGATATCTCAGGAACTTTAAGAGGTCCGGTCTTATGACCTCACCCATCGGAAAGGTACGAGGTTCCCTAGAAGGGTTGGGTCCCTAGCCTGGGTCCAGAGGGAGTAACGTCCACCTAAGAAGTGGTCGACTCGGTGTTCCCTTCGGGTTCTTATGACCTCACCCATCGGATAGGGAAGAGGTCGTATAGAAGGGCTGGGTCCTTGACTTGGCCCCAGAGGTGCGATTATTGTGAAAAAAAAAAAGTCTAAATAAATATAAATAAAAAACCGACGTGGTACGTCACACTCTCTAGAATCAAGGGGGAGGTCCCTAGTTTGGACATGGGGGACGAGACCTTCGAGTCTAAGAATTGGTAACCTGGTGGTCCCTTCAGGGGTAAGGTTAGTGAGAACTAGTTAAATCTAGTTCGAGGTGTAGAGGTGTGCCGTTTCCTAGACTGTACTGACTCGCTAAAGCGTACGTACGTGTATAAATTGGGAACGTCACGACGGAAAAGTAAAATCCTAAGGATTTTGTCTATGACTTCAGACAAGAATATAGGGAGAGAGAATCCATTATATTAGAAGAAAAAGTGTGACGGATGTAAAACGGGTACAGACAAAAGTGAATTTAGAATAATAATAAAGTGAAGAGTGGGGACAAAAGTCTCTGGGGTAAAGAAGGTGTCATAATTTTTGTGTTCTTCTGTAAGAGCTGTAGCAGAAACAAAGATGGTAGGGATCGTATAACGTACGTAAAAGAGTTAGAAAACATTAAACTTTACAAAGTGTTTCGACTACCACGACGGAATCTATAAGTAGAAATTCGGTACCCTATACATTCGTCCCGACCACAAAAAGGTATTTGTAAAACTCATCTAACAGAAACGAAGGGGAAGACCAAGGGAAACCAACAAGAACCGAAGTGTCTAGAGGTTGACCTCCCGAAGAAGCCACATTTAAATATTGTGAGAGTAACAATAACTCGTCGGCCTCCCCTCAACCCTCCTTCGGACTCGACACTCGTCACAAGTGTCCTTATAAATAGAGACGTCGTTAAGAAAGGTACGGACCACTTCGACAACAACAAGAGTCGAGACACAAAACGTAAGCGAAAATTAAACCGTGTCGGAGATGAGGTTACATTTGAAACCGCTACGGGTCCGAGGAAGGACCACGATGACGAACTGTGAACCTCCTTTACGGAGAAATCAGGGGGCCCTCCCTAAAGAAACTACACCGTCAATGAACTACGATCCAGAAGGGTCCCGGGGACCACGTTTTCGAAGACTAGAAAAAGTCACGTTCAGTGTCTCGGTTCCACGGTGGTCCCCTCGAAGGAAATGGAAGTCGTGGAGGATACGGATTAATCCTTTTGAACTCCTAAAGGGAGTCCCATAGGTGGGTTTAGAAAGGTACTACGTGTTCAAGACTGGTGACACCGGGGAAAGAAGAAGTACACCGATGGTGTGATTGGGACCTGAGAGTTTCCGATGACCGTGTTTTCTACGACTAGGAATTTCAAGTTCACTTCGGGTTTAAAAATCCTCCAGTAGAAGGTGTCTGAATCTTTTGTCTGAATACCTGTGCCTCACCCCTCCTTTCTCTCCCACGCCATACCTCTCTCATTGTACCTTTGTATGTAATGGTATACATTTGATCTATCGATAATTCTTAAACGACATACTGAGTCCCGTGTGTCTGACTCCGAGACATTGTTGGATGTCCCCATCTTACCTCTCCTTCTACCCTCCCTCCAAGGTCTCCCTCCCCTGTATCCTTATGGATACAGACTAAGGACGACTACAAGCCGTCTTTGACTTTGTTATGACACTTCGTTAATAGGTAGTTAACTTTTATTTATTTAAATTAATACTTCTTTCCTCCAGTGGGAGAAGGTGCACCGAACAGGTACGTACGTCCAAAATGATAAGGTCCATTCACACATTCTAAGGTAATCTCAGGGACATACAGTGAACACTATACTTACGGGAAAGGATCTCAATATTCAACTTGGGACCCACATAAAGAGTCAGGCTACGGAACACAGGATACAGATGGGTGTGAAGGAGTCAGAGGGTATCAACCCAACCCGGTAAAGGATCAAAAGTCGAGAGGGGACGAGTGAGGAAGGGAAACAATAAAGAGCTTACTCCTAAACCGGTCTTCACCTCGTCTCTCAAATTTCTCTCAAATTCTCCTCTATATACACACACGAGTGGAACTACAGATTAGCTTTATAGATTAGAATGAATTACTTTGAACGAAGAGAACACACCTGTGGCAAAAACAGAATTCGACTGTGGTACACCTCCACTTGTGGACACGTCTCACATACCGAATTCCGTTGTTAGACGTCACACTAGTCTACTAATGTCAGTCTATCTAGGGTTATACGTCTAAAGGACTTGTTTGTGTTTTGGATGGTTTGAATCTTTTTCTTTTTTTTTTAGGATGAACCTGGGTAAATCCGTTACTTTATAGAAAAATGAAAGGAAACCGTGGTATGTAGATCTATCGGATACTCAGTTTATAACTTTCTAAACGTTCATTTGTCGTCCCGGAGGGGCCACCTAGTCGTCATGTCTCAGACGGGCGGTTACGCCCTCTGTGTCCAAGTTAGGAACCAAGACTTCCCAGGGTGTGCGACGCGTCGTTGCCCCGGACACGTGGCGTTGATGACTCGGACACGAGATCTCGGACCCTCGGTGTTCATGACTTCGAGTCGTGGGATCTCGGGCACTAGGTGTCGTTCTCTGCGGTGGTGTCACTCTTCGCTCATGCTCCGTCGACCTCTCGTCGGGGGCGAGAGGTGCGGATCTCTTTTTCGGGCGAGTCGTTGGTTCTGGGTCGTGTCGGTTTTTATTTATTTATTTTTCACTTGTAGCCTTGATTGTTGCCGAAATTTTCCCATATTCCTGTTGATTTTCTGATAATTTTACATGTGGTTTCATCCTTGATTTCATTGTACAATGACCCCTAAAAATACGAGGAGGACACAAAAACGAAAAGACCGCCCACCGTCTCCCCACCGCTCAAGTTGATTAGAAGTAACAAAAGTCTCCAGTTCAAAAGGGATGTTAATCGTTCGTACATATTGAAATTAGTTATATTTTCTCCCTCTTTTTACTCCTACTCCCTTGGACAATAAGTGGATTGTCCTATTGGTGTAACGAGTAATGTAATTCTCCTCCATATAAAAGTAGATAAAGTTCCAATTTATAAGTCGGATTATAATGCGGGGGAGGAAAGGACAACACAAGCCCTTTTCACCTCAGTCTGTAAACCCTGGGTCCCCCAGAAGTCAGGGAATACTCAGAGGCGAGGTGCACTAGACCTTTGACCTCTCTACTGATTAGACTGCATTATTGTCTCTTCAACACTGGTACATGTTTTGACATGTTTCCTAGTGTCCGTAAAAGTGTTCTCTGCCTTGGTGTGACCTAGGAGGGTACGTATTGAAAGGGAGTCTTGACAAAAGGTAGAAAGAAACCCGAGAGGGTAGAATAGTCTATAACTTTCATCCACACATTTATACATCGGATCCTTTTTCTTCGACTGCTACCTTATTTCTGTTACCACAACACAAAAAGTACACTAACTACTTTACTCACTCATGTGCCCTAACCCCAATCACCACTTTCAGAACGTAAAATAAAACAGATTTCATTCCGACACTTTCGTTAGATTCACAGGTAGTTGTCTACTTACCTATTTCTTTTACACTATATATATGAGTATATGTATACGTATATATATATTTGTGATGAGTTGGTATATTTTCTTACTTTCAAAAGGTAAACGTCGGTGTACCTACCTGAACCTCCCGTAATACGATTCGCTTTATTCACTCTGTCTCTTTCTGTTTGTGACGTGCCATAGTGAAGATACACCTTAGATTTTTTATGTTGTTTAATCACTTATATTGTTTTTTCTTCCTCTGAGTCTATAGTAGAAATATTTGACACCAATGGTCACCCCTCTCCCTTTTCTCCTCCCTATTATGTTTCCTTCTTTTAAGTCTCTATATTTGATAATCCGTGTGTGTGTGTGTTTCGATGTTCCAATATCACATGTTGTGTCCCTTATCTCGTTTATAAAATACAGATATTTACCTCATATTGGAAATTGTTAACACTTAGTGATATAATGTGGGCACGGAAGGGTCCCCCGAGTCACCATTTCTTAGATGGACGGTTCGTCCTCTGTGTCAAAGGTAGGGACCCAGTCCTTCTAGGGGAACTTATCCTTTATCGTTGGGTAAGGTCATAAGAACGGACCTTTTGAAATACCTGTCTTCTCGGACTGTCGAACGTCAGGTATCCCAGTGTTTCTCAACCCACTGGGTCGATGTTGATATGAAAAATTTTCACCCGATACTTTATAAAGGAAGAATAGAATTCCACACAGGTTCTTAGTGTGTTCAGTACTGTAAGATAGTAGTACAAGACTAAAATTATTGTTTTTAGTCACGGTAGAAAACAGTCTGGTTTTGTCCGTTAATAGTACTACGTATATCACGATAAAGACGACTTTACAAGTAACAACGAAACAAATTTTGGGAGGAAGGAAATCTTTCGCAGACGACGACACGGTACACCTTTTACCACTAGTTGGGAAAGGAGGAGAAACCTGACCCGACACCCTTCAAACACGATGCTTCTTCACCCCAGGACAGGTGGAGGACAGTACGTCTGTCGGGTTCGCTACTAATAAATAAATGTTGTCGATTATGTTAACCACCATTGCTGAAGTATCCGTCGGAGATTCACGTCCGCCCTACTTTTTAAATGATTTAACCTCTTATTTTACGTATTCTTTTACATGTCTTAGTTATAAAGTACCGGAAACGAAATGGAACGACAAGTGTTTAGATAAGGACTCAAGCGTAATTTAAAATTTCGCTGTCAGTACGCTGTTCAAGTTTGAGACCCAATAAAGTGCAATCAAATCGAAATCTCCTCAAAACAACAACAAACAAAGTATTTCAGTATTCCTCGACTCCTCCCCTCTGTGAATCCTTCGGTGAATCGGTCCACTGAGACCAAAACGAAAAAAAAAAAAGGTTTGTCCTTCTGTTTTTACCACAGACCGTAAGTATTTTTCCAGTGAAATCAGTAAGCCAAAGACTTGATTCGGAATCGTTAGAAAGACAAGTTAGAACATGGTCTAAATTTTGTAATAAAAATTTTGAAAACTTTCAGTTAATAAAACAGTCTTAAGTTTGGAAATAACTGAGCGATGATACTCGATTCGTGGTTCATTATATGTAATTTGAACTACCAGGACCTTCTCTTGGTATAAGGGATGTAAGAGGTACAAAGGTACTTAAATACTTTGACTGTGATACGACCTATTTGTCGATCTCCTTGTCTGTACGTTAACTACGTTAGACCTATGACTTCCGTCTTGTAGAAAACACACACCACATTCAAAATTCATTTACGTCTGGATTTCTGTCGGTACTTATCAAGGAAAGAGTTACGAACTGGTTTCTAAAATTCTGTGTAACCAGATTTTCCCTTTCGTCAGGTACTTTAGATGTTTCACAATGTCAATATAGGTCACTAAAAGAGTACAAACAAACGATTAAACAAATAAAACAAACCTGGTCATATGTTCCTTAAACTTTGAATGATTATGTCGTAATTAAAGTGATGAATGGTAAGTATAAGGATTTGATATTGAAGAATGAAACAGTTCTAAGCACAAGCCTAACGTGTACCTACATTGACATTACTCTTTTTCTTTGTCAGAAAACCGATCTCTCTCTTAGAACTCCTGGTGGGTCTTTGACGAAGAGTTACTTCGCAATAAGAGGTCTCACAGTTCATACACTTCTAAACACTTCCCAAAAACAGGTACTCCAATAAAATGTATACCTACGGAACGTTGGAGGTTTCTTTGAGTCGAGACTGGCCACGTGTCACCTATAGTGGTTCGTTCTTGTGTTCCACCGGTTGTCGGAAAGACGAACCAGAATTTAATAAAGATTAGGAACACCAGTTTTTCATAATTGAGATACCAAAGTTACAGGGGGTGCGGTGTAAAAATAACAGAGGATTAGTACGGACTTTTGACTACAAAGGCACTTCCAATCTTTAGACAAGTTTCTAAATCTCACTCTCGTGTCATTAAGGTCACGTTCAAAACAGTAATTAGTACACGTGAAGGCAAATCTCGAATTCGGTCACTATCCTACTTTTCCACTCTCCACCCTACCATTCGGGTGACGTTTTCGTGCTCTTTCCGGAAAACTTCACAAAATGGGAGATATCTAAGTTCAACGACTCGTTTGAGTTCATCAAATATCATATACTTATCATCCTCTATCCTTTAACTCCCTTACAGGTTGCCTTCTAGATATAAAAGAATCGTTTTTTCCTTTTATTTATGTAGATGAAGTTCACCTCCTCCATTTTTCATCTGTCGGGAGGAGGAATGTCCCATCAGAACCCTGGTCGTCAACCTTTGATAATAATCACGTTTACACTCGAAGGGTTCACCATTTCTTGGGTGGACGGTTTCGTCCTTTGCATTCTCTGTATTCAAGCTAAGGACCCAGTCCTTCTAGGAGACCTCCTCCCGTACCCTTGGGTGAGGTCATAAGAACGGACCCTTTAGGGGTACCTGTCTCTTCGGACCACCCGATGGCAGTTATGCCAGCGTTTGTCAATCTGTACTGACTTTACTGAATCATGCGTGTAACTATGTTTACGACGACCGAACGGGTCGAGTCCGGAGACCTAGTCTTACATGAAAACTGAAGAAATAGTTGATTAACACCTTATTAAGTGTAGGTAAATTTGACGTCTTAAATTACGTAAAACCGTCAGTAGTTACGTGTACTTTGGTGGGACTGTTAGTTTTGGGATTTTTCAAGGTAGTGGGGTTTTTAACACGGGGAACCGCTCGGAAGGGAGAACGAAGGAACCGGGAGTCATTGGTGAACAGACTTAAAAAAACAGTGATATCTAATCGACTGTAAAATACATTTACCTTAATATATCATATACGAGGGGAAACCCCGACCGAAAAAAGTGACCCTTCTTACGAAAACTCTAAGTGGTAACATCAACTGGAATAATCAACGAGTACCTCATGGTAGGGTACTACATGTCCATGAAACAAAACAAAGAGGTAAATGGTTAATTACTCATAAATTCTACAAAGACCTAAAAATTTTATAAATAGAAATAAATAACTAAACCGATGTGACCCAGAATCAACGTCGAACACCCTAGATCAAGGGGCTGATCCCTAACTTACCCCTGGGAGGGTCGTGACCCTCGTGTCCCAGAATCGGTGACCTGGTGGTCCCTGTAGTAACAAAGGACTAAAACTGAAACTTATTTCGGTGATGTTTGTAAGTAACAATTCGGAAACACTTTTATAAAGAAACCCCATTTATGGACTCTGACTTTGTCGACCTAGTATACGGTACACATACGAATTGAAAAATTCGTTATGGTCAAAAGGTTTCACCATAATGGTAAGGTGCATGAGTGTTCCTCACATACACTCCACCGTAACTTGGTATGGGAGTCATTGTGGACATAAGAGGAAGTCGAGGAATTAAAAGTACTAAGGTCACGACACACCATCATGAAGAGACCCCAAACGTAAAAGGACGAGTCATTACTTCTGTCTTAGACGTAAAACTGTTCTAGGTATGGGAAACGAAATGTATGTGTCATGTCAAACTCATTGTAACTACATCTCTTGAACCTGTCTCTTCGAAGTCTTAGTCGTAACCACCTCCGGTCCTTACTACTATTTGAATCACTACCCACTACTCGTATGTAATCACCATTGAGGTCAGACGTACCAACCTATGAAAGACGTCGACGTATTCTTGTTTTAACCGTCCTAAACGGACCGACAGGTCACCAAATCTTAAGTGAAAGGTCGCGTCCCCTACGCCCAAGGTAGGGACCAGTCCCTTGATTCTAGGGTGTACGACGTCCTGTTGATTCGGGTACACGACGTTGGTGACTCGAGTGGACGGTGTTGATCTCTTCGGACACTTGGTGTGGTTTCTAGGACGCACACCGTTGAGTCTGGGTTACGTCGGTTTACTTATTTAAATTTTTTTTTTTTTTCGATCTTGACAGTACACCATCCGTAGACATTAACTAGTAATTGAAGAATTTGAGTGTAAAAGGAAGAATGAACCCTTTTTGTCTCTGTCAAAGTTCTCTTTATTTTGCTTTTAAAAAGTATCTAGATACTATATTAGAAAAGAGGATATCGAAACTACGATAAAATTAAAGGATAACGACAATATTGTTTAATGGTGGGTGATTGAATAACAGAACCCGAAGGGACCACCGAGTCTACCATTTCTTAGACGGACGTTACGTCCTCTGGGTTCAAGTTAGGGACCCAAACTTCTAGGGGACCTCTTTCCTTACCGTTACGAGGTCATAAGAACGGACCTCTTAAGGTACCTGTCTCCTCGGACCACCCGATGTCAGGCACCACAGCGTTTCTCAGTCTATGTTGACTCGTTGATTATGAAAGGAAACATGAAAGTTGAATAATAGAATAGAAGACCTCCAGTTTTCGGACTTTTATTCGGACTACCCCTCTTTCAGTTCTACAACCGTCCTGACTCAAGGAGGACCCCTGAGGTCCCGTCTTGGTATTGAACGAAAAAGGTCGAAGTTCTCCAACGGGTGTAAGGGATCAAGTATCAGTGGAAGGTCGTTGCCGTAGTGCGATCGGAGATGAGAGTAGAGACAGTATAGAGGAAAATATTAAAACAGACAGGACAAAAAGGAAAGTAACTATTCCTGGGGACACTAATGTGACCCGAGTGGGTCTAATAGGTCCTATTAGAGGGTAGAGTTCCAGAAACTAACTAATGTAGACATTTCGGGGAAGACTGTACATTCCATTGTGTAAGTGTCGAAAGTCTCCAATGTTACACCTGTAAACCCCCGGTAATAAGACGGATAACCCGAAGGGTCCAACACGTCACCGTTTCTTGGATGGACGGTTACGTCCTTTGTATTCGCTACACCCAAACTAGGGACCCAGTCCTTCTCGGGGATCTCCTCCCGTACGGTTGGATGGGGTGATAAGAACGGACTTCTTAGGGTACTTGTCTCCTTGGACCACCCGATGGTAGGTATCCCAGTATTTCTCAGCTTGTGCTGACTCACTGTTTGAGTGTGTATGTAAGACGGACAGTGTGTACGCAAAGGAAGGTTCGTGAAAAAAGATGGATAATGCTGTCATAAATTTATCTATAATTCAGTCTTACTAAGTTTTTAGGAGGGAGAGGAAGGAATATTATCTTCTCGGTAAAAATACCCATCTCTTCTTCCGACTTCTTCGACTCTCTGTCAGTTAAATGGGTGTACAATTATTATCGTTATTATTGTTGTCATTTGTTGACAAGTCAATTCTGTTTCTAGATACCTTAAGTATATGTGAGTGATTAAATTAGAAGTTTTGTGGAGATGTACGAGTAAAAGGGGTTTACTATTCGTTACCTTATAAAAGGGATCATAGGGTCGGTTGTATTATCTCCGGGTATAACGACCAACTATGCACACCTCAATCGACATCGAAACAAAGAAAAACAAAAGGGAAACTATGAAACGACTGTACTCGGAGTTCCACTTTCTTCTCTCCGGATCAACTTGAGTCTCTAGGTGAGACCAATAACAGAGACGACTAAAACTAAACGAAGGACAAAACAAAACAAAACAAAAAAAGAAAAAAGAAAAGTACGGGTGTTGTACTCGTAAAAGGACATTATTTTTATAAAAAGTTTTTGCACTGAACTTACCGACGGATTGTAAACAGTAGGCTTACGGAGTATTGACAAACGTATTCACTGTCATTAACATAGTCCCGACCCTACTTGCCAGAGTAGTTTCTCGTCCGACAGGAACGTTTAGCCCCACCCTGATGGGGGCACACGGGTCAACTCTCTCGGAAGGAGGAGGAGGCCGGAACGTCATACAAACCTCGTCCCATAAAGGACTTCTCCCCCAAACCCCTCTTCATTATTAACTGTACGTCGTTGATGACGAAGAAGAGACGTAGAGACCCCGTTATTTTACCCGAAAAAGGGAGAATTCCAACTCTGCGTTTCCAACATGTGTCACAGGTGTAATAATCTTTTCCGTGTGTTCGAGAAACGTACCCTGAGCAGGTTCGGAGTCCTGTGAATATTGACGTGGTTGAAGGGAACCCTTCCTTTTCCATAGTCTACTCATCAGGGTTTGGTCTGTAAGAGTCTTTGTCTTTATTTCGTTGGACCGGTGGTAGGTATAGACGTTCGAGAACGTACGAAAGTTATTCGATAGAAAAAAGTAGTAGTATTCTTTGAGAACTCCCTCTTTGATAGGGATAAAATGTTTGTTCCTTTGACTCTGAGTCTCCAACAACGGACTTTTGAGTGGACTATTCATCTACCGTTCAACTCGGAGTTCCAGTTCAGATTGACTAGGGTTTAAGGTGTGGGAACTGGAACCCAGACCACGGTGGACGTAGTCCTGGATCAGACTTTCTGTGCGTACGCACTAGATACTACACGAGCTCCCCTGACGAGTCCCGGGACACAACGAGTCTAGTCCCGAGGGGTGGGGAAGGGTGGTAAGAGGTTTTTATGTGAAGGTCCCCGATGAAGAAGTGAGAGGTGTGGCGGGGGTGGTTCCTGGTCGTAGAAGGATCTCACCTTCCCGTCAGGGTTTTGACAATGTACCTGTACAAGACGATCGGGAAGGGTCGGGGTGTCCCGTGACAGTCTACAGTTTCGGACCGACCGTGTAGACCCCAAACGGGACAAAGACGTCTTCCTGGTTCTGTTGGGACTTCCTGATCTGGGGGTCGGTCCGGAGGAGGTGCAAGGGGTAGACATAACCCCAGGTCCCAGGACAGGTCGGACCGAAATCCAAAAACACGTGGTCTGGTTAGTGTCGGTGTGAGTGTAGGTGAGCACTAAACTCAGATATTGTGTGCAAGACGAAGTCATAAATCTTTACCAAACGTCCTATCCATTTTTTATAGTCAATAAAAACATCAATTGGAAAAATTTCGTGAGGGAATTAAAAGGTTCATTTTTAGAGATAATGAGTGTACAAGAGATCGACATACGTAAAGTTATGAAAAAAAAAATAAAAGTTTTAATTGATATTTAACATAAGAAATACTGATCTATACCATCGGTTGTGAGTAATTCTTCAAACCTCACACAGAATAGACATAGTATTTATCCTGTTCTTTTTTTAGGTTATAGGAATGTGATCTTCAGATCTCTTCTAGAATCCTTTTTCACCATTAGTGAATAATGAATAATATTAAGTAATTCGATCATCCTTTATAAATCTATGAATTAACCGTAAATTGTTCCATCGATATCTCTCATTTACTCTGTAATTTAAGAGAAGAATTTACGGGTAATCCAAACGAAATCTTTAATTAACTATAGATTAAGTAGACGATAGTTGATAAAATGGGAAACGGTCGACTCTTCAAGTTGTATAAGTACTATTTATCTCCTTTCTCTTTCCCCCTGAACTGAACGACTCAAGACAAGTCGGATTAGATTTTCCGTTTCCAGAAGTAATAGGGTAGTTTCCTCGTAACAGTGACCCAAATCTCCCTCTCCCAAAGATTTGTGTACGGATTGACCTGGACAGGTTTGGGAGTCGTAGTTTTCGGGTATTCTCTTACCACTTGTTCCCTGAAGGGACTACCAGGTCACCGATTCCGAACAGACACTGTATAACCTATCATTTACAGACTCCGAAACACTCGTAAAAAAAAAAGGGACAACGTTATTGTGTTGAGATGACGTTTTTTGTCAGTATTTTTTGTACATTTATTCGTGTGTACCGATTTAACCCGGGAACCAGTGTTAAACAGTTGGGGACGAGATCTGAATCGTATAATTTTTCGTCTCTGTAATGAAACGGTTGTTTCCAGGTAGATCTGTTTCGATACAAAAAAGGTCATCAGTACATACCTACACTCTCAACCTGATATTTCTTTCGACTCGTGGTTCTTAACTACGAAAACTCAACACCACAACCTTTTCTGAGAATTCTCAGGGAACCTGACGTCCCTCTAGATTGGTCAGGTATAATTTCCTTAAGTCAGAATTTATAAAGAACCTTCCTGACTACGACTTCGACTTTGAGGTTAAGAAACAGGTGGACTACACTTCTTGACTGAGTGACCTTTTATGGGACTACGACCCTTTCTAACTTCCGTCCTCCTCTTCCCCTACTGTATCCTACTCTACCAACCTACAGTAGTGACTGAGATTCCTGTACTCAGACTCATTCGAGGTCCTCAACCACTACCTGTCCCTTCAGATCTCACGACGTCAGGTACCCCAGTCTTTCTTAGCCTGTGTTGACTCGTTGACTTGACTTGACTTGACGAGATCTGATTATGGTTATCTTAGAAATTATTAATAAAGACAACTTCCTTTGTCTTTTCTCTCCTTGACTCACCTAGAATTACTTGTTCTTTGTTTATAACTATACCTAACTGTTGATACTATAAGGATTTTCCTAGATCACATCCCATTCCGTTCCCTGTTACGTTGTAAATTCCTTCAAGAGGGAGAGTCTTTGAACTTGAACTCGTTTGGACCCGTGAGACTACATACAAATTTAGATAACGAACTAACTTAGGGGTGTTGGTACTTTTTGAGCCCTTTTTCATTTTACTAACTTATCACTTCACTCACTTTAACAATAATAGGTCCACCACGTCTCCATTTCTTAGAAGGACGTTACGTCCTCTGGGTCCAAACTAGGGACCCAGTCTTTCTAGGGGACCTCCACCTTTACCGTTGGATAAGGTCATAAGAGCGGACCTTTTAAGACACCTGTCTCCTCGGACCTCCCGATGTATACCAGGTACCGTAACGTTTCTTGGTCTATGCTGACTCGTTGACTCGTAATAATGATAAGATAGTGGTCCGGGAAAATGTCAACTCCTCAAACTCCAAGTCTCTCCAGCTCACCGAACGAGTGACAGTGGGTGAACGATTACCGACGTGGATCTTCCCGTACTGGCACTCCTTCGTCGGGAAACGTCACCTCCGTCTACGACTCGACCTTCAGGAGACGACTGGTGTAAGGACAGGAAGGAACCTCCTTAGACCTACCACGTAGAGACGCACCAGATGGCATGAACGAGATCTCCTATTCGGTGTTGTCCTTTTTTGATACAGACTAAGACGGGTGGTGACGTGCGTACCAGATATGGTCTCTTACCCGGCAAATCCTCCGTGAGTTTTTAGAAACACCAATTAATGAGTTTCGCTTTCTGGACTCACGTATGAAGGAAGTACTTAAGAGGATTTACCTCTGAAGGTGACCAGAAAAGATCTACACTCTACCATCCCTAAGGGGGAAGTCTTTTAGTTAATGTCTTTGAATTCTGTCTTTATACGTACAATATCCTTTCACATCTCCCGAAGGGTTCACGTAGTCGTCATTTTTCAGACGAACCGTTCGTTCTTTGAACCCAAGTTAGGGACCCAGCCCTTCTAGGGGACCTCTTCATTTATCGTTGGGTGAGGTCATAAGAACGAAGTCTTTGGGGTACCTGTCTCCTCGGACCACCCGACGTTAGGTGTCCCAGAACTTCTCAGTCTGTGCTGACTCGTTGATTTATTGTTATCGTCCCTTCGTACCATGTCCCTGTGAATCCGGACTTACCTTCGGACTCCATCCACAGGACGCCTTTTGAGAACCTCATCCACCTAAAACACAACTCAGAATTCTCTAGTAAACTTTACCTTTACACCTCCACTGACCTACACTCACTTTTCTACCACTTTCCTTTCCACTTTTTTCCCTGAAGGGATCACCAGGTCACCGATTCTGAGTCGAGGGTTATGTCTCGGGGTCCAAGCTAGTGACCAACCCCTTGATCTAGGGTGTACGACATTGACTTTTTCTTGAGAGCACGACGTTGATTCTGGACCGGGTCGGTTTATTTATTTACAAAACAAAAAAAAATTTTTTTTTTTTTGTCAATATAAAAATTTTCTTTTCTACCTTTATCGAGACCGAACTCGTCCCTCCATCAACTACCGTAGTAAATGGTTGTTGATGACTGTTACCCGTTCAAGTCGCAACAAGTACAAGTCAATCTTACCCCGTAGGTTATTGGTCTACACACACGGTCTCGTTTTAGTAACTTGTTCCCTAACGTGAAGGTAAAGAGGTCAACTCCCCTTTTTTTTTTTTTTTTTGTCTGGTGTCTCCTTTTGGGTTGTACAAGTTATGAATCCCTAGATAATAAGATCCTCAAGAGTCAATGTCCACTGACCTCTTTGAGTTAAACTTGATTGCGTCGTTGTCTTGTGATGTCGAAGGGTAGGGAGTAAAGACTTGTAGCCGGAGAACGGAGAAGGGACGTGTGTGAGGACGTTTTACAGTCACTCTGAGAATAACGTTTGACTATCGAGACACTGATCTCTCCTTTTCAAAAGAGGACAGTCAAGTTCAATCTTTGCAGGTCCCTTACTGAGGTTTCTGCTTAGTGTACGACAGAAACTTGACTAACGATACCGACACTTCTATCCCCCTTGGTCTTGACTGGGTCGGACCCGGTACACAGGGTTAATAGTTTCGACACCGAAGTCAGAGACTTCGTTCCCCTTCTCCCACGACCTACCTGTTTTCAGTGTATGTGGGGTTTCTATCTCTTTTCTATGTCTACTTCTTCTTCCTACAATTGTGTCCTCTTATTACAGATCGTCGGTCCACTCATAGTTTCCGTCAATTTATGTATGTGTTTAGTATGTGTGTGTGTGTGTGTGTGTGTGTGTGTGTGTGTGTGTCTGACATTTGCTTGTCTTTGTATCCCGACACAACACCGATCTCCCCACATAATCAAAGGATACCGATGATCTTGTTCAATTGTGTTTGGACAACCGAATTTGTTTTCGTTAAATAGGGGATTATTGAGTCTTAGGTTTTAGTCCAGAACTATCTGACACCAGAGAGGTTTCCGAGATCCCTTCTGAGAAGAGGATTGAGAAAGTCAAAGATCTCCGGGGTCCAGAAGGACCCGAACACTGTCCTAGTACGGTGAGAGACACAAATAGAAGTGAAATGGAAGAGACACACAGAGAAACAGAGTTTAGAGGGAGACGGAAAGAGAATCTTCTTTTCTATAGACGGTAATCTAAATCCCACATGGATTTAGGTCCTACTCGAGTGTAGTTGAATTAATATAATGAATACAGACGTTTCCGGGAAAAAGGTTTACTCCACTGTTTGTACCCAAGGACCCCAATCCCGAACCTGTATAGAAACCCCTGGGTGGTAAGTTGGGTAGTGTATATTCTGTTTGGATACGTCGTCTACCCCGTGTTTTGTTATCCCTCACCACCTCTGATACCGAATAACCTCTCATACACAGGGTAGGTTTCGGTTAGTACGATTGAGATACGCCGGTTTATTTTGTATAGGTCGTAGTTCTATACCAGGTACCAACGGGGTAAACATTGGGTCCCGTCAGGACCTACGAAGAAAAGTCCCCACTACGGAATATCAATTATAGTGTCATTTGAGGACTTTACGGCTAGTGTTAACATTGCCATCGATTTCTACGACCTAAAAAGAATATCAGACTACAAGTCGAGTTTTGCGTCTTGTTCACTAAGTGGTAGGTGAGGAACGAACCCTCTTTGATCTTTTTTCTAACATAGGAGATACATCTCACTGTTTAGCTCACGCAGGTCCCCGGTGACGTCAAGACGTGTGTGGTATTTGGACTAAGTTTGTTTGTTTCGAGTGATCTCACTGGACTCAGTCCCGAGTCTTGACTCAGAATCTCGAAGGAAAAGACCGACTCAATCCCCACCGTCCGCCGCTACCCCCGCCCNCCGTGTGTAGGACCTGGAACCGATAGACGGAGTCTCACCTTTCCTCACTACATGAGTTTTTTATCGTTCAAGGAGCTCGAAAGGGACCACCGAGTCACCATTTCTTAGACGGACGGTTACGTCCTCTGCACCCAGACTAGTGACCGGACCTTTATAAAGTGTACGGTACCCTGTTGATTTGGGCACACGGGGTTGACGACTCGGACACATGATCTGTGGACTTTGGTGCTGATAACACGGGCACACGGTGTTGGTGACTTCAGGTCCGAGGTACCTCGGGCACGAGACGTTGTTCTCTTCTGTGACGTTGTTCTTCGGGAGTGTGACATTGATCTCTCATCGGGGGTGAGTGGTGCTGGTTTCGGACGTGCGTCGTTACTTCTGGGGCGTGTAGGTTTTTATTTATGAAAAAATTTTTATCAAGGATCCAGGACCTGGTAGAAAAGTCACACAGAGAGACAGAGTTTAGTAGGAAAAGGATTCGGAGACTAATCGTCGTTTATGAACCATAGTCAGTAAAACGAACATCTCCTTGAGAATCTTTTTCTGTGTCATATCGACTAAATTGTTATCACACAATCAAAGTCGGCACACGGTTTCACTTAGTCAATTTGTATAGGTATATAGATGAGAAAACATCTAAGATAAGGGTATCTCCGGTAATGTCTCATGACTCATCGTAAGGGATACGATATCCAGGAATAATTAATAGATAAAGTATATGTCGTCACACATATCTCCTTCGAGCTTCGTCAAGATGTTCTTAATCGTCTCCTCCAGTGCGTAAGTTCACTTTTACGAGGCTCCCCCTCACTTAGTTCTACCTCTTCAGGTCCTCCCTTTCTCCAAGTAATCGTAAGCTACGTTCAGAACAGTCCCTGGTCTCCTAGACCTTGTGACCCAATGAGTAGACCACCGTCCACCCACAGGCTCGACCCGACACCTGGTGTAGCAGACATGGGTCAGTCGGCGTCGAAAGGAGATACCGTTCACGTCTCGGTCGCACGTCACACTATTTCGTAGTCACTGTTTAGGTCACGTTAGTCCACCCTTTAGGGAGGGCTCATTATTGTGGAGGTGTAGGGAACGGGGCTGGAGGAGGGAACGACTTACGGACTACGTCTCTTGAAGTCGTGACTCGAGACGTGTCCACTCGGAAACTTTCAGAAAAGAGGGTCTCGGGACCCCGTGACTCTCCGAATCAGAACAGTACAGTTCTAAGAGGAGTCTACGGTCGGGTTGAGTCGTAGTTAAACTGTGTCTAAAGAAACCCCCTTAGACCCAATTAGAAAAACCCGCCCGACAGGTAAACTGCCTGCCTTTGGTAAGACCTTAAGTGGCCATATGGAGGGCGTACAGAGGGGGTGAGCGGGACAGAGACCTACTTTTTAAATTTTCCCGTTAATTTAATTTTTTTTTCCGTTAGACTACAAATGTCCGGGAGTATCCATTAAATATTTACGAGATAAGGTCCCGGTCAAAACGAATTTCTTAACTTAAACCTCTCTCTGAAGCCCACCCTTTCGTCCTAGACAGAGTCTACGGGTGACCTCTACTTAACTTTTTATGTTGTCCGGACCGACTGTAGTTACCGACCACGTCATTACCGACAGGTCAAAGGATTCCTAAAGAGACACGTACACTCATGTGTCTGATGGATACGTTTCCTACGAAATGAGAGTCATAGAAGAAAATATAGACACACGATTTATTTAGTACCCCCGTACTTATGTATTCCTAAGGTTTCTACAATCCGATTTACGTTATACAAGAGGGAGTAAGCTAAAACCTTGTCTTTCTATCTGTTGTCACTTTTTCGACCACTTTAGGTTTATTTCACCCGTCAAAACAATAATCACTACACGGTTGAAATCGAAGTATCAAATCTGTGTTCATGGGATCGATACCCGAAGGGACCACCGTGTAACGATTTCTTAGGTGGACGTTTACGTTCTCTGTGTCCTCTGTGTCCAAACTAGGGACCCAACCCTTCAAGGGAACCTCCTCCTTTATCGTTGTGGAAGGTCACAAGAACGGACCCTTTAGGATACCTGTTTCCTCAGACCCCTCCGATGTCATGTACCCCAGTATTTCTTAGTCTGTGATGATTCGATCATTTGTTGTGGTGGGACCGAGATATTCCACAATCGTAATCCTTTCCGGTACGTTTTTGAGAGACAGGCAACAGAAACGATGAAACGATATTTGGATTTTAGTGAGGTTTCACTTTCAAAGTAATTTCTTTACGGTCTCCAGGAGTTAAATTACAAAGATTAGATAAGAAACCAGACTTCTCGACTTTTCATTTATAAATGTGAAGGGTTTACCACGATCACCATTTCTTGGACGGACGTTTACGTCCTCTATTCTCTGTGTCCAAGTCAGGGATCCACTCTTTTTAGGGACCTATCCGTTACCGTTGGGCGAGGTCATAAGAACGGACCTTTTAAGATACGTGCCTCCTCGGACCGTCCGATGTCAGATACCTGGTTTTTCTCAGTCTGTACTGACACACTGATTCGTGTGTGTGTGTTTGAATTGTTGGAGGGGAACATTCCTCTCGTCGGAACTAAGGAAAATAAGAGAGAGAACCGGTAAATACACGAAGTGTTAAACGTCAATGAAACAATTAGACAATTGGTTAAAAGATGGATAAAGAGGGTCACCTTACTTTCACAGGTCTCTTCTGTCGTGTACTGATACAGTAGAATAGAGTCATACAGACAAAGGAGTACCCCATGGACGATGTCTCATACGTCATTGTTTTAGAATTTTCAGATTCTTACCTTCAAAGACGTAAAGTGAAAGGAAGGGAAGAAGATTCTAGTGGGGGAAGACCTTAGTCACCGAGTCCGTCGAAAAATTTGTCGGTGGTTCGTTGTGACTCGGAGGCCTCCTCTCACACTACAGAGGAAACGATCTTCCCTACTCGAGGTATTCCTCTTCTCGTACGTACGAAAGAAGGACGACCCTTGTATCGACTAAGAATCATTTGTAAAACCTCAACCTACAGTCTCTTTACACCCTGTGTCTTTTTGTGTCCCTACCCCGACGTTCTACAGTGCCCTTGACTTCCTCCTTAGACCTACCTCCTTCCCCCCCGTCTCCCTTTGTTGAAACCCCATGTCTCCCTCTTTGAAACTCGCAATCAAGAGGTTTTCCTCTTTTTCTTTTTCTTTCGTTCTGTGTCCTCAGATCTCCTAACACCAGTCCTTCTTCATGGATCTTACGGATGACCAACGGAGTGAGGTCTACCTTGTACCTTGCGAGTACGGAAGAGACGACGCGGGAGAGACTGGAAGGTAGTAAGAACAGAGTCTCTTCCTTGGTAGTTCGTCGGAGAGTTCCGGCGAAGGGACACCAACAGTCGATTAGAGGAAAGGTCAAGAGGGTGACGAAGAGTCTGTCTTGTACTGGGACACCAAGGAGGGGGGTCCAGGGGATAGACGGAAAACAGACGTCTTTTTGAAATCGGTTTCCTATTCGAATTTACAGAAAACAAAAAAATCGGAGGGGTGGACGAGGTGGAACGTAACCTTCACGTCTCAAAATTGGCGACCTGGTGGTCCCTTCAGGTTGGTCTCTCATTCAAATTAGTTTCTTCACTCTTTTACTTCTTCGTTTCCTTTTGTCAGTTCGTTCTAGTTTATTATTATCAAATCAGTAATTCGTTTTAGTTCCTGAAAAACAAGGAGGAGTTCCCGATCTTTACTATAAGACTCGGTACAGGACACTCGACAAAACATCTATAGCTTTGTAGGAGGCCCATCTTCTTCAATTGATGTACTACTGGTCCAACATCGGTTCAGTTTTTCAAAGGTACCAAGGTTTTTGGACCGGGATTTCTTTACCTTTGTCTACCTGGGACCTTGACTTCTGATTGACATGAATTTTGTCAGTTCTATTACGACTACTCTGGTGACGTCCTGGTTAAAGTTCCACTGACAGTCTCGACTGATGAAAAAGAAGTACACCGGGAGAGGGAGACCGATATTTTCGAGAGTGAGTGACTAACAGTAACTTCCCCGTCCTCAACCGGAAACCTGTCCTAAGACGGGGGGTGGATGGACGAAACGGACGGAGACTTTGTTTCGTTTCAAAGGAAAGGTGCCTGGAACAAAGAAAGAGCCGAAAACTCACCGTTCGTCGGTCCGGGGTGAAAATCATTGTGATTATTATTTCATTAATGTTCTCGTTTTTAAATGATTCCTAAGTAATACATTTTAAAATGTAGGTAAGTAATGGAGTGAATTAGAAGTGCTCTAGTAATACTTCGTTCTTATTAATGATTGGATTAAAAAAATCTACTCCTTTAACTGTTATTCCTTTAAATCATTGAACGGAGTTCGGTGTGTCGTTCCTTCAACGGCTCCCGTCCGAAACACGGGTCCGAAGACATTAGGTTCCAGTCACCATAGTATTGTGTTGACTACTGACTCTGGTTTCCTAGTTGATGGATAAGGTTCTTCCACCACGGACCTAGAGCCAGGTGGAGAAATTCCTTAGAGAATAGACACCATAATGACGGTTATAGAACTAAGTTAAGTGGTAGTAGAGAGTGGACTTGGTAACACACTCACCATACTGAACTCGGTACAAGGAAGTGGAACAACCCAAGGTAAAAAGGGTAGACGTTTTACGGGAACAAACAAAAAAAAAAATTAAGAAAATATTTAATTTTTTTTAAAAAGACCCCGCCCCGATGTAGTACGTCGTGCACTCCAGAATCAAAGAGGTAGGTCCCTAGCTTGGACAAGTGGGGGGTCATCTTCACTTCTTAGGATTGGTGACCTGATGGTTCCTTAAGACACAAACTAAACAGAACTAATCCGAACATGTATTAGATTTAAAAAAATAACAAGGAACTTAAACGAAAAAGAAATTTTTCTTTTTTATGAACAATAGAAATAAACCGAAGTGGTCCAAAATTAGTCTGGTAAACCCTAGATCAAGAGACTGGTCCTTAACTTGGCCCCTGCAGACGTGACGCTCTCGTCTAAGAATCGGTAACCACATGGTCCCTTCAGGGGACTTAAGAAAAAAGTTTTCAGAAAAATTTGAAAGAAAAGAACTCGATGATAGTACGACTAAAACGGTTGGAGGTTTATTGAAGAGTTCAACTTATAAAAGGAAATTAAGAACTAATAACCTATGGTTATAATACTAAAAGAATAGGTCACATCAAAACTGATATAGGGTACTCCAATGTATACGTGATTCAGGTAACAAAAGATTTCTCAATTACGATCGAAAATTGAGTAAACTAACTCCTAAAAAGAAGAAGATGTGAAAGGTTCGTCAAAAGTGAGTTTAGATAAGAAAGTCAAAGATCTTAGATCACATGAGACCAATCTCTTGTCCTTGACAGATTAAAGATGAGTACTCTTAAATAACTCCTAAAGAAGTACCGATTCCCGAAGTGACAACCGAGTCTACTATTGGTCGGACTTTACGTCCTCTGTGCCCAAGCTAGGGACTCATTCCTTCTAGGGGACCTCTTCCCTTACCGTTGGGTGAGGTCAGAAGAACGGGCCTCTTAAGATACCTGTTTCCTTGGACCACCCGATGTCAGGTAACTCAGTGTTTTTCAGTCTGTGTTGTCTCGTTGATTGTGAAAGTGAAAGTACCAGTTCTTATACAATTTAAAATCATATAAAGACACCTGTAACCTTTATTAAAAAAACAATACGTTGGATTACAATTTGTGAGGATATGACTCGGATTATTTAAAATCATCTTTTAAGGTATTTATCTGGAAACAGAAGTACTAGATACTTTTTTACTTTAACAAAACAAAGTATAGGGTACATTAACATAAATTTTAAAAAATCAAATAAAATTTGTAAAAATATAGTAAACTATTACTATATATACTTTATGTCAATTTGTTTTATACTGTCGTATTAAACACTAGTGTGTAAAATAGTGTGTTTGATAGGTAATAGGACAAGTGACGGAACACGGAATTTAATATGAAAGTCAGTCAAGTCAAGTCAGCGAGTCAGCACAGACTGAGAAACGCTGGGGTACTTAGCGTCGTGCGGTCCGGAGGGACAGGTAGTGGTTGGGGGCCTCAAGTGAGTCTGAGTCCAGGTAACTCAGTCACTACGGTAGGTCGGTAGAGTAGGAGACAGCAGGGGAAGAGGAGGACGGGGGTTAGGGAGAGTCGTAGGCTCATAAAAGGTTACTCAGTTGAGAAGCGTGATCCACCGGTTTCATGACCTCAAAGTCGAAATCGTAGTAAGGAAGGTTTCTTTAGGGTCCCAACTAGAGGAAGTCTTACCTGACCAACCTAAAGGACGTCAGGTTCCCTGAGAGTTCTCAGAAGAGGTTGTGGTGTCAAGTTTCGTAGTTAAGAAGTCACGAGTCGGAAGAAGTGTCAGGTTGAGAGTGTAGGTATGTACTGGTGACCTTTTTGGTATCGGAACTGATCTGTCTGAAATCAGCCGTTTCATTACAGAGACGAAAACTTATACGAGAGAGTCAACCAGTATTGAAAAGAAGGTTCCTCATTCGTAGAAAATTAAAGTACCGACGTTAGTGGTAGACGTCACTAAAACCTCGGGGGTTTTCATTTCAGACTGTAACAAAGGTGACAAAGGGGTAGATAAAGGGTACTTCACTACCCTGGCCTACGGTACTAGAATCAAAAGACTTACAACTCGAAATTCGGTTGAAAAAACGAAAGGAGAAAGTGAAAGTAGTTCTCCAAAAAATCAAGGAGAAGTGAAAGACGGTATTCCCACCACAGTAGACGTATAGACTAACTATAAAGAGGACCGTTAGAACTAAGGTCGAACACAAAGAAGGTCAGGTCGTAAAGAGTACTACATGAGACGTATATTCATTTTATTCGNGATTAGTGTGGATTGGAGACCTTGAAGGTTTCCCAGGAAGTGTGGGAACGACGTTGAGTTCTTCAAGGGGCTGTATTGTCAGAAGTGAGCTCTCCTTCGTGCTCCCAGGGCGGGTGTAGGTCTCCTCGGACCAAAGGTGGAGCATCGAACTCTAATCCCTAAGAAAAGGACGAAGCAGACCTTTCTTAAGGGCCGAAAGGGCAGCGTAGAGTTCTTCTCCGCGAGAGTTNGTCTCCTCGGACCGCCCGATGTCGGGTACTCCAGCGTGCCTCAACCTGTGTTGACTCACTGTCCCGTACACATACTACGGGGTCTACAAATCGAGTGTGTCACTGTTTAGACGATACCGATTTTAAAGGGAAGGAAGTCAGAAACCTAATCTGTTTGAAACCAGAGGACATGTAACTGTGATAGGAACCCGAATGAAATAGTTAACTTACTCTGGTGGGTAATTATTCCCTTCGAGTAACTGATAGAATACTACGAAAATTGAAAGGGGACTTCTATATACTGTTGTATTTATTAAACTCTTAATTTGACTAGATAATGACAATCTACTCTCTTTACTACCTTTGGTATATTAACGATGACTTCATAGAGTATTTCAGTCTTACGAAGTCAAATATTCCCATCCTGCTGAGAGTGATCGGTTCTTTGAGTACTCCTTTTCTGTCTCTAGAAGATCTTATTTGTAGGAGTTTAAGTCCTTCTTTCGACGGTGGAAACTACTATAAAGGACTATTTCAACAGAGATTGTAGTAGTATACTAACTATGCTTTCGGACAACACATCTCTTTTGGGTACAGTTTTCGTGTAGTATTTTATTTGTGACCTATTTTCACTGGATTTTTTCGGGTGTATGTTTGTACCTGTACAAACTCTGTCAAACTTGTTCAAATGAAAGAGAAAAAGAGTAAGTCCAGGCTCAAACTAACTACATTAGTTACACAGTAGTAAACAACCGTATTTTATTAAAAATATAGTAAATAAAGAACTAAAACGGTTCACGTATATATGATATTGGTATCATTTTTATTTAAAATACGAATTAAGACATAAAACGTCAAAAGCAACAAAGGGAGGTTAAGAAATTGTGGTACTAAAAAAAATAAGAACCCAAAAAAAAAAGAAGAACAAAACATCGAAAAAAAAAAAAACGATACACCTTATAAGAGATGTTCCAATAAATATACTCTTAAAAAGAAAAATTTACTCACAACTGAAAGACTCGTGGACAGAAAGACTTCTACCTAAAGAGATCGAGATTGGGTCCGTATAGTTAAAATAGATTCATTTTAAACAATTTAGAGTCATGAAAAAGGAATTTTGAGATATTGGTAACAGATTTCGTGAATCTCAAGGGGTCTTCTAGACTCTGGCAAGACCATAAACAAGGAGAGATTTATTAGACAAATAAAAGTACGCTCTCCCGAACAACGTTTTAAATAAAATTGAAAGTTTAAGTTTTATTAAAGTAATCCGATGTAGAGTCGTAACGACGGAAAAGTAATGGAAAACTATTATGATAGTGCCACTCAGTCAAGTTGATTGTTTCTGTGAAAAATTCTGGATTTTACCAAAAAAAAAAGAAAGTAAGGAAATAAAACATAGAGGAGAAGAAAGGAAAGGTAGTAGGATCTTAAGGGGAACCTAGACAGGAGAAAATAGAGCAGTAATAAGAAGATATTAAAAAAGTTCTATAAACGAAGTAAGTCAAAGGAGACGAAAACATATTACCTCTAAGTGACGGACTACCTATCTTTGTAATTTTGTTACTTCGACAACATCACCAGTTTTAGTAATGTAGAACAATTATTTTCGAGTTTAAAAAAAGAAGGTTGTAAAAAAGTACAGTCATACCATGTTAAGGAGACTTACCTTAATGACTGAAGTATGATTTGGGTAAGTCAAGTCAAGTCAGTGAGTCAACACAGGCTGAGAAACGCTGAGGTACTTAGTGTCGAGTGGTCCGGAGGGACAGGTAGTGGTTGAGGGCCTCAAGTGAGTTTCAGTGCAGGTAGTTCAGTCACTACGGTAGGTCGGTAGAGTAGGAGACAGCAGGGGAAGAGGAAGACGGGGGTTAGGGAGGGTCGTAGTCTCAGAAAAGGTTACTCAGTTGAGAAGTGTACTCCATCGGTTTCATAACCTCAAAGTCGAAATCGTAGTCAGGAAGGTTAATTTGGGTATCACATATGTTATTACCCGAAACGTACGTGTTATTACAAAATGTAGTATTAATATTTCCGGGTAACTGACTTTCCAAGAAATAAGAATTTTTAAAAACGAATTTTTGTACTACTTATACGTTACCTCATATACAGTGGAAGTTTCTGAATTTATGGTGGACTAGGAAATATATTTGTTCTCACGACTGATCTTTAACAGTGGTAATCTCTTTGTAGACAACCTGTTACGAGACTCCTAGATTACCCAATCGTCACTGAGTCGACATCAAAATCTGAGTCGTTAGAATATAAAGTGGACATAGGTAAGAAATGATGAGTATAGTAAAGGACGGAGGAGTGTGAAAAAATGTACGTGATAGGAGATCTTATAACAACTTCTACGTTTAAGATTGAAAAGACTTGAAAAGAGAAGAATCTTATTGATAAATTCTGTCTCTACAAAAGAGATTAAGATTCAGGAGAAAAAAGCTGTAATCCCGAAAGGTCCAACGGGTCAGCATTTCTTAGACGGACGGTCACGCCCTCGGCATCCTCTACACCCAATCGCTCAAGCTAGGGATTCAGTCCTCCTAGGGGACCTCCTCCTTTACCGTTGGACGAGATCATAAGAACAGACCTCTTTAGGTACGTGTCTTCATGGACTGCCTGATATCGGGTACCCCAGCGTTTCTCCACCTGTGCTGAATCGTTGACTCCTGACTCGTGAAAAAAACCTGTAATAGATAGGAGAGGATACGAACTTCTTGAAAGAGAGACGAGTGGGACTCGTGATCCTCGGTTCTATCTAACCCGTTTACCACATCCAAGGATAGACCGAGTATCTAAATAAAAAGTACTTAAGAAGGTCAAGTCTTTAGGTCATCATACCACGTTCACTTTTACCCCGGGTTCAATCTGTGCAAAGTAGTGAAGTGGTAATCGGACCTATCAAAGGAAATAAACTTTTACCGGTTTTCAATCAAAGTGTGCCGGGTGGGAGAGACTGTCGTTATCAATGTGTTGACCCAAAACCGTGACGACCACGGTCGCAGGAAACAGGTCGGAGGAACGGTTCTTATCCAAAGATCACGAACCGTACTGGTGGGTCTCACTGACCACCCTAAGTCTGTTCGGAGGGGTTTATAGGTGTCAGAAGGGAAAGTTAGTAAGGAACAGGTAACTATCTCAGTGAGATGATCAAAGGACAGATCCAGGACAAAAGTATCTGAAAACGAAGTGTACACCCTTCGTTGACGATACATAAAAGTGGAAAGTTAGGAAGGAGGAGACTTGATATAGATCGTCCTTGCGAAACTATTAAGACTGTATATTTACCGTGGAAAGGGAGTGAAGGTAACGTCTGTATTGTTAAACAACAATGTAGGGTCACCATTAATTATTCTGGTATCTACGATCTCATTCGACAAGTCCGAGTGCTACAGTAAATAGGTATTTAGGGTTTCATCTAAAGTATAAATATCAAACCTTCTCACAGTAAATCCTTTTTTTTGCTACGAATGAGAGTTCATAGGTATAGAGATCTTTGGGATCTCCAAGTTTTGTGATCCTATCTTTGGTCTGTCGTGGGTGGAAGACCGTGTTCGAATCGAGTTAAGGTTCTTTTTGACGGGTGTTCTTTTGGTTTTGGAAATTTGCTTATTGTCTACAGCGTCTACAATATTCTTCGTAACACAAAAGGGTCATGGGTTTAAAAATCGACTTAATCCCTTTCCTTAGACAGAAAGTAGACGTACAAACTGTCGCACATCTACTTTGTAGGCAGCTTCTGTCATCCGTGATTTGTTTATATACTCCTTCTACAGACCGACACGACTGAACGACTTTCTGACCCAAAAAGTGAAGAGTAGGTCTACAAAACCGAAGCGTCTCCGGGGCCGTCTCAGACGGTTCGACTACGTACTAGAAACTTACTTCCCACTATGTACTCGCGTCTCGTAATAGGACCGTTTACTCATGTGCCCTGGCGACAGACACTTTACTCCAGAGTGGTCGACGTTGGTTCCGCACACTGTCTGGGCGTTCAGGTGAAGGTTCACGAAGACTGTCTGCTCGGGGGGTAAACGTATGTAGCGGAACACTGTGTACGACTTTGACAATTCAATAATAATCATGACTATTACCTCAGAAGTGGTCCTTACATAAGTATAAAAATTACAACAGTGACGTCTAACACAACGACAATTCCTTTTCAGATAGTCCGTATTTATAAATACGAACTTACCTACAGTCTGAGAAAGTAGTCCTTCCCTAAACCAGAATTAACTTAGAACCCCTGTTTAAATCCGAGTTGCAACTACCATCCCGAAAAAGTGAGGTACACTCGTCCCCAAAGAGTCTGAAAGGGGTCCTAAGGTCTCTACATTAGGAGACAGTCCACTTGTCTATTCAAGAGAGAATTCCCCAGGACCTTTGAATCAACACAACCCTTCGCTAACGAATCCTCCTCTGACCCGTCCCGAAGCACCCTGGTCTATTTCCCTTACGGTGGGTCGATCTCGACCGGAGGGTTTCCGTTAAATGTTTGTCTTTAATAAAGTTCGTCCGTGACCCGACATTAACGGTATTTCTGTCCCGTACGCACGACAGTGAAGACAGAACAGACTGAGAAACGCTGGAATACCTGGTGTTGGACAGTCCGAGGAGACAGGTGCCCTAAGACGTCCGTTCTTATGACCTGACCCAACGGTAAAGGAGGGGACCCCCAAGAAAGACTGGGTTCCTAGTTTGGGTCCAGAGGACGAAACGTTATAATATCCTGGTAGAATAAACCTGTACAACAGACAGAACCTCGTCGTCTGTCTGTTACCTTCCTGTTAACGGTAACCCTATTTCTGTCCCTGGAACCGGGTTACCGTCAACAAGAAGGTAACAGACGACGAGGTTCTGTCTGTTCTACGGGTTTGTTCTACCAGGAGATTTGTCAACACCTACTTATTTATGTTACTACCATTCTTCGATACCACCCCTTTTAGGTATTTCGTCAACTGAGTGAAATGTCTACACTTTGTACACACAGTCCAGGACACTAGGTGTCACTGTTTGTCTAAATTTTCAAAGTCTCTGTTTCTTCTACATTGGGTCCGCAAGTTGACTCAGTGTCGGGTCACCTCAGACCTGCCTCCGTCTTCTTGGGACGAGTCGTTCCTGTCTCCAATGTGTTCGATTCACTTCAGGTCCTTTGGCCTAAGACTCTGTTTCGTGACCCCGTCGCAACCACTGTCCACTCGTACACCCAGTTACAGTTCCCGTCTTCCTCAGTGTCCCCCCGAAATTCGACAGTACCCAAAGGGTTTTCTCACGAATAAGGTGTCGTCATTTCTATTTCAGGTTCTTTTGACGTCGAATCACTCTGTCTTTTTGTGCGGGTAAACTAAATTCGTGAGCTCCCAGGTTTACGGTTGGTCCGGTGAGAGAAGTGAATCGAAGAACCAAAGGACTGGACACGTTACCTGTCTTATTATAGGTCGAGTTTCTCAATGAGACTTCTACTTTTCTTTAGTTTATACATTACTTGATCGTTTTTAGCCTCTTCCGTTACCGTGGGGTGAGGTCATAAGAACGGACCTCTTAGGGTCCCTACCACCTCGGACCACCCGACGGCAAATACCCCAGTGTGTCTCAGTCTGTGTTGACTTCACTGTATCGTCGTCGTCAAATCGTCGTCCGTTCTTGTAACCTCCCTCATTGGTACAGGAGGAGGTCCCCTAGAAGGCTGGGTCCCTGGTTTGAGCAACTTGAGCACAAAGATACAGAGGACGTGACCGTCAGTCCAAGGAATGGTGATCGTGGTGGGCTCTTCGGAGATCCGTGAATTCTTCATGAGTTATTTATGTGTGGATATATGAAAGGACGACTACCGTGACCCGAGGGGCACACTACACGTCTTGTCTCTGAAGTCATTGTCCACGGTGATAAAGTAAGTCCTTAGTTCTACCTCCTCCGTTTCCGGGTACGAGAGGAGACGTATGAGTATTCTGTGTCTGATGAGTCGAAGAATAGTTCTCGGAAAAACTTAACAAAAGACAGAGTACGCTCTAGTTCACTGGATAAACTCTCGAGAGTGAAGACAGGGGTAGTGATTCACGTCGTGAACTCTCTACTACCACGAAACATTTCGAAGGAACGAACTTACCGATCCCTCTACCTCAGGACTCACCCGACGATCCACTCCCCTCACACACCCTCTCTTTGTTTCTTCGCTCAGGGTCTCTTTCTTGACCAGGGATCAAGATTAGTTAGGTCCAAAGGACTCCTACGAGAAGACGATTTGGTAGTGGGGAGTCAAGGGAGATTTATTTCGTCTCTCGTCGTATAAACGACTCCCCGGACTCTACTCCCTAGGACCGATTCTCCTGGATTCTTTTTTGTTACAGAGGAAGGTAGAACCCCTTTTGTCGAAGGTACGGGGGGTCGAGTAGTGTACTGGTTTTGGACAGTGTTAGATGTGGTCGGGGATTTAACTCGGGATGTAAAAGGGAAAGTAAATTGTTGGGGGGGTGTGTGTGAAAAAAACATTTTGTGAGATTTTTTGTAGAAGTCTTTTTGAATCTAACACGTGAAAGTCTGTTTTTATGTCGTTTCGTGGTTTCTGTTCTGGGGGGAGAGTTTCAGTGTAAACGTTGAGTAGACCGGAAACCCATCGACCGTCAAGGGTCTGGTCGGGTCCGGTCCACCAACCGTGGAGACTACAGTGTCAGGGTGTCGACGTAACAAGTCTCGACCCGTTCCTTCTCGACACGCGACAAAAGAAGAGTAAAGGGTCGGGAAACCCCGAGGGTCTACAAAATTAATGTCCCCTTTCCCTCGCCTACTAAGGCGGGTATACAGAGGTAAGGTGTGTTTATTTAGAGGAGTGGCAGGGTGCATCGACACACCGCAACGCTGACAGGGTGGCTTTGCCTACGACAGCTCAGATTAGTGGTAGGAGTTAGGAAGTCACTCGCACAATTAAGTCCCTTGTGGCCGACCCTGACGACAGGGTCCCTTTACGAGTTAGATCTTTGTTAATCTGTGGTAGTGTCGCTCTCCGATGGGGAGGAGGCCCCTTGACCCGTGAGAGGGTCGGACTCGAGCCTCTTCGGGTGTCCTTCAACTCATCCTGCTCGATCCGTCCCACCCGAGTCTAGTGTCCCGTTATTAAATATCGACCGTGAAACCGTAGGGGGTGTGGTGCATCCGACCGAAGGGTCCACTGAGTCATCATTTCTTAGATGAATGGTTGCGTCGTCTGCGTTCTCTGAGTCCAAGCTAGGGACCTAGTCCTTCTAGGGGACCTCTTCCTTTACCGATGGTTGAGGTCATAAGGACGGATCTCTTAGGGTACCTGTCTCCTCGGACCACCCGATCACACGTACCTCAGTGTCTCAGTCTGTTCTGAATCGTTGGCTCGTGCGGGTGTACGTACATCGTGTACCCGTGATCCAGTACTGGATACCGTACGGACCGACGTTTCCGCAGACGGGAGGATTCTTGAGACCCTCCTTTAATTTCCAAGGGTTTGTACATCGGTATCACACACACACAAAAGGTTCCTTTATCGTTTTCGATCTTAAGACTAAGACAAAGTGATCTACGATTTAAACGAAAATTAGTCTCGTAGTAGTGTGTATCTAATTCTTCTTGATTAGGTCCCTTTAAGATATACTAACGTCCAGTGGTTATCTCAAGACAACAACAAAAAAATTATTTGGGCAATATGGATCTTCCTTTATATCTCCTATAAGGTTTCCCTGTTTTCACAAACTTCACATTGAGTATAACATTACTTCGTTTACGTAGGAGACACTCGTAAAAAAAAGAATCACTCCTGACGACGACGACGATTCAGTGAAAACAGTATAGGTTGAGAAACACAGGGGTACCTGACGTCGGACGGTCCGAGGAGACAGGTTCACTAAGAGGTCCGTCCTTATGACCTCACCCAACGGTAAAGGAAGAGGATTTGTAAAGATAAAGAAAGAAAAACTGACGTGGTTCAGAAACAGTGACGTGCACCCGAAAGAGATAAACACCAGTCGGCCCCGAAGAGAACAACGTCTCGTGCCCGAGATCTTACACGTCCGAAGTCACCGACACCAAGTACCCGAGTCAACGGGGTGCCGTGCACCTTAGAAGGACCTGGTCCCTGAATCGGGTACAGGGGACGTAACCGTCCGTCCAAGAATTGGTGACCTGGTGGTCTCTCCAGGGTCACTCGTAGAACTACAGAGTCGTGTCTTCTATGTTATCCCAACTTCTACATTGGAGGAAACCTCTGGATGTCGGGAATAGTAACACAAGACCTGGGTTGATAGTCGGAAAAAGACGGGAAGTCGACGGTCTCTACTTTGAAGGAAATACCAACAGTTCTCCAGGAGACTAAGAGTAAGAAACACGATATGACGACTGATTAGTGGAAGTCTCGAAGTAAAAAAAAAAGGGGGAGCATTACGTAGCTAATACGGTCAGTAGGGTCAGGTAACAGGAATTTTAATAATATAGGGAATTTGTAGAAATTTTAGATGTTCATAATATAAGTGGTTACACAGTAGGACATGATCAAAGGGTCGGGTCCAGTGGTGACCACGTAAAATTGTCAACGTGGTGATAGGGGAGGGTCCTCTTCAGTCAGGAGGAAGGTTGTAGTGACTACACTAGTTCCCCTGGGAACTAAGACATTCGTCACTTTTCGGTGACATGTAAAATCTCGTATCCTACTGTACGAAGTTCTAAAAGTTCTTCTCCTTAGGTAGTCGGGTTTAAGACACACGACACTATCTGTTAACTGAGATTACCCTTTTTTTTTCATGACCCACACTATTATTGGGACCATTCAACTCCTTTATCGTGTTTAAGGGACTTAAATATTATATAATGACATCTTGTTTAGTGGAGTTTAAATAATCGACTCTTTTTATGTTTAAATAATAGAGGGACAGAGGTATCGAAACCTTAGACCACGTAAAATCGACACAAGAAACGGGTCCCCGAGTGTTCCGACCTCTAGTTTCACAGTTGGTCGACACAGGAGTAGACCTCCAAGTTGACCCCTTTCAAGTCAAGACTTAAGGGACTCCGACAAGCGGAGGATTGTCAACATAATGACCCCTGGGGACAGGAGAACGACGAACAGTTGGTCTCCAATGAAACAGAGGGTCTTCGGTGAGTGTCCGGGAACGGTGTTCCGGGAAAGGTATTCAACCATCAACCGAGGAAGTTCCAGTTGTTCCTGTCGTAAACGACGTCAAAATTTAGAGGGACTGAAACAAAGAATTGGAGATCAGGGAACCAATTTTCCCGAGGGAACTAACCCACTCTGGGTGGTGTGAGAACGCCTCTCATAATATATATAAAAATCAATAAAATAAATAAATAAACCGACGAGACGCACTGTACACTCTAGAATCAAGGGACTGGTCACGGGGGACTTGACCTTCGTGTCTCAGAATTGGTTCCCTGATGGTCCCTTCAGGACTCACTTATAATGGATTCCACATAGTGGGTATCGCATCCTTAGAACGCCTGGTGGAATGTTAAGGTAGTGTGAAGATTAGGTCACGATTGATAACTCGACACTCTGATGACTACCGAGGTCTTCAGAATGATCTTTCTCAGACTCCTACCGAAGAGGTAAAGCTGTACAGAATTAAATAGGTAAGGTCCGAGAAGAGGTCGTCTGAGGAGATACCTATTCTGTTGTCTTTATAAGTCTTCGTATTAAAAGGAAGATCGGTTTCTAGACTAGGATAGACTGTACTTTTAGAGAGAGAGTTCAACGGTCTAAAAAAAATTTTCAAAAAAGTAGAAACAATGTCTAAATGAAGAGGGTCACGCATGTACGTACGATCTAGTGAAGTCAACACAGACTGAAAAAGTTGGGATACCTGGTATCGGGTGTTCCAAGGAGACAGGAACCCTAAGAGGTCCGTACTTATGACCCCACCCAAAGGTACGGGAGGGGTCTCCTAGAAAGGCTGGGTCCCTACCTTTGGTGTAGAGGACACAGAAGACGTGACCCTCCACCCCAGAAATGGTGATCGTGGCGGACCCTTCGGGATGCAGAGTGTCCATCTTGTATATTTCTTTCAAGTCGATTCGTCCAGACAGGGTCCTCACCCCATCTGTTATTAGTAACTTCCCTCACAGGGTCCTTCGGTACGTACCGCCTCGGAGTCGGGGGTTGGACCCGGTCGGACACCTCAGTCACGTTATTCCCTATCTTGACTCTTCTACTTCAACGTCCCCACCCCATCATTCAAAGGTCAAGGATTGACTGACGGAGGTGCCAAAAGACGGATGTAATTTCTTTTACATACCCATGTTCTCAGACCTTAAGTTGTCGAGTATTGATGTTAATTGGTGGTAATTAATTACCGACGCTCTATTTACTCGGTACGCTAGGCAAATAAGGACCCGACATTCATAAATTTAAGTGTCATCCTACGTCCGGGTAAAAAGTGGTCACGCTTAAATTTTCTTCAAACGTAGTCTCGACGTACAACGTCCTTTGTCCGTTGTTAAAGGAGAGTCAGCAAGTACAAAATCCAAGATCCTTTACCGTTCTCCACCTGTCTCGTTCCTTAGGGGTGCGTGCCGTCTTCATCCTTCACTTCGGGTCCTAGACTCGTGCGGGGAAGGATTTTAGGATTCCCGTTACTGCTACAGTACTCTGACTAAAACAAGTCCCGCGACACACTCCTTTACAGACCCGTCGTAAACTACAATTAGAAGTGATGTAGGGAGACTCCCAATAATAATAGGTATAAAAGTCGACCTCCTTTGACTACGAGTCTCCAGACTTCTTGATGAAGGGACCACTGCGTGACCTATTCTTAGACGGACGGTTGCGTCCTCTGTACCCAAGCTAGGAACCAGGCCCTTTTAAAGTGTACGGTACCCCGTTGATTCGGGACACGGTGTCGATGACTCGGGTGTTCAACGTTGATACTCGGGTGTGTTACGTTAACGACTCGGGTGAACGTGTTGATGACTTCGGGTGCACGTGGATGTCGACCACGAGGCGTTGTTCTCTTCGGTGGCGTTGCTCTTCGGACACATGGCGTTATCTCATCGGAGGCAAGTGACGTTGGTCTCTTTCGGTGCACGTCGTTGTTTCTGGGTCCTGTTGGTTTTAATTTATGTCTTTATGTAAAATTTTTAAACTATCAAAAAATTCTTGATGAAATCTTTATTTTAACAAGAAGAGTAAGGATTTAAAGAAGGTCCTACGAGGGTTTCACACAGTCTACTCGAAGAAGACTAAAAGCGTATAGTAGTGTCGGACACAGGACTGTAGTTTTGAGGGGTTTATTATTGACTTATAAGACGAACGGGAATGTATTAGTCAGGTGGGTGGTCTGTTTCTATTCCAAGTTTTCTGTTCCTTTTCTTTTCTACAGTAGAATGAATTGTCTTTTGTTTTACTCTACCTCAACAATAGAGATGGTAGTTCTACAAATAAGTAACGTTTCTCTTTTTTATTTATCATTGAAAAGTCAGTTCTTCAAATCGTCAGTGGTAGAAGTGGTTCGACAGTTTCGGTTACCTTAAAACTTTATTTTAAAACCCATTATATGTTAGTCTTTTATATGTAAAAGACTTTTATATATGTTAGACCTTTTAAGAAATATATTAGACTTTTGTAAGAAAAACGTACTTCTTTGGTGATATAAACTTTTATAAAGTAAATCGATTTAAAGGATTTAAATTATCTAGTCTTTACCGAATGCACACCTTAGAATTTTTTTCCCCCCTATGTTTACTTGAATTTATGTTTTGTTTTTATCTACGTGTCTGTATCTTTTGTTTGAATTCCAATGGTTTCCCCTTCCTGTCCCCCTATTTAAACCCTCAAACCCTAATTGTCTATGTGTGATGATTTATATTTTATCTATCAGTCTTTCCTGGATGACATATCGTACTCCTTGAGATGAATTATAAAACGTTAATAGATATTCCCTTTTCTTAGACTTATATATTTTATATATCTATCTACATATATTTGTGTGTGTGTATATATATATAAGACTTATTTGATTTAGTAAAACCACATATGGACTTTGATTAGGTAAAATTTAGTTGATGTGAAGTTAAATTTATGAACGTCTTTTTCTAATTACTTTGTCTCAAGTATTTTTTCTTTTTTTCTAGTCTTCCTTTATACAGGATAACTAAGTGTTTTGACAAGCTTTTGTTCAAATTTAAGACAGGTTATTGACGAACACCTTCGTCGTACCTCAATCATTTATGATGAAAGAGCTGAGACATAGTACCGTGGTACACCGTCGTGAAACGAACCACCTGTCGATGATACTCTAGTCTCCCCTTTGTTCGTTTATCGTTTACACTGGGAATACTCGACTTTCTCTTCTCTGACTTCTTTTTCTATCAGACTCTAGAAACGTCCTTCTTTATTTGTCTTAAACGGGTCAAATAGATGGTAGATTAATCGGTAGAGAAACAGTTTATCGTACGATTGACAAATAAAAATGAGTCGTAAAGTACCTTCTGTTTAACTTTTCTTTTTTATTTACAGGTGTAAAACTCCCATTTCAGTTCCTTCGTCTCTTCCCAATATTGAAATTTTTTTTTTAGAAAATCCCAATCTTTTTGAACTAGTTCAATCGTTACTCCTTCTTCTTTTACGTCCCCTTTTCTATCATTTTCATTCTATGTGTGTTTTAATGGACATTACCATTTGGTTTAGAGTCGGAGTCTGCATAAGTCGGTGACCATGAGTCGTAGAGTGTCCCGATCTTAGTGACTCCAGTGTCCGGTCGTCTTTAAATCGTAGAGGAAGGATTGGATCGGTCTGAACCTTCTTTAGTAAAAAGACGCCCCGTGACCTCCTGTCTCCTGGTTTCTTCGGTCGAGAGAGACATGGAGACCTCCCAATTCGCTACCGACCTTCCAGTTCGTTACCGATCTCCCAGTTCATCACCGATGTCAGAAATAGACTAGGATGGCCAGGGTATCCTACCCGTGGGGGAGCGACGGTCAGATGTTGACAGAACTGCCCAGGCGGTCGGCAAAGAGTTCTGACCCTCCGAGGCGGTCATACAAAACGAGGGTACTGTAAGTAACACAACGTACGTAGTCTTCCAATGTAACATCTCAACCCGCCGTCCCCCGCGACACTACTACGAGATTCGTCAAAATGATACTTCCCCCGCGTCATCATTTCTTAGGAGGACGGTTACGTCCTCTGCGTTCTCTGCGCTCAAGTTAGGGACAAAACACTGCTGGGGTACCTCATCCTTTACCGTTGGGTGAGGTTATAAGGACGTACCTTTTAAGGTACCTGTCTCCTCGGACCTCCCGATATCATGTACTCTAGTGTTTCTCAACCTGTGCAAGGGAGTATCGAGTCAACCATTTCTTAAACGAAAGTTACGTCCTTTGGGTCCAAGTTAAGGACCTAATCCTTCTAGGAGACCTCTTCCTTTACCGTTGGGTGAGGTCATAAGAGCGGACCTCTTAGGGTACCTGTCTCCTCGGACCACCCGATGTCATGTACCCTAGCGCTCTCAGTCTGTGCTGAATCTCTGATTTGCACTGCATTGCACTGCACTCACTGATTTTGCAAAGTATAAGCGAGAGTTTACACAGTACAGGCAGACTGTCTTCATACACTACAGTGTGGAGATAGGATGTGAAAAAGTTCGAACCACACGGACAATACAGATCGGGTCGTACACGGACCAAGAAGAAACTAGAAGGATCGAGTTAGCGTAAATCATTATTAATGGAGACGACGACGACGACGACGACGATTCATCGAAGTCAGCACAGGTTGAGACACGTTGAGGTATTTGTCGTCGGGTGGTCCGAGGGGGCAGGGACCCTAAGAGGTTCGTTCTTGTGACCTCACCCATTATTAGGTTGTCCTTGTTTATAGACTTCTTCGACCATTTATAACGACCAGTGTGACATTCGAACATGGGTCTTTATAAATATCTAGTAAGACGTTTTAACCTCTTAAAATGAGTTTCTGACATTAGAAAATTTTTGTTTGTGGTTTTTTACTATTTTCGTGACACACATTCCTATAAATCAAGACACACTCGAATTACATATTAATTTTTATTAAGATTCATCGTATTTATAGGTACCTCTTTACTAATATATTTTAATATGGTTGAACTACCTTATCATACGTCGGTTATTTTTACAAATAATCGTTATACTGTTTCTTTGAGTTGTAAACAAATACTATATCACAAATTACGTGTTTCGTCTTATGTTTTAATATACATGTGACACTCATTTTGATATTTTTAATACAGACGTACCCTTGTCCCAGACCTCATTTGTACTTTTTACTTTTGTCGAAATAAACGTCAAAAACAATAACGGTAATATTACGACAACGTGTCATTTAAATTTTTTTTTTTGGAATTTTTATTTTCTACTTTCTCAAGTTGGTTTTCTTCGTCAAACGTCCCACCGTCTGGGAATAAACACCATAGGAAAACACAAAAATAAGGGTCCCCTTTTATAATGTTAACCGTCTTGTCTAATACAAATCTTAGTACATATTTTATGGATTTCTTCCTATGATTCGAAGAATTTCGACTATGGAGGTTTATGATGGCACACTCTAAAGGGTCGTCCTGTAAGGTATGTCACCCTAGGCACCTACCCTCTTTCCTCACCTCCCCGTCCCTTTCTTTCCTACTTAGAGTCAGAGGGTCTCTCTGAAAAATATGGTGACCTCTAAACTCAGGTCAGGAACTTGAATCTCTTTCGAGGGTTTTATTAGGTCAGGGGAGAACCATAAGGTGGATCTCGGCGTGTAGACACCGGAAAGTAGTAACGTAAGTGCAGTGTTTTCCCGACGGGATTTCCCGTTGAGTCTTTACGAGTCTCTCCGAATCAGGACGGAGACACTCGTGACAGTTAACGGGGTTTCTTCCTTCTTAGATCACAAGAGAACCGTAGAAGAACAAGAACACGAACTTGAACTTCTTTGTCTTTATTTCTCTTCTACCTCTGTCACTACATCCTGTAGAAGGGAAACGTGTTTCCGACTTCGGACTGAATTACCCTCGTACAGGTTCCCAAAATGTCAATCTCTTTAATCTTAGAACGAGGAGAGGTGTATATCGGAACTATAAGTCTTCTATAGTTTTAAAGCGACTAGAGAATCTTTCGAATTTATAAGCTAGGGAATTTATAGGCGGGTTAAAAATGTAAAGACAGCGTAGCATAAAGGGGTACACCACCACAAGTCAGTGAGTCAGTACAGGCTTAGAAACGATTGGGTGACGGACGTCATGAGGTTCGAAGGGACAATAAACAGAGGGTCTCAAACGAGTTTAGGGTTAAACTTTAGTAGTTAAGAAACTGTGAGTCGGAAGAAATACCAGGTCGAGAGTGTAGGTATGTACTGATGACCTTTTTGGTATCGAAACTGATCTACCCGTAAATAACCGTCACTACAGAGACGAAAAATTATACCACAGATTTAAACAGTATCGAAAGGAAGGTTCCTCGTTCGTAGAAAATTAAAGTACCGACATCAGTGACAGGTGTTACTAAAACCTCGGGTTCTTTTATTTTAGACAGTGACAAAAGTGAAAAAGGGGGAAGATAAACGGTACTTCACTACCTTGGTCTACGGTACTAGAATCAAAAAACTTACAACTCAAAATTCGGTCGAAAAGGTGAGAGGAGAAAATGGGAGTAATCGTCAGAGAAATCAAGGAGAAGTGAAAGACGGTAATCTCACCATAGTAGACGCATAAACTCCAACTATAAAGAGGAGGGTCAGAACTGAGGTCGAACACTAAGTAGGTGGGACCGAAGAGTGTACTACGTGAGACGTAGTACACTCTACGTCTCACTGTTATATGTCGTTATATTTATTCGTCTCACTGTTATATGTCGGAACTGTATGAGGAAAGAGTTAAACCTTGGTCAAGTAACAAGGTACAGGTCAAGATCGTCAACGAAAAACTGGACGTATGTCCAAAGAGTCCCCTGTCCATATTCCACCAGGTCATAAGGTTGGAGAAATTCCTAAACAATGTCAAACAATATTGGGTGTCTCAGTTTCTAAAGTCGTATCAATCACTTTGTCTTCATCTACAAAAAGACCTTAGGGGAACGAAAAAGATACTAGGTTACTTACACCGTTAAACTAGAAACCAAAGAGACGGAAAAGATTTAGATTGAACACGTAGACCTTCAAGAACCAAGTACATAATAATTTCGGATCGAACTTCCTAAAACTCATAATAGAACGATTGTACACTTTACTCGTGTCGACATACCATCAAATTTGTAAGAAACCGTAGTGGAAAGAAATCCTAACCTTACTTTTGACTAGAAAAGGTCAGGGTACCGGTGACGACTCAAAATGTTTAAACGACCGTATAACTCACGTTGTGTAATTGTCGTAGTCGAAAATCCTAAAATTTAGCGAGTAGACCTTAAGGTAGTAGAGGAACTCTAAAAAAGTATCATCATTAGGAAGGATTCCGGGTGAACTGAAGTGAGAGATCCTATAGACTGAGAGGTCCTATATAGTGAGAGGTCCTATATCCACACACTCAGTACCAATAGGTAGTACCAATAGGTCCAATAATTTTTTAAAACACATATCAAGAAGACGTATAAAAACGGTACCTGACAACGGACGGTCCGTGGAGACAGGTGCCCTAAAAGGTCCGGTCCCATGACCTCACCCAAATAACAAAGGAAGAGGTCCCTAGAAGGGGTGGGTCCCTGACTTGGACGGAGAGGACGTGACCGACCGTCTAAGGAATGGTGATCACGGTAGACCCGTCGGAACCTTCACTTAGGAAGGGGTGTAAAGGTATTATTCTACAAGGGAGAAGGACCTTACTAAAGTGGGGAAAATAAACATAGACTTCGAGGATAAGGCAGGGACTTTCCACTCATAATCATACGGGTAGAGTGTCTACTGTTTTGACTTCTAGTTATTGAAAGAACTCCAAAGTGTCCTGGGGTTTCGAGAAAAGGAAAAAACACAAATGAGGTCTCGGACAAGGGTATATCTGTAGTAAAAATGTCAAAATGAGTGTCACATGTATATTAACAGATAAGGTGAAAAAAGTTAAAAACGCAAACTCGACTTTCAGTTTGTGTTTAGACAAGTTGAATTTCGGAGTCGAACCAAGATGATGTGATGGGGTACACGGATTTTATTCACATATTATATTCCAGTGTTCCTAGGACTAAATAGGGGTCAAGATCCACCGAGTCATCATTTCTTAGATGGGCGGTTCGTCCTCTACGTCCAAGTTAGGGACTCAACCCTTCTAGGGGACCTCCTCCTTTACCGTTGGGAGAGGTCACAAGAACGGACCCTTTAGGGTACCTGTCTCCTCAGACCCCCTGATGTCAGGTATCCCAGCGTTTAACATCCTGTGTCAAATCGTTGACTCGTACGTGCGAAGTATTCCAGTGTTCGAAATGTTTCGAAAAATAATAGTAATCAATAAATGTACGAGTAGAAGGGACGACCCGACCATGTTCTGACTACAAATAACTTACTTATACTTTCGAATCACTACGATGTAAATATGTAAGTATGGGGACAGGAGAAATGGTCCCCGACTCCGGGTTCGAGATCGTTCCTCCTACGAAAAGTCAGGTGGGTAGTGTTCAAAGTCGTAAGTGTTCGGTTCCTGGTCTGACTGAAAGAAAGGGAGAGTTGTTTTCCCACTTTGGCTTCAAAGTTTTATAAGTGTATCAGAGTTTCCTTTTTTTTATGGTCAACGTCTATAACAAAGTAAATGGAGTACTTCATGTATAAAGGTTTACATCTTTCTGCTGGTCTGTGGAGGAAAAACTTATTTTCTTAGTCGGACGACCGTCCACCTTTTCGGGAGTTCTGACTCTGTACCCAGTGCCACCTACCTCCCTCCCTCATGGAACTCGTGAACCGACGTTAGGACTAGGACTGTGAATGGACCGGAGGGACAACAAGTGGGTCGGTCATGTAGCCAGGACGTCTGTCGTCCACCCGTCTGGTTCACAACTCGTGAAAGGTCACTACGCGACCCTTTGTTACTTGTCAGTCGAAAGAATCCGTCATACCTCTTCCACATGGGACTGAACATCGTAAACGGTTAAAGGTACCACATTTATCAGGGTTGGACCAGTCAAAGTACAGTGGTTATCCTGGAGTTGATCAGACGTGTTAAGGACCTTTCAGTTATTATCTGAGAACACTTGATTATGTTCGGTTGAGGTCGAGTTGGGACCCCTACCGATGGGATAATACCGGTGATAAAATCTATTCCCGATAACTCCCCCCTACCCTGTTTCCTGATAGTCTCCGTTACGACCTTTAAGAGAAATTTCAGTCTATCCGTAACCCTAATGTATTGGAAATGAATTGTGTACCTGTAGTACCTAGGTGGTTTTATGTACTAGGTATCGTTATTTTATGTTACAATTTTTATGTTCGTTTATAAATAGATACAAAGAGATAGAGAGGTATAATTTTCCCCTAATAAATTAAATTAAAAAAAATCATTGAGAAAACTTAGTCACACATGAAGGGATGGATGAAGGAGACTCAGACTACTGTCTAGTTGGAGAAAGTATCCCTCAACAACAACAACAACAACAACAACAACAACAACAACAAACCAGCGGTTCAGTATAGGTTGAGAAACGTCGGGGTATCTGACGTCGTGAGGTCCGAAGGGACGGGAAGTGGTAGAGGGTCTCAAACGAGTTTGAGTACAGGCAACTCAGTTACTACGGTAGGTTGGTAGAACAGGAGGTAACAGGGGAAGAAAGCGTCGTGGTCCCAGAAAAGGTCACTCAACCAAGTATCCATATCTCTGGCCTTTTGTGGTTCCTCTCTTTTTCCCTTCCAGTGTCTTGTAAACGATCAGACACTACGATCTTTCTTGATACACCCGTGGTGGTGACGGTGGTCGGCACTCCGAGGTTAGAATAACCTCGGGTTATTCTAATTGATCGTCCGTGCACTCCTTGGAGTAGAGGGGTTATAAAAAGTGAAATGTTTCAGTAATTTTACCTCTCTTTACTATTCAACGTCAAGATTTAGATGGCACAAAATAAAAAGGAAAGGGAGGTGGTTATATAGGAACGGAAAAACCGGTCCGTCGAGGAACTGAAGTTCGAGAGGAATCTCTGAAAGGGGTTTAGAGAAATTCCTCACTCAGACCCCAGTCCTGAGGTTCCTGTTGGGACTCTGTCCCTTACACGTATGTTCACTGAATGTTTCCGTCGCGAGGGGTCCCTCAGGCCCGTCCCCTCTCCCTCGTCCGGTCCCTTCGTCCCTTTGGTTCGTTCTCACACTAAAGGCCGGTTCAGGGTGTCAGACCAGGAACTCGGAGGTCCCTTCGAACGGTACATTTCGTATGAGTGTCACCGGTCGGAGAGGGGCCCTTATCCTCGAAGCGACGAGGACGCGGGGAAATCAGTAACCTAGTTCGGGCGGACCTCCTACATTTGAGATTCCGTGTAGTCTGAGTTAAGACCACACCTGCTTTCACGAGGTCGTCGGTCCACCTTGGGTAGTCTAGGGTCCCGAGCCGGAAGAGGGAGACGGGAAGGTAAGACTGTAATTAAAGGTTTAGGATTTGGGACTGGACGGTCTTTCCTCCGAGGAATCTTTACTACCTGTTCCCTTCTGGGGTGTGTTTAGTCTCAGGGTCAAGTACCCGGAGGACCGAGACGTCAAAGATGTGTTCCTTAAAAGGTGGTGTTACTTCCCGAAGGGACCACCGAGGCTACAATTTCTTAGGCGGACGTTACGTCCTTCTGGGTCCAAACTAGGGACCCAACCCTTCTAGGGGACCTCTATCCTTACCGATAGGTGAAGTTATAAGAACGGACTTCTTAAGATACCTGTCTCCTAGGACCACCCGATGTCAGGTACCCCAACGTTTCTCAGCCTGTGTTGTCTCGCTAATTGTGAAAGTGAAACCCTGTCTGCAAAGTTATCGGAACCCCGATAAAATAATTATAAAGTAAAGAGTCACGAAACTAAAGGGGTAGACATTTTTACCCTTATTATTATTAATGTCATAGATAGGTAATATATTCAAACAATATCCTACTTTATACAATTAAGGACGTTGTACAAATCTAGGTATAACCCGGGTAGATAGAGATATATTTAAAGACAAATTATTTTAGAACAGAAAGGTTTGATGATCTAGAAGAGTAACTCCAGTCTGGGTGATCTTACCCTTAAACTAGTTGAGATTTTTATAAAAAATTTCACTATTTTATAAGGTTTCGATAACTATAGAAGTTTCTTTTTTTACACGGTTCCTTTATTATATATCACTATTTTATCATGTTTGAAATCTCGAATGATTTGTCTTTATGTAGACTTTCTTAGTTAATACCAAAAATTTAGACTCCTCCATGGGTCCAGGGTACTTACGATGACACGAAGGTCATGGTAACATCCGTGACTTAATAAACGAGGTCCACCGTTTACCTCTGGTCAATGATCATTATCGTAGGATACCAAGATCATGATACAGAGTTAAAGGAGAAGATCATTTTTTTTTTTTTTTTTTCCCTTGTTATTAGACCAGAGTAGACAGAAAACACCTGTCAGGGATTTATTCGTTTACTGTTATTGACTATAACTGTTCCCGTTTGTACACCGAGAAAAAGACAGATGTTCTTGAGGTTCTGGAGTGGGAATTCCAGAGTGTGATACCCTCCGCCACACAAATTTACGGTCCTCCCGTGTGTCGTTTAGGTCGAGGGATGTGTAATATCGTCTGTCCGTCGGAACTGAGACCGTTTCCTCCCCTGGTCGGGTGTGTCGTATACCTGGACGTCGTCTCGTATACCCAGATCCGGATCTCTTTTCCGAGGGTATACCAGGGCCTCGACCCGAACGGAACGGGTGAGGGTCGGAGGGGCGTGAAAACCGACCAAGTATTTAGTCGGCGAAGGGTGGTAGGGTCGTGTGGCCGGCTAGGTACACACTAATTACGTGTGTAAACGGACGTCGGACCTCTCTTGGGGTCCATGTCCACCTCTCCTTCCTTTTTCTAAATTAACCTCACTCCCACCCTCTTCCTCCGTTCTCTCCAGTAAGGAGTAACGGTAACTCGGTCACGATAGAAATCTTCAGGACCGAAACATTCTTACTCAAAAGAACCTTTAGACAGAACGTCTGAGGGGTCTTTGGGGTGCCATCGGGTCCGAAATGGAGGGTTCTGAGTCTTTCTACTAACGAGGTAAGATAGGACAGGGTGGGAGATACTACGGGGTCCCGAAGAAGTCGACTCAAATTCGTACGGAAGTCTAGGAAATTCTTTCCGATCCCAGTGACTTCTGTTATTCTAATCTACGCGGTCCGTCGTTTAGGTGAGTTGACACAAAATCTGCTTATAAAAGGTTGACACGGGTTGTCTCCCGTTTCCCAAAATACGTCTTCCACGTCCTTCCCAAGTTAGTCTCTTTAAGACGAAACTGAAACAAGATGGACAATCCGACAAGTTTAGACAAAGTCAACACTAAAACAATTCCTAGTACACCGACTTTTTTTAACTCTGGGTGAGTGAGTTTAATTTTTACGATGTCTATGTTACTCCTCACAGGTGACACCCCTCGTGCTAATATTTTACTCGGTGCCAACGGCTCACGTCCCGTCCTCCCCGTTGTCACGACATTACCTGTTTTCTCTGTGCTCCAGTGAAAAGGTAGACCACCAACTCACTGATTGGAACTCGTTTTTGTAAAGGAGAGATACGGGGTCAAAGTAGTAGACACTTTACCCTTAATATTTACCATTGACTGAATCTGCCTGTTCCTCCTCTGGCTTACTCTAAGTAGGTGTGGGACGTAAAGGTGCTACACCCTTGTATTATTTCCTGGTTCTGTACAAACGATATTAGAAAGAAGAAGAAACACAGTGAGTGGGACGACTTGTATAATAAACGTAATAGAAACCAGGAGGGCAGAGATACTTCCAAATAAGGTGAAATTTTCTAATCCTTAGATTCCCATTCTGGACCTAGAACTTGTTCCCATGAGTTTATAGAGGAGTACACCTCCTGTAACCACAAGGCCCTGGTCAGACTCTTAGTAGGTAGATCCACAAAGACAAAATAAGTATGAAGGGACTTTTGTGGTACGTTAAACTGCACTAATCCGAAAGACGTGAGGAATGAAAGTACTCAAGAGGACATACGTAAGTGGGTAGGTAGGTAACTTGATGGCCAAGTCAAGTTATTCGTAAATAACTTACGGATGAATCGCAGTCCTTGTAGTTTTTTAGTGAAGCTAAGAGACTTCTAATTTCTCGGGAAGTCTATTTCGTACCCACAATTCTACTTGATGTCACATCCTAAAAATGTATTTTACTTTATTTAATAGAGTTTTCCAAAACAGTGGAGGTTCACAAGAGAGGTATAATCCTTAAGAATCCCTATCTCTTCGGTATACGAAGTCAAATGAACCTGTAAAGACCGTCTCAATAATCGTCGTAGGAAAAATAAGAGTTTTTCCAGGACAAACATTCAATTTAAGATCTCAGTGGGATCCACACTTCTACCAGTATTACTAGCACATATAAATACATCCAAGTAGATCTTCTTCCCCGATGAACAGGGAGACGTCTTCAAAACTCTGATCTAATCCCTATTTTACCAAGAGAGACACAAAACTTCATACCCAAAGTACGGGTAATTTTTCTACCTTTTAGCTCAGACGGAGAGGCATCCTCGTATCGTTGGAATTTGACACTCCCGAACCGTCGTCCCTCCCTTTCTTAAATGTCGGTCGTAAGGTGGTGGTCACTATTCACTCAATAGACCCTTTTGAAAAATATTTGGTCACATTGGACTATAAACCCCGAAAGGATCACCGAATTTGTCACTTCTTAGGTGGACGTTACGACCTCTGTACCCAAACTAGGGACCCAGTCCTTCAAGGGGACCTCTTTCCTTACCGTTGGGTGAGGTCATAAGAATAGACCTCTTGGGGTACCTGTCTCCTCGGACCACCCGATATCAGGTACCCCAGTGTTTCTCAGTCTATGTTGACTTACTTACTTGTCCGTGTGCGTTGGACTATAAATTTTTGAGTGTAAAGGACCTTTCTTCCCGGGGGAGGTTTCCTAAACTCCCTTGGGTAATTTTTTTTTTTCACAAAGGGTACACGATTAATTTCCTGTAGTAGTCGATGACTACAGACGTTTAAATGAGAAGAGGTCCGGAGAAAGGGTGGGGTGTAGTAAAGAACTAACAGGAGTCACTGACAATGAAGGGGGTTCGGTGTCCCGAAGACGATTGTCATGCCAATGAAGACGGTCTGTGCCACTCCAGAATGGGTCCCGGGAAGATAGGTGAGAGCCCCGGGGTTCTAGGATGAGACAGTAGGACCCAGGGTCTCGAATGTCTCACCCTCGTTTACAGAGGGGAAGAGGAAAATAATAGTGAAAGAAGAAAGTCCCCTCGAGGTGTCAGTCAAACGAACCCAGGATATATAGGACCGCAGAAGACCAGTTTGTTAAAATAGGTAAGTGTGAGTAGTATCGAAGGGTCGTGTTCTAATGTCTCTCTACTCGGGTTTCTGTTTAGATTCTGTGAGTGTGTTCGTCCATGGGAGTTTATTCAGGGATTTAGTATGAAGGAGTCACAAAATACCCTGTTTCGAACCATTTGGACTGTAGGATAAAGATACCCTACTCAAGTGAGGACCCTCCAAGGCATCTTAAAGTAAGTCTCTAAACTCGGTCGAAAAGACAAGATATTTTATATCGTGAATTCTTATGTCCGAGACCCCGTCTATGTATACTTGGATTAAGGTCCGACCCGTAGAATGAGTGACACTAGAACTCGTTTGACATTCGGCGAGATTCGGAGTCAAAGAAGTAGACACTTTACCTTTATTATTTTCGTGGTTAGTCAATCCGGACAGTACTACCGATATCATGTGTAACGACATTTCAGAAAGTTGTTATAGTACTTTGTTATGTGTAAATAGAAATAAAACTACAGAAGTAATAATAGTAGGATTAATCGTTCGGTTAGAATCAGACTTTACCCTTCCTATCTTCGAGAGGATACTTTCCATCTCCCGAAGGGACTACCGAGTCACCATTTCTTAGATGGACTGTTTGTCCTCTACACCCAAGTTAAAGACCCAGTCCTTCTAGGGGATCTCTTCCCTTACCGTTGGGTGAGGTCATAAGAACGGACCTTTTAGGGTACTTGTCTCCTCAGACCGTCCAATGAAGATGTCCCAGGGTTTTCTCAGTCTGTGTGAATCGCCGATTTGTTGTTCTTACTTTCTGTCTTGTTTACACAAAATAAAGAAAAAAAAGTCGGGAGTTCGGAATCAGGGTCTCGTTCGATGAGAGGTCTTGAGTCTAAAGTACCGTCGTTCCGTCTTATAACTGAAGGAAGACAGAAAGGTGACTTTCAAGTAAGACATTCCCCCACATCCACGGGCGGGGGTGGGGTAGATAAATTTATAAAGTCAAAGACAGACTTACAAACGGTCAGGCAATCCTCTCGTAACTATTGTTCCTTCTATTTTGTACATAAATCTTTCTTACACTCACTCACACACATCTACACGTCCTCAAAGATCTGTAGACACATTTACTTGAGGACTAAGTCCCATACAGACCCGACCCCCGTTTCCGACAGAATGCGTTCAGAACAATTCTCTCACTGACCAACTTTCGGTCTGGACCTAATAGTGTTTACCTACGTCTCCCTCCGACTTTTAGTCCGGAGGACGGGTGAGTCGTCAAGAGTCGCGACCGGGGTAGAGTCGGTAGATTACGACAAGGACGTAATCTACGACGTTTGTGTTAACTGAAGATAATGAATATTTCGGTTGGTGAAATGAAGTAAATTTGTAAATCCTACCTGAACTCTCTAAAGACTCCCCGACCTGTCGTGTTGGTCGGGGTTCGTCAGGTCGCGAGGTCGGGGGTGAGTCTGATGTATTGTTCTCTTCTTATAAGGAAGTAAGATGTCCGTCGTAGGTCAGAGGTAATCGTCTACCGAAATTTCCAACAATAAAGACGTGAACTTTCTAGACTACGTTTATGTGTAGGAGTTTGTGTAACAAGTAAAGTAAGTAAGTCACCTGGGTGCAAGTCACATGGTCCAGAGGTAACCCGGGTCCTTATATGCGTCTCTAGTATATAGTTTCTTTAGAAATCTCACGAGTGTCAGCTAGTGTTCTTTATCGCTCCGTTTCTTTACTCTTTCGTCATAATTACGACATACACTACTAACGTTTTTTTTTTTTTTTTTTTGTTCCTTTCTTTCCTTTTACTATAACAACGACGACGACGATTCAGGGAAGTCAACACAGACTGAGACACGTTGGGGTATCTACTGCCGTCCGGTGGTCAGAGGGGGTCGAGACCCTAAGAGATCCGTTCTTGTAACCTCACCCAACGGTAAAGGAAGAGGTTACGTACTTTCACTTTTCACTTTCACTTCAGCGAGTCAGTACAGGCTGAGAAGCTCTGGCGTACCTGACGTCGGATGTTCCGAGGAGGTAGATCTTGAGTCGTTTCTTTCATACTCTCTTTAGTTTTACCGATCTCTCAACTCCTGTACAAGTTTGATTTGGGACTCCTTACGAAACAAAAAGTCCTCCCTATATCCTACTTTGTCTACCCTTATGGTCTGGTGTACTGGACGGAGAACTCTTTGGATATACGTCTAGTCCTTCGTTGTCAATTTTGACCTGTACCTTGTTGTCTGACCAAGGTTATCCTTTGCCTCGTGTGGTACCGACATATGACAGTGGGACGAATAAATTTAATATACGTCTCATGTAGTACTCTTTACGACCCGACCTCGTTCGTGTCCGACTTTAGTTCTAACGGTCCTTTTTGTAGTTATTGGAGTCTATACGTCTATTGTGGTGGGAATACCGTCTTTCACTTCTTGATTTCTCGGAGAACTACTTTCACTTTCTCTTCTCACTTTTTCAACCGAATTTCGAGTTGTAAGTCTTTTGATTCTAGTACCGTAGACCAGGGTAGTGAAGTACCGTTTATTTACCCCTTTGTCACCTTTGTCACTGTCTGAAATAAACCCCTCTCGAGGTTTTAGTGACGTCTACCACTGACGTCGGTACTTTAATTTTCTGTGAATGAGGAACCTTCTTGTCAATACTGGTTGGATCTTCGTATAATTTTTCGTCTCTGTAATAAACGGTTGTTTCCAGGCAGATCAGTTCCGATACCAAAAAGGTCACCAGTACATACCTACACTCTCAACCTGATATTTCTTTCGGACTCGCGGTTTCTTAACTACGAAAACTTGACATCACAACCTCTTCTACGAACTCTCAGGGAACCTGACGTTCCTCTAGGTTGGTCAGGTAGGATTTTCTCTAGTCAGGACTTACAAGTAACCTTCCTGACTACAACTTCGACTTTGAGGTTATGAAACCGGTGTACTACGCTTCTTGACTCAGAACTTTTGTAGGACTACGACCCTTTCTGACTTCCGACCTCCTCTTCCCCTCTGTCTCCTACTCTACCAACCTACCGTAGTGACCGACCTTCCTGTACTCAAACTCGTTCGAGGCCCTCAACCACTACCTGTCCCTTTGGACCGTGCGATGTCAGGGACCCCAGCGTTTCTCAGTCTGTGTTGACTCACTGACTTGACTTGACTACCCTACTTTTTACGAGATCCGTCTTCTATAACCTCTTCTCCGTGTCTGCACCCCAAGTCCGTCTAGAAACCAATTTAATGTACTGATGAACCACCTGGAGCCCGTTCAATAAGGTAGAGGGTCTCGGAGTCGACGAAGAGGTATGTTGGCTCGACTAACTCGAGGGAGGTTAATGCCATCTCGAGTCTGTCGAGTATAGTCGTTTACCGACTCTCTTACATTGAATACCACCTATAAGTACTGTACTATGGACAAATCATACTGATCTTGACGTCCTCCCGTCTCGGAATCACCCTGACTAAGACGTCTGTTTTCCGAGGTCAACTACCAAAATTCGGTTTCTCATTGTGTCGGTAACAACCGAATCTTATCTACAGTAACTACTACTCAAATTTCTACTGGACTTCCATGGCGGTTTCCTTCGTCCACTGTTTCGGTTCCTTTTATCAGTCGAATAGGAACCAACAATTTAAAGGATTTATCTTTGGAAGTCAGTGTTCTAGAAATAAGAAGTAGTACTCCGTTCGTGGGTAGATGGAAATTCCAACGTCGTATTTATGACAATGTCCCGAAGGGTCTACCACGACCACCATTTCTTAGGTGGACGGTTACGTCCTCTGTATTCTTTACGACTAAACTAGGAGTCCAGTCCTTCTAGGGGACTTCCTCCCGTACCGTTGAGTGAGGTCATAAGAACGGACCTCTTAGAGTATCTGTCTCCTCGGACCGTCCGATGTCAGGTGTCCCAACGTTTCTCAGTGTATACTGACTCGCCGAATCGTGTACGTATTTAGGACAATGTACAAAACTAGTTGTAGACTTAAAATAAGAAGAGTGTTTTCTTACCTGAATATTCAGTTGTAGTTTCAGTACTCTGTTCTCAGTGAAAGATGAGTCATAAAGTGGGAGGGACGAAGAAGTAAGGTTTCGGACGAATCTCAGTCTGTTTGGTGTGACTAACTCTCTTTTCCGTAAAAAGGACTGTGACACGAGGAATGGAAAATTTACAGAGTCACCCTCTTGGTTCCTTTTGACAAGAGGGTTGTGAAGGGATGACATAGGAGGGACGTTTCTTTTTTTATTTAAGATTTCTGTCGCATACACGGGTTCACACTACTAGGAGGTGGTACCTCAAGTTTGTAGTAGAGGACCCTTTATTAGTTGGGTTCGGGTCTACTGGTGAGGAAGGGGACACCTGGATGGTGGATGGGAAGTAACCAACGTACCATAGCCAGAAGAGTTCACCGAGTCACCATTTCTTAGGTGGACAGTTCATCCTTTGCGCCCAGGTCAGGAACCTAGTCCTTCTAGGGGACCTCTTCCTTCACCGTTGGGTGAGGTCATAAGAACGGACTCTTTAGGGCACCTGTCTCATCGGACCGATGTCCAGTACCCTAGTGTTTTTTCAGTCTGTGTTGAATCGTTGACTTCTCGTTGTTGTAACATTAATTAAGGGGTAAGAACAGACAGGGGTATTGATTCGACTCTCGAGAAGATTCAGACTCTATTCTAGAATAGATGTAGGAATACAGGGGGTGCACCATGTTGTGGACCGTGGATTGTCTATCCTCCGTTCCAAACAACTCACGTATGTACGCCTGGATTAGAGTGAAGTTTCAGAGGATTGAAGGTCAAAGGAGATCTCACTAGACCCCGGAAGTACTTATGTGTACAGTCCCTTGAGGTTCCCCGTTCTGTTCGAAGATTACGGAGGTGGGTGGTGACTGACATACGCACTTATTAGACAAGTGAATGACTCGGGTACACCTAATCAGTTCTGAATCTATATACGTTTAAGATAAAGACCGTCGTTGAGTCCTCGACATCCCTCCAACGAGACACGTAGGAAGTACGGTAGTCAGAGGGTCCGCATCCCGATACATAAACTTAAGTGGTCCAAGTAGTCCCTTCCTCCACAAGAGGTACATATATATACTCGAAGGAAAACAACAACGACAACAAATTAACGAGCCAGTACAGGGTGAGAAAACTCTGGGGTACCTGCCATCGGGAGGTCCGAGGAGACAGGTTTCCTAAAGGGTCCGTTCTTATGACCTCACCCAACAGTAAAGTAAGAGGTCCCATAGAAGGACTGGGATCCTAGCTTGGGCGTAGAGGACATAACGTCCGTCTAAGAAATGGTGACTCGATCGTTCCTTCGGGATACTTGAAGGGAACTTAGATCCATATAAATACAGACATAAGAGAGACACCTCTCGACAAAGGAGTAGAAAAAGTGAAGGGTCTTGTCCACAGTTGTTTGGTACCACATGTCCAGTTTAGTTTATGTGTCGAATAAAAATATTTCTTTGAAGATAGCCTTGTGTCGTTGGGAGTACAGAGGTATCTGACAGTTACCGAGGAAGGTACGATCTTGTCATCTCAAGTCATTAAACGGAATCTCTGACGTCCATGACGTTTTGGACTTTATATATGAGAGGTCCGGAAATGTTATTTGTATGCGACGGGGGACAAGGTCACAAATTGAAGTCACCGTCATCAACATCATTGGACACATCCGAGTCACGATTCGTTGACTCTGGGTGTATCGAGTTTCCACCGGTTATTCCCTGAAGAGGTCTTCATGTCACCAATTCTAGGTGGAAAGTCACATCTCCGGTGTCTAATTTAAGGACCAGACACTTGATAAATTATTCTTAGGTATACGTCTCTCCATCCGGGGGGGTTTAAAAATTTCCACCGGTGAGGGTACTACGGGTAAAGTACCTACTCGAGTGAATCGGACGTGGAGTGAATCGATTCGTGACTGTGGTAATGTCATTCGTTCCGTGTGTACTCCGGGCGGAGTTCAGCCGAGGGTTAGAACGAAGGGAACAAGTTCCGGAGACTCGACACCAGGTCTTAATAAGAGTACATAGTGGAAAACGATTGAGGAGGTCTACTGGGGCATATGTGAAGAAGGCTGGCGGACAAGGGAGGACGGAGGGTTCTCGGGTTTAGTCTCGGTTTCGTGAGTACCTTTTAGGTGTTTAAAGGTTTGAAGGACGCACTCTACAAATCCGACACCCTCTTCGTAGGAAGAGGTCCGACACGACGTCGGTCTCGGGGAGGGTAAGATATTCACCCACACCAGACCAGGTGTGGGTAGACGGCCCGGTCCCAGTCTGGGCACCCAGTGGAGGTGGGTCTCCGACTACTGCGGGACCCTGATCCTTGACTCTTTCACGGGACCGACCCAGAGGGCATTGTCACCGACCTAGAGACCCGCGGTGAGTCCCGTCCCAGAAGGCGACCGGGGACTGTCCATTTCTATAATTTGTGTAGGAAGGTTCCCCCGCACCGGCCCTTCAGAAGGTAGTCGCCACGATACCCAAAACCGAAGAGAAGGGATGGAGGTCGCGTAGGGGCCCTCGGGTGACAAGAAAGAGATAATGAAATTTACCCGGTGCTACTTTTTACGAGTGCTACCCTGAGACGATGTGTCCTCCTTCTGGCGCCTCCCTGTCTTCCCGGTGTCTTTTCAGGACTGACGGGGTCGAGCCCGCCGGGGTTCGCCTAGGATTAATCCCCTTGCCGGATCGTAGAGAGACGTCCTTCGGACCTAGCAATCGCGACCGTGGCGTGTGTGAGACGGACACCAGACGCCGGTACGCTGGCGCGACCGTGGTGCGTCCGGGACGACAACCGACGGCGTAGTCTTGTCTACAGGTCTCTCCCGAAAGCAGAAACAAAAAGCAAAGAACACAAACTCTTTAAAAAAAATTCGTAATGTACTGGGAGACGGTCTCTGAAGAACACGGTCCTATTTCCCAAACCGACCCAGTCCTTTCGTACTGTTCTCCCTAAAGTTGTCCCCAACACACCCGAGAGTCCCACTTTTTGTCACTCTACACCTTTCTTCGACCTAACGAGGGAACGTCAAACTCTTCAGTTGGTTCTTCACGGAAGGCCGTAACAGGAATCGTCGGTGGTCCGATGAGGACGTCTCGGGTGGGGAGACATATTTGGTGATCTGGGTGTCAGGTTCCGTGACTATAACATAACACATAGATGTTCCCCAACCGTTCCTAAGTACTGTTATCACACAAGAACTTGTGTCTCTGTGTCACACAAATATTCACACACACAAGTGTGTAGAGATTGTGTACCATCTAAATGGGTCTTACGGAAGGGGGTCGTCGTCTTTTACCGTGTCACTGAGGAGACAAAATAGTTACCCTGTGGACTACTTTTCACAGTAACATACAAAATCTCATTTACCTTGGTCTAGGTTTTAAAGCTACATCCGAAAGAGTAAGAAAAACCCTAAGGTACATTTATACCTGACACTGTTTTTTGACCCTACACAGTTGACCGGTCGTTTTCCTACCTAAATTTTTTTCTTTAGTCCCGATGACCCCTTTTAGGTTCTATATGGTAACGACATTGATATTATAGTCTTAAATCGTTTAAAAGACGTTCACCTAACTCTGTCGTTTGGGTCGGGTCTGTTAAACCGGATCTTTAAGTTCCATACATTGAAGATAAACCCCTGACCGAAACTTTTCTTCTGGTGTACTGTAGTTTTGTAAGTTAATTTTACGGCAACCAGGTCTACAAACCGGTATATGTTACGGTTGTTGATCAAACTGACAAAACTTAAATTAACTGGTCTACAAAATCACCATCCACAGAATTACTCATCCTCTTTACAAACGTCTCAACTTGGTTTAAAGAGACCCTTCTCGGTCTGAGGGACCTTTGTCCCTGAATTTACGATAGTGTCGGTAATTGGTCTTGAACAGTCTTCAAGGTTTTGACAGAGTGGGGGAAGAATGGATCAGGAAATCCTATGACACGAGAGGGCAAACGATTCGAGTCTCTTCTACCTGTCACGGAATCAGTCCTAAGAGGGTCTTCGTATAGGATTTCGTTTTTCCGTTTCCGTTTAAATCTTCGTTGACCATTTGGTTCGTGTCTAATTTGTGTCCGTTTTGTCAAAAAGTTTCTCATCTTTCACCTACCTATACTCCCATCTACAGAGTCTAAGTCACAGTCCGGACGACGAAAGAAACTTACACTACTATCTTTGTTGTCGAATGTACGTCCCGAATGAGACACGGGTCGTGTGTCGTAGGAAGTAGACAAAGTGTCTACTCTGACAGGTCCTGGACTTCGTAATTCAGTACACAGGTTTCCATGGGTCGACCCTTCACAGTCTTCATTCTAATCAAGAGTCTGTAACCGACCCTCGGCCTCGACAGTCGGTGGGGAGATATGACACACTAAGTCTTGAACAATCTTGCAGTCAAAGGAGTGGAGATTCACGTTACAGACAGAATGTCCCGTCGGTATTTCCCCCAGTTGTCCTATTTGATCCTCTTCTATATTTCACACATACCTTGAGGTAAGAAACACTCAACTCAAGGCGTGCTCACGATCAATACTGTGGGAATGTTCTCGACTAACAGTCACGAATATACGGGGGCGGAGGAGAAATGTTCCAGAGAGGTGAGTCTGCCACACTGTACCTAGGGACTCTGGGTCCTCGCGAGGGAAATTGTGTTTTCGTTGAGAGGGAAACTCTGAGTTGTGACGCCGTCTCCTTTGGTCACCGGTGGGAGGGTACAGAGGTGGGAGTCGTCGAGGACGAAAAAGGTGTTGGAACCCAAAGGGCTCGGTAGGCGTACTAAGTATAATTACACCTCTTAATCCTTTGTGTCCGGCCGGTACCGGTCCGTAGGACTTTGGGCGTATGTGTGTCCCACCTCGTCAGAGGTCCAGTTCGGTCCACCGGTCGGTCCCTATCGGTCCTAGGTTCCACCCTGGGGGTCCTCCATGGGCGTCCACACGCCTTTGACGTGCCCCTCCGTCTCCCGTCGGAATAAATATTCAAACGGGTCCAGACTCTAGAGCCCTCGAGAAGGGTGACCTAAGTGGGTCAAAATAAAGAGATAAGAGGATTAATACACGACCCGTCCTTCCTTTCCAGTCATCATTTACTCCGAGGGAGACATAGTTTCCGGTCCGGTCTGTTGTGTGTCGTAAAAACAACAATTATATAGGTGATTCTACTAGGTCTTTGTGTCGTTCTTAAGACAGAAATGAGATTTTATTTGTTAGGGACGTTTGAATACCAAGTCAAGTCAAGTCAAGTCAGAGAGTCAGCACAGGCTGAGAAACACTGGGGTACTTAGCGTCGTGTGGTCCGGAGGGACAAGTAGTGGTAGAGGGTCTCAAGTGGGTCTGAGTGTAGGTAGCTCAGGCACTACGGTAGGTCGGTAGAGTAGGACCCAGCGGGGGAAGAGGAGGACGGGGGTTAGGGAGGGTCGTAGTCTCAGAAAAGGTTACTCAGTTGAGAAGCGTACTCCACCGGTCCCATGACCTCAAAGTCGAAATCGTAGTCAGGAAGGTTTCTTTAGGGTCCCAACTAGAGGAAGTCTTACCTGACCAACCTAGAGGAACGTCAGGTTCCCTGAGAGTTCTCAGAAGAGGTTGTGGTGTCAAGTTTTCGTAGTTAAGAAGTCGCGAGTCGGAAGAAGTGTCAGGTTGAGAGTGTAGATATGTACTGGTGACCTTTTTGGTATCGGAACTGATCT